>VSDK01018725.1:381497-423997 GCA_009767595.1 Symbiodinium kawagutii
CAGATTTGAGATGAGTCTGCTAAGATGATCAACCCAAGCATTGTCACCAGCTGCGGTCGTGGTCCACACAATCCCGATCAGGGAACAATCCAAGGTAATACCATATCAACCCCCCTCATGATCCAAACAGTTCAAGTTCGTGACCATTCCTGAATTTCTTAGCATACCTGGGTATGTGCGTTGGGAATGTTGGAAAAAACCAACATAACATGCGCTAGTACTGCCCAAATCGTCAAAGGAGTGCAGCTGTACCAACCAACCTCTTCTAAAGATTTTGTTTCGGTTCTAGCTAGCTGGTGGTTTCTCAAAATAGGGGTACCAAAAATGGTTGATTACTGACAAATCATTGTCAGTGGATGATTTGGGGGTCCCCCGTGATTTGAGACACACCTAATTGTCCATTCATGGCATGCCAACTTGTTAGGGGACACTGCTGTTGATTTGGGTCATTATTCATAGATGATTTTGGATTGTGGGGGTCCCCATTTGACGACTGCTGCTGTTTTGCCCCTCAGCATCCCAACTTGACTCTTGTAGGCGTCAGCCACTGCCTTGCAAGGGAGCTGGTGGGTGTTCCATAGATGAAACATGTGAGACCTTAAGCACAATGTCATCTATGATTGTTTCTCAAAATGAGGTATCCCCGAATCATCCTTGATAAGTCGTTTATAGAAATTAACCATCCATATCTAGGGGTTCCCTATCTTGACAAACCACCATATATGTATACATTTAAGGTATCAATATTATGTTATATGTCATTCCATCTGTATGCATCTAAGGTATTGATAAGTAGACGTATGCGAATGCAGACACACCTTAAAAGATGGCAGGTGCATATTCAAAAACATATATTCGTGGGTATGAATCAGAATGCACACAATAGCACACATTCCATGACATGTCTTTCTTTCGGTGCTTGCGCCATGCAAGCACCCAACAATAAGTGCTGCGGCGCTATGCCTTGTTCATGTTACAGCCTCAAACGAAAACCAAAAGGCTATACAAATAGAAAACCACCCCTCATGCAGTCGAGTGACCTAAGGCAAGAGCAACCTTAATATTAGCACTGATTCTTCGAGCAATGTTCCATTGGTAGGAACAACCCCGTGCTTTGTCTGTGCGTAAGCACCTCTCTTACAAGCATCTCTGGCCAATGACTCCATCCAAGCACGAGCAGCCCTGGCCTTGAGGTCCATGTTGGCCACGGATTGTCCCACCTCACAGCGCCCCGTTGTTGTGTGGCTCGGCCGCACCACCACGGTAGGGCGGCACCGTCACCAGACAGGAGAGCCATGCTGGCTCTCACCATGTGTTTCTACGTGGTTTGTGGACAAACCATGTCATAAGCTCTAGGTTTTACCATGCCTGCCTATGTTAATTGTATGAAAATTACCTCCAGGTATATCAGGTACTACCATGTATACCCACAGACCTCTCGAGCCAAGAGGCTCCAGCAAGCCGATTCGCTCGTTTTAGGGCCTTCTCATCCATGAGCCTCAAGGCCAGCGAGGTTGGAATTTTGGTGCTTGGAAACGAGATGAAAAACTTAGTTTCTGGGCAATTTTAGTGGCCACCAATCTGTTGGGGCAGCATGTGCTTCAAACTCACTGTCTGCAGTTCAAACAGCGATGTTGGATGTGCAAACTGATCACTGCTGATGGGGACTGCCACAGTTACCTCTCAAAGGTTTAGTTGTTGGATTTTCGGATGTCGATGCAGGCATCGGGATGACATAAGATAATCACAAGAAGGACTGCTCACCCAAGTGCCATTTCGTGTCAGTAACAGCGCTTGCGATCTTGCCATGATCAAATGATGGCAAGGGACTCTGCGTTGCAGCCCATGTGATGGCAAAGCGTCCTCTTTTGAAATACAAGAACCCAGTAGCAAGCACAAAAACCAACCAAGCAAACCAGGAAACTAACAACAACAAACAAAAACAAACACAAATGAAGAGCAGTTCAAAGTCTGAAGACCCTCACGTTGCAGGGAACAAACCAACCAACAGCAGCAACCACTGGGCACCGTGCCCTTCCCGGTTTTTCGGCACGTGGAGCTCCCCCCGGGAAGGCGACACTGCAACCTCCGCCATGGCCTTGGCCAGCAAAAGCGTCACACCAAATCAATGGTTTAGAATGGTTTCGAAATGGTGGCTCAGAAGATGAATGGTTTGGAATGGTTTCGAAATGGTGGCTCAGAATGGAGCGGTGATAGTGATGGTTCAAAATAATGATGGTTCATAACGATTGATCCACTCATTAAAAAATATTATAGTGGTGGTCCATAGTTTATAATGAGTTGCATCTGTATTACTATGATGGCTGATAATATTTGACACTGCGTCAGAAAGACTTACAATGGCTGATACTGATACTTGTTGATAATGGTTGATGATGCTTGCCCCGCTGCACCGCGGCTGCAACACACACACACACAATTTGTCAGCCAGGTGGGTCAGTCGGTCATGACGGGTGGGTCAGCTTCTGCCGGAGTGTGGCAAATTCATCCGTGGTTCATCCGTTATCCCTAGCACCGCGTCAAGCGGCAGTGGGATCACCTCTGGCAACCAAAGGAAAAGCGGATCAGAATATTCCGAGGGAAACCATGTATAGATCATGTACAGCCGAATGATGCCCAATGAACACGTAGATTCCCGTGAGCTGGCCTCTCAAAGACCCCAGTTTTAGACAACAACATGAGAACATGGATGTAAATGGCTGAGCATGATGAAAAATACCTTCACAGCGATATCTAGTTGTCTCAAGTATAGACAAATATCGGCGGAAAATGTCCAAAACCACCCACTAAATGTTCTTGGGTGCGAAAAAATCACCAGAAGGAACCCGCAGGCTTTTCTCTATAAGGGCCACTTCACGTCACCTTCTATGTTTGGGTCTTTTGTCAACCATGGTCAAAAAGGCCGTGGGCAAGTCCGAGATGACTCCTGTCTTGAACCGACTCCCGAATGGATATGGCTTGAGTAATTCCAAAAAATCATCGCAAAACATCTGCTACATGCATGTCTGCTGATTATTGGCATTCCAAAATTACCCAACATCATTCACCATCATCATCATCATCATCATCATCATCATCATCATCATCATCATCATCATCATACGGCTAACCACACTTGACAACCACCATCACTAGTCACTGAACATCACTAAACACCATTGCCGACTGCTGAGATTGGGACACGACTGCTGGTGACAAAGCTGTGGGGCTGCGTCTAAGCCGAAAAGGTCAAACGTCAGCCGAGAAGCCGAGTGAAAGGCTTGGTTTTGACCACCTCCCACCAGTTGGCCATGGGTCAATATTAAGCACCCAGTGGGGGTTAATGACCAAGCATTTTATAGGGAAAATAATGGTTCATGATAGGGGAACCAGGGGTACAGGGTTTTGACCCACAGCCAGTTGGGTGACCATCAAGAAAGGTAATTCCAAGTCCGAAAAAGTGCAACCTAGCGTCAGGTTGCAACCGCAACGATCACCGTAGCCAGAAGCAACGACCAACAAACACAACATCGACAACAACAACAACAACAACAACAGCAGCAACAACAGCAGCAACAGCAACAACAAGAACAATTAAGAACAAGGAAAAGAACAAGAACAAGAACAACAACAACAACCACGACGACGACAACGACAACGACAACGACAACAACAACAACAACAACAACAACAACAACAACAACAAAAAGCATAGCAGCAAAGCAAGGCCGCAACTAGACAATCAACGCCAGAACTATCAGGAGCACAACAAAAGCAACCACCTCCATGACGACCACCGCTGAGAACAAAAAGAAGCGGCAAGAGCAGCAACCAACACTACCACGACGCTACAAGAGTTTTCAAACAGAGATCATGCCAGCCGCTGCTACCTTGTGCAACCACCAAAATTGCACATACAACTCTCAAAATGCTCAAAGGACGAAGTGGATCATTTTTTTTTCACAAGGGTGGTTCTGTTGAACTTGAACTTGGACGGGTTGCTGGTGCAGTCACAAGTATCGACTGCCTAAAGGAGGTCTGGCGACCCCAGCAGTGAAACACTACGCAGGATTTACAGGAAGGGCGGGCACGAGAATGGACAAGAAATCGGAAAGAGACCAAATTTCAGAGAGTAAAAGGAGAGTAAACCCAACACATACGAGTTGGGATCGTGTAACTATACGAGTACAAATGCCGCAAATGCCTTACTTGTTGGTGGTGACAACCCCCAGGAAAAATGATAGTCAACCAACCATTTGTTAATGATTACTAGTGTAAACATTTTTCCACCACCAACCAGCTTAATTAGCATGAGTGAGTGATCGGCTCGTGCTTGGTTTCGTGCGCGCTCTACAGCCGAAGGAGTGATCGTACGTACGTGCAACCACACAGAGTTGTTCGTGGGACGAACCCCGACGCCGCTTCCAGACATGGGTGGGCATCCAGGAGGCTTCAGTCCATAAATGCATCCAAAGTATAGGAAACAACGTGCAAGTATGTGATTGTGGAAATGGAGTATCATTAGTTGATCAAGTGGATCTGATATCATATGATCTTTAGACCACTTGGCAGCAAATGGACACACCACACACAAACGCAATGTCTCAAAAAATTAACTAATTCGCAAATGAGGCCATCATGAATGCGTGCATCATATACTGTTTATACGACTTATACATGCATAAGAAACAAACAAATCTTTCTCTCTCTCTCTCTCTCCAGCGCCCTCACTCCAAGTCCCTCTCTCTGCGAGAGAAGCGCGAAAATAAAAAAGACCTTCAGAGGGAGAGAAGGACAATTTCCAGTTCTCGCTTGAACGGTGCGGCCCATCCAACATGAAAAACTGATAAACTTATGCACAAATACTCTTTCACCATAAGTACCTACCTGTGGGAAGGTTGACAGAATGAAACACAGTGCACGCACATCGAAAACACCTCCGCACGCCCCACGCTGCAGCCAACTGTTTTGTTGCTACTCTGAGTCATCTGTTGGCAGCAAGACCTGGCATTGCAACAATCAACCGTAATGACAGGCCCCAGAAACGAGATCGTACCGGAAGTCAGCATCTCTTCATGTCAATTATTACTAGACAAATTCAGGATTCGCACAACTGGGAACATGACACAGCTTGAGATCACCCGGAAAAGGCATCGATTAGGGAAACGTGATGCAACAGGATTTGACGGATGATGCCCCACCCCCATGGCTGGTTTAACTGGCCATCGTGCCACCTCTAAGTGCTCAGTGTTCAGGACAGGGGCTTCGAGGGCTCACATAAGTCTGCTGTGAGCCATGGAAAGCCGACGCTCCAACGTTTTGCCGACGTTTCGCAGGTCTGCTGCCTGGTCCCTTTGGGAGCGCCCCTGCAGCCACAGTCATGACTTGGTCACCGGTTTTCATGGCAGCCCATGCGTTCGACGACGGATCTGCTTGCAGCTTCCAAGGCAACGGACACAACTGGCTTTCGATCATGCCATTTGTCACTTGTCATCGTAATACAGCCTCTGCGACCGAGTTGTTGCTAGTTTCTTGGCACGTATATCATAGACCTGTCGAACCCAAACATGTTTACCGTTGGCAATTAGGCATATCAACCAATCATTGATATGGGATGATATGGGCAAGCTAACCAGGGCCATTAAACAACTGCTAATTTGTTACATCAGCAGGAACCGACATCTTCACAGGAATTGTTCACTGACAAATGCGCAGCAATAGCTGAGGGAATTCACCAACATGTACATGTATATGTATATCTCTCTCAAAAAATGTAAATAAGATTGGATATCTGCACCTGCCGGATCAATATAATCAATAAAGAACATCGAGCAGTACATGTTCAGTTCATTTTGTGCTAACTATGCTGATGGCATACCGAATGCCCAATGACACATTCATACAAAGTCAAAACTACCTGAAACCACGTGTATCCACATACAAATCACGTAAAACCACATGCTTCCACATACAACTTACCTCAAACATTGTGAGCATCAAACACATCGGTCACCGGTGACGGTCGTTTGCATGGAACGACTTTGGTTCCCGGCTCAAACTGAAAGGCGGAAGTCAGGCCCTTGGACCTCATGCGCGGCGCTGGCCAGCTGCGCCTTGAAGGATGAACCCACCTGGGCGGCAACGGTGCCAACGTGGAGGCAAGATCCTTCAGTGCTCCAGGATCCTCCAAGATCCTCCAAGGTGATCAAGGTTCAACAAATCCAGCTGTGAAACAGGAGGCAACAAACACCCCAATGACCAATGACGGAACCTACGCTGAACATGGCAATCTGGACATCCTGCAGCAGCTGTGCACACAAAACATCGCGAGATGCCGAAATATCGACAGTCGTCGACACATCCTGAAGAATTCCGGGCCAGAAAGCATGCAAAGCATTGGCAAACACTCATGTCCCACCATGTCATTACACCGACCCAAATCTTCCCATATGTCGGATCAACAGCGTCAAACACGCTGTTAGTAAATCCAAGTAGTTGATCTCAACATGCCCAAGAAACAAAAATCAGAAAACACACAACAAAACAGCCCTCTGAGTATCACCTGACGACACAACCCTGGATCAACGACCACTCCGAAGCCAGGCGCCATGTTGTTGTTGAACCGCAGCTCCTGAAGTCGCTAGTGAGGCTCTTCAGCCAACAGGCGCACATGCTAAGGTCCCCCGCACCCAAATACAACATGTATGCTATATTCACTTACGTTTGGATAATCATCTGGGTCATTTGATGGGTGAATTGTGAGTAAATATGCCAGCACCATGGAGGATCTGGGTAAGGTGAAGGGTGAAAGCCAAGGGGAACCGCGGATTGGTATCGCCATTCACGTCCTTCAAGGCTGGATGTGGCACGCCCGTGGTGAACATTTGAATGAAGTCGTGAGTTCCAGCCTGGCGAGGGGCAAGTGAGTGTTTCCCGACTGTTGCTGCAAATTGTGAAAAGATGTGACTAAAACATTACTAATTATAATATCAATTAATGATCTAATATAACAACTATTACCCACCAACTATTGATTATTCTTAATGCTGGTGGGTAACAGTTGTTCATATGGTTCCAAATGATTGCGCAATGCCTACGGATCCAGCGCAGCTCCCTGAGTTCTCTTCGTCCGTTTCTGGGGGCCCCCCGCGTTGCCGATCCGGTTGAAGCTCAGGTCCAGCTCCTGGAAGGCCGCCCGGTGCTTGGCTCAGGGTTGCTTGGGTTGCTTGGGCTGCTTGGGTTGGTTGGGTCGCTTGCTTGGGTTGGTTGGTGGGTAGATCTCCTGGAAGATCTTGGGAAAGTGGTGAGATTGCTTAGGTTGTTCCACATTCCGGGCGTAGCAGTTGGTTGGTGAGAAATGGGATCAATCATTCCAAACAAACATCATTAGATATATTATGTCCATAATTGTTGTGGATCAATGCTGAAACGCAAGCTGGGTGTTTAAAATTTCATCCCGAACTTGGGCTGGCATCTGCTGAGTTACCAAAGACTCCCTTAATAAATGATGTTGTAGGACCTGCTGTTAACAATGACCAACCGGGAGGCTTCCTTCCTGAAAGGCATCGGTGCCATTCGTTGTCAACATGTCCACACTGGCAGTTCTGGTAGGTTGTCACCCGGAAATTGCATGCAATGATGGAGGAGACCTTGCAAAGATTGGGCAAGACTGATGAGCTCCTAGGAAAAGACTGATGAGCAGGCAATTAAGTGGCCAGGATATGACAAATGATGAGCTCCAAGATTTGTCATGACAAATGTTGTGCCACTAACGACCGTTCTCCCTGAGATGTTTCGTGCGCAAGGAACTCTTGCTGCAACACAAAACGCGCCCCAGCTGATCAGTCAAATCTGTGCACCATGAAACAAATGGATGACCATTTTTATGACCCCAGCGACTTTGGTTATGTTGGCCACGGATTGACAGACCAGTTGGTTTTTGGGGGATATCCCCAACGAATCAACTAGGGGTTAAGCTTGATCCATGGTTGGCAACGTGAAAAGCTGGGGCTGGAACTGCAACCGCTCCTCCAACTGGGAACACTGCGGCAAGTGCTGAGTGATGTAACGAGCCTTGCACACCGGAAAAGCTTCAGCTGCTGGAATGAAATGAAACTGCGTTGTAACTAGTTTGTATGGGCACAACTGGCAATCTAAACAGTTCGATATGAAAGTTATATTGGTTTATGCCGCTTATGACTACCTTCGAATGGTCTATAGCGATCATACGACGATTCGGCTTGCAATGCTTATCACGGCCACAATTTCATGCTTTCTCATTCACATGCTGGGTCTAGAACCCCCACAATTGAGTCCATGGAGTATGTCAACCAAATTGCCAACCATGAAATGAATGCTGGAAGTTGTTCATAGTGTCCATTATGAGATGGAACTTGGACACAAATGAATGGCTGTGCTTGTTGAAATCCATTGGCGACCCATGGTGAACGTCCAAAACAACAGCGGGTACAGGTACAGTGGCTCCGCCATTCTCAATTCACTACATTTTCGGGGTGGAGCTGGCGACTGACCCACTCTTGGCACAGTAATTCCCTCGACGTGGGTGGAGCCCCTGAGGCAAAGTGGTGGACTCATTAAAGCCATGGCCGTTTCAAAGTACCTTGCAGAAAAAAAGCAAGCGTCAGCTATCAAGTGTTTTGCGAAGTGCTCCTCCAGCAATGGCAGTCCATTCAACAAAAACTCCTTCTGGCCACCCCTGAGACATTCTGAACAATAAACCGCATTCTTAGGGAGTAAATACACAAAGATCCTTGCTGGTCCCCCGGGTAGCTTGCTCCAATAGGGCGTTGTGGTGAGCTTCTGCTCCGACACATGGCCATTCGTTGGAAGGTCCTTGCTTCGTTGAGGTTCTGGAATTTGGGTTGAGCAGTTTCCCGTACAACAGTTGCACTGCCTGGTTGATCAAAGACTGCCCCAACAAACCTACCAACCAGCAGGTATTAGTTACATTTAGTTACCCATCCGATCAAGCGAAGCAGCAGCTTCCTGCAAAGCACATTATGTACGAGATGGTGCTTTACACTGCGTCACCCAACTTAGTCGTTGGTTCATCGCCTGGTGTAGCCAGAAATTAATCGATACCAGTTGTTGATTCAGTGTTGGTAATCCGTTTTAAAGTACATCACCCTCTACTGGTGAAATAGCTAGTTGGTCATCAGTTGGCTATTCATTGCTGAATACTGTTTCTCACTTCTGCTTCCCCGCAACAAACTCCAGCATAAATAATAGCCACAGGATATTTGTCTGGTTCTCTCAGCAACTGATGGTTACGTATCATCGTGGGTTCTAAGTTTCCAGCATGATTGAGTTCTCAGTTTTTGGGGCAGTTTTGCAATGTTACTGGAACAAATTATCCACACCTAACCTGGTTCAAGTTTTCTGCAAAGCACTAAGTATTTGATCCTAGATGGAAAATCACCTTCAACCACGCCCAAGAATGGTAAAAGATCTAAGTATTGAACCTGGGGGGATATTCAGCACTTTGCTGATGGGAAAACCTACAGGAAACAAAACCCTTCTGGGGGTTCCCGTTGGTTTATTTCTGGAAATTCAGCATCTACGCCAGGAGGACTATGACAACAACCTCAACTGATGGTGATCGACCACAGGCTGGTGGCAAGTTGCTTTATCCCAACATGTGTGCAACGAGATTCCAAGCCATCATGCCCAGGTATGGTTGAAAACAAACAAATGAAACCATAACAACATTCTATGCTTATAATTGCCGGGCACTATCCCTTTTAGCCATTGTGTAACTAATAACTGTAGTTGACTACTGTTGGTCAACCCTCCATTGTTGAGTCCAATCATTGGTTGATTATTGTTGATCATTGTCCTTCACAAACATCCACTATCAACTCATAGTTGGTTAATCGATTCTACAAACTCATAACTAGCTCATTTTATGATGTTCATGATCTCCTAGCCATCATCGGTTTAGTATAAACTATGATTATTTCCAGTATGAACTGATCACAATAGTCAATTAGTATCCATCAGCATCAGCCAACAACGCAATATCCATTCGGTCATGCCAACTAATGTATATCTGAACCGTCGTTAGTTGATATCCATTAGTATGGATTATTAGTGTGAATTTGTTCATCTCTGAGTACAAATACCATTCTCTCTCTCTCTCTCTCTCCAGCGCCATCAGTCAAAGACCCTCAGATTGAGGCCATTAGTTGATATCTATTTACTTTCTAGTGAATTTAAATATATCTAATGTATAATGACAAAAATCCATTGGTAACCAATTGTGAATATATGTGTTGACATCATGGGCTAGTTGATGGATACAGTACCAGTTCCGCTAGTATCCATTACCAGTTGGTGGTTGAACCACCCTATGAAAAATATCGGTTAACCAACTATTTTTCAATCATCACTAAGGAAAAAATGTGTCAAACCACCAACTACTAGCTGTCTAACCGTAAGTTTGTCGGCTTCTCTCCTATGAAACATCATCGATTGCTATAATCCCTGTGCATTATTACCCATGGCTAAAACTCTAACCATTGATGGCTATACCCTCTATAATCACTGAAAACAGGCCAACTACTAGCTGTCTAACCATTATCAACCATTGTTAGTATCCATTAGTTATCCATTAGTATCCTATTATTAAGCACTATTGTTGCTTCTTATCCCAACACATCATCAACCATTATAATCACTCTCTAACCCATTAACAGTCTGCATAGTTATCAATAACCCCATGATGTAATGATTCTAGCTATCAACCATTGGTTGACATTAACCATTGGTTGACATACACCATATCTGTTAACAGTGTATAGTTATCAATATTCCCCTATTATCAACCATCATCAACCCCATTGGTTGACGTTAACCCAGCGTGGTCCCATGGTCCCAGCGGCTCTCGCCAGCGTCACCAAGGCGCTCCCAGGTCGCTGACACGATTGGAGCGCAGCGTGACGTGGTGCAAGGACGCGCATGCGCTGAAGGCTTCCTGGGCGGCGCTGGGGCACTGGTGACGGGTCATGGTTGTGAAGCCAACATGACCTTATTGGTGGTTGGTAGTAACCAACCAGAATAGGGGATATACCGGCTATATGTCGCCAACATGGTGGCTTCTCAAGCCAGCTATGGGTCACTTTGGCTATGAGCAATTCATCAACCAACTAATGGTGAATAAAAGCTGGTTAATGATGACAAACATGGCGAAACGTATGGCTAAATGGTTATCCAACCAATTTCATAGCTGGTTAATGGATAATAATCAACCAGCAACAATGGCTAATGGTTTAGAATAGGGTATGATAAGTAACAATCGTATGGGATATACCAGCTATATATTGCGAGCTGGGTCAAAATTAATGAACCAACTTTCATGGGGATAATCACCCACAATAGGGAAAACAATGGTTAATGATAGGGGAACCAAGGGACTACGGGATGGTGAGTACGCTAGTGACGGAACAATAATCAGTTTCGTATGATGATCAATGATCAATGGTTCATCGTCACGAATATTTGGTGAATTCAGGTTTAGAATGCGTAATAGCATCGTGATTCAGAATAATTTGATAATGGCTGACAATGATTAATCAATCAATTTGATTGGTGTTTGGATTCATGTGTTCCCTAGTATTCTTTTTGTAAAGGTCAATCATAGCAACGGTTAGTGCCGAGAATAATGTTTGACACTAATCATTGGCAGTTTGGCTAATCGCAGCAAATATTGATCAATAATGGTTCGTAGTAGGGCTTAATCGCCAAGAGTAAGCAACGTAGGAGATCCAGCCGTGAATAAACCACGCCAAGTTTGGACAAAGCCGGAGTTTTACAATCCATGTGTCGGCACATGTTGGCACAGCGCATGTACTTCTGATTGTCGGATTCTGATTGATCCAATACTACAACACTCAGGAAAACATGGGTCAACATTTGGGCACCTCAAGACTTAACCCTGTGACAGTGATTAAAATAGTGCTAATTATGCCATAGATTGTGGGGCTTCTTGAACTTTGAGTTTCCAACTGGTTCACCTTGAAATGCTGCAGCAACAGAAATAGTATGAAATAGTTCGCTGCCCACAATGAGTGAATCAATTTCAATGTCAATCATGGTTCCATTTGTGCCAAAACAATTGCGCTTGTATTGAAAAATCCGCGTGTCAAGGATTAATCCCTAGTGCTCCAGCGGTACCTTCTGAAAATGGGCCCGGACCCTAAAAATCAGCCCAAAGTACTGTCTGACAAGGCATGTGGAGCAGTAGGGAATAGTGAATAGTGAGCCACTGACCAATGAACCGCTTAATGATGAACCATTAACTAAAGCCATCTCCAGTTGCCATCACCGCCGAAGGTCAAAGAGCACGCGGCAACCTTCATCTGCCACACTATTCCCTGGGCAACCGATACAGCGTGAAGTGCTCGCGATGAATGGTCAACATGAATGGTTGATATTAGTGGTTGATATTGATGGGTCACATTGCTGGTTGATATTGGTGCTTAATTAATATTAGTGGTTGATATAAATCAAGTAGTGGTTTTGATTAATGGCTAACCAAAAGAAAATATAATTGCTAGTAATGGTCAACTATTGATGGGAATAAATCTGACTACAGCAAGCACCCATCCAATCTTTGGATGCAATAATCAGTATGGGGGACATAGTGGCATCCTCAGCTGTTGATAAGATTAGGCGCCTCTGATGAATTTCCCGGCCTACTCAGCAAACCGATTTTGGAGATGGTCTACTGGCAGCGTGTCTTGATCTATGGGCAAAGTTCGCGAACAAATTTCCTGAAATAAATTGCACTCAACTGGTCCAAATTTGACAAACGCCCAGAGTGGTCCAAACATGTTGCCAGATTGCTCTTCGTGGGGGCTCAAAAGGAGACTATTTCAAAGGCTCGTACTGATATCCCCAACTGCATCACTGATCTATGGGATTCTATGGGCGAGTGAGTTGAAGCAACATATTCCAAGATCCTTTTCCGAAAGATCAATTTCAGTGATTCAAAATTGCGGTTCTTCGTATCAAACTGCTACTGCAACATATATTGAAACATGTTCATCACTATGCTGTGACCGATGCTGGTTAACAAGGTCTTGGCTCTCCTCAACCCAATCGTTCTCGATTTCTTTAGATTTCCTTTTGATGCTAAATGTTGTTTCGACGTTAACTGCCTCGCTTTTGGGCATCATTCAGCTTCAACAAACTTTCCTAAGCCGCCAAACAAACTGATTGACGCCTACAGCAGCAGCCACACCTAGAAAGCTGTGCCCAGCCATGGTCATCATCCGAAACCCCAGATCCACTCCTCGCCTTCGAGTTCCTGAAGCGGTGAGCCCATCAGGCTTACCCAGCTTGGATTGGAACGTCCACAAGTCAACACCAAAATGAAACAAACAAACAAACATACACACATGTATGGCCATGTATGTTTTCTTGTGGATCTTGTGCTATCTTCTTTGTATGATGTGCATGTGCATTCATGTGATGTAATGTGACTTCATGGAATGCAATGCATGTTTTGGGTGTATAAACTGATTTCAAAAAATAAGAAGGCAACATGTGCACTTCTTCTAGTTCCAAATCGGGTCAGATTATCTTTTGATGCTTGGCTGTGGGCCTACCAGTTGTGAAATGACCCGGTGATATAAATAGGACCAGTGCACATACACGCATATTCCAACAAATACCGTTGCACAATTACTTGCAAATGCCACAGTCTGACAGGTGCATCCACCAAAAATGCACAAAAGTCCTACTGTATGTTGAATACTCTCTGGCAAACTTAAATACCTGGTTGCGTGGCCCACTTGTGCCGGTTTTATGATTTTTAGCTCCCAGGTAAGCTTGCCAAAGAGTAGATTGGTGGCATCTACTATCATCTCCTGGTGGAACTGCTGTGATCTGAGTGATTTTGCCATTGATTTTGAGCTTGCAGGGGGTCCCACCGCTTCGTTTCAGGGGATTCGTCCGCAGGCCCAAAAAAAGACTAGTATATATTTTTCCAAATATCAACAAGACTCGATGTAAATAAAAAGAAATATACATATATATATATATAATATATATATATATATGTAAATAGTTGTATTTACATATGTTTATTGATCTACTTACTTACTTTTCAACACCACTAATCAAAATATGTATATTATATCTAGATATAACTAAATAAATAAAATATATATATATATATATAAATAAAAAAAAATATATATATATATAAATATTTATCTATGTATGTAGGACCTACTAGAGGCCTACCTGAAGCGTGTATATATAGATTTTTAAATACCCAAACAACTCCCATTTTGGCGTTGACCCATACGAGTCATAAAGTTGGGGATTGACCATCAAAACAAGGGTCACCACCAACTGGAGTGGAACTAGGAGATGCTGCCCATGCTGGTCCCAGGTTGTCAGCCCCAAAAAATATTCCCCAACTGATGTGGAACCAATCCACGTTGATTTCAAGCAACTTCTGGTGACATATGCATGGAAAATCCAACATATCCAACATCTGCAATGCATATACCCATCAAAAGCCCGCACCCATAGAAAATTCCCTGATGGAGTGGACGTGCCGTGGAAATGGCTGGTGGTTCAACAGCGGCTGGTGGTCTGCCCCCGTGAAAACCGGGTAGCTGCAAAGGTGCTTGGTGAACAGCTGTTCCCAGCTCATGGGTGACAATAAGCCCCACAGGGGGAGAGAGAGAGAGATAGAGATGGAAAACAAAAATATATAGATATATATGTATATTTATCTATTTAGGTATTTAAACATTTATCTATCTATTTTCTATTCATTAAAAAATATGCCCACACATACACATGTATGTCAAATGTGTATCTTTTGATGTACTATATGCGTTTCAAACACATCCGTATGTATATCAAGATAAATAACAAAAGAAAGATATATGAAGATGCATATAAACACATAAAAATACATACACATGTGTATAACAAACAAACGTGCGTGTGTGTGTGTGAGATTGTGTGTGTGTGTGAGATTGTGTGTGTGAGATTGTGTGTGTGTGCGCACATGTATTCTCAGGTAACAATAAACGCACCGACCCCAATATGCCAAGAATTATATACTACCTCTGTTTGAAATCTGCAAAAATGCCGTACACAAACTCAATATGGTTGTTTCGCAAAATGGGGGTACCCCTATATCATCCAATCTTAGTCATTTATTTTCAAACAGTAAACCAGCCATTTTGATCCATTTTGGGGGTTCCCAATTAAGAAACCCCCATATTGATAAGTCCCAACTAACTTTCTTAGGATCCCACATTAAAAGCGCAAGCAGCCAGCTTCGTTTCATGGCTCTTGGTTGCCCCCTGCCAAACACCGGCCCAACACCAAGCTGCAATATTCACCAGCAGGAAACAAGCCTGGAAACGTGAGCAGCACAAGCAGCCTTCTTGGTGGTTGAACCACCCCTGTGAAAACTATCCTTCACCCAATCATTCCCAATTTAGTGGAAAATCAAAATTGCTTGAAACCACCAGGACTTTTCCTTGAAGAAAAGGGCACCCCACTAGCTAAGGTGTGTGGAGCATGCAAGCTTGAAACCACCAACTAGTTAACACTTGCAAATACTGACAAGCTGCACACAAGGTATGGCAGAATCGTTTCTTGCCAGCCCTCTTCACTCGGTGCTGGGGAGGTTAAAATTCATTCAGCTGTGGGACAAAGGAGGGAAGCAACTCGATGGGACCGGCGGAAGAATTCCTACACTGGAAACGTGCAAGGTGTATCAATGATGGTGGTGGTGCATGACAGGGGTGCTGCCAACTGGGGCTGTCAAGGTGGCTCCAGTGGTGCCCCTCATCCTAAAGCTTTCCTTATCGGGCAAACCAGGACCATGACATACAGCCAGTTGTGTTGCAGCAGCTGTTGACAACCCAAGGTCAACATCAGCAATTCCTATCATCACTGTCGGATGGAACCCCTCCACATGATGACAAGTTACAAGTTCCAATCAAACCCTGGTAGAGGGCCCTGGTTTCATCGACCATGGCTTGTAGAAACGGCAGGGGTGCCATGCAAAACCTGCAGTCAAACAATCAGAACCTAGGCAATCCTGTTTATGAGGTGGGGTCTTGAAACTTGGACTTTGGCACAAACAATTGCAGTATAATAACGACCTACAATAATCCACAATACACAACCAAAGTGCACAGTGAATCGTCATAAGCTCATCCATTAGTGGGGATCCACCTTGCAGTGAATTGTTTCCACTGCTTCCCTGCATTGTCCTTTTTACCAGCTTCATCAAGTCTCTGAAGATGTGTTGCGAAAGAGCGCGAGGGTATTCTTCAGCAGCCCATGCTGGCATTCATCCGGAAGCTCGTAATCAAACATGGCAAAGTCTGCCAAGAAAAGCCAGCAAAGTGCCCGCACATAGTTGGCTCCATGTCTTGCCACAGCTCCTGTGGATCTGTCTCCGGCCAAGCCTAAGAAACGTCTCATGGCATTGTGATCACGGTGGCCATGGGAGTGTGGCGTAAGTTCGGGGTCAAAGGCTGGAATTGTCCGATTTTGCAATGCAAAGATCGTCTGCCAATCTTCCGTCAGATGCTCGTCCTTACCAACGAAATCCATCGGAATTGAGCAGTCATGAGTTGGAAGTAAGAATTCCAACTGCGGCCTCACGTGACCATCGGAATGAATCCCGTTGCGGAGGTACTCCTTGAAAAAAGCTGCCACTCGCTCACGGCTGCCTGGGGAATAGTCGTTCAAAAGTTTGGCCACAGAATCATACTCAGGCCAATCAAAGCCCGTCTGTGCTCGATATTCAATCTCCGCATAGCCGGAGATGAAACGCTCAATCGGGCTTCTAACAAAAGTGAAAGTGGTCAGACTGGTCGGAGCAGGGAGATGATACTCCTGGCAAAGCTCATGCCACGCCATCCTTTTGAAGTCCCTGGTAATCAGTTGCAGGTTCGCATGGATATTGATACCACCAGCCTTGTAGATATGGCGAAAAGCCAAGGTTTTTGAGCCCAACTTTCCCAGGCTGTCCACGTTGAAACCGATCATTTTATCCAGGTGCTCACCTGGCATCAACACCGCAGTGGAACAATTGGTCTCGGCTTGCACCCGAGGCCATACAGCTAAACGAAGCTCGGAGAGAACCGGGAGGCAGGCGGCCGATGACTGGAAGCACTCCTAGTGTGACTCCAAGCAACACCAGGGGTTGTGTCATTCGGCTATGGGTCAATATTAACCATCAATAATGGCTTATAATCAACCAAATCATAGGGAAAACAATGGTTAATGATAAGGGAACCAGGGGTACAAAATTTTTGACCCACTGCCATTCCCTGAGAGTCATGCTTCGCATGACCGTGATCTAACCTAATTACCTTTGCAACTACATCTACCGTACTACCTACAGCTTCAAGAACCCAACAATTCGCTGGTCTTTTCTGAAACAAGCCTGTTTTTGTTCTGCAAATCTTGCAAGAAACTGGGTCTCAATCAAAAAATATGCTGTTTTATAGGAACCCGACTTTCATTGGAATGGTCATGCGAACATGGTGAACTAGGCATTTCTGTGCATGGTTGTGCACTTTTCAGCACCCTTCCAATCCCATTATGCAAAATAATCATAACTATATATGTACATATTTATCATAATCTACACTGGCTACATCGCCTTATGTTATTGTTACCCTTCTTTGAACTATTCAAAATAGTTTAGTATACTATATACGTTTATCATTGCGTAGCTTCTAAGGTTGGGCTGGAGCACGACCCGTGAATCACAATGGTATGGCTCCAGAATATGATGATATGTTGATAATCTTTCTGCTTGGAAACTGTTTCTTTGACGCCAAACATGATTCACAGGAACAAATCCAGCGAACATCATGAAACAAACAATTGTTTCATCACTTCACTATTGTGAAAAGAATTGGGTCCACTGTCAAAGTCCAACATGTTAATACATTTTAGCCGTATTGTCCCATATTTTCCCGCATAGTTTGCAATGTGTATACAGAACTCTGAAGACCCGTTTCCTTTCCTTTCAGAATATTCATAAGCTCATCCTTGCAACTGTAAAGGTGCTGGCAAGTGGGGATAGAATCAGGTGGACAGGAAGTAGCAAATAGAACATAGACGGAAGAAAAGTAGCAAGTAGGAAGCAAAAGGAAGTGGGTGGTAGGTAGCAAGAAGTGCTGAGTAGCAAGTAGCACATGGGAACTTGGTTGCATGCAGGAAGAAACAAATACTCAGCAAGTTAGCAGCATGAAGCAGGTGGAAGGCTGGAAGCGCCCCTCAAGCGATCAAAGCACATGCTATCATTCAAACACCTACCATTGATAGAGATGGATTTCATTCGGAAAGACTTGTTGCTCTTCATTGGGATCCCACAACTCCAAGACCGCATTCGGAATGTGACAAGAATACGTTTGGCAGGGCAAGGTCTTCTTGGCCAAAGGTCACCAATAAAGCAGTTGATTTGTAGTGGGCGATGATGGTGTGTTGCATGTACTAAAGTCGTTAATTCAGTTTGCAAGATTGAGAACCACTGTCAGATCCATCAGTCTGACCAAACATCACTACAACTAATGCCGTTTAATGCTTGAAACCTACCGTCACGGTCCTTCTGCGCCCCAAGCAAAAGAGAGGCCAACTTTTGCGCTTCCTCTTCCAGCGGCACCTCTAGCTGAATCGCAAGCTGCAGAAAGAAGTTGTCCTTGGAGCCTACACACCCCTCCTCCTCAGCAGCAGCGCAGTTTTCTGTAGCCTGCCTAGCTGTAGATGATAACAAAAGGCTCGCAACGACAAGGACATGAAATCGATTAAAAAGGCTCGCAGGCATTCCCAACATCCTGCGTCCGCACCCCTGCGCAAGGTTTCAGTAGGCGAGGAAAGTTGACTGGTGAGCCCAAACAGCTCTGCACAAGTGGCAGTTTGGCAGTGTCCCATTGTGAATGCCCAGGCCAGAGACTTCGAACAGGGAACTTGCTGGCTGGTCAGGATAGTTCAAGACATCTGGGTATGCAAAATTATTACTTTGCTTCGATAAGATGTGGATGACATTTTTTCTGGCACATTTTCTGACGAGACGATCTATCTGACATGTTCTCTGACGGTTTACTTGTCATAGACATGAAAATATCATACATCTCACAACTTCATTTATGTAAGTAAAAACAAAAAATCGATGTCTATATTTGCTCAAAATAACGGTTATGAACACAAATGCACGTTCAATTGCGTTCGAAAATGTTGTTTGACATATTTTTCTGACACATGAGTTTGGGACAATATTATCAATCCGTGCGAATGACATGAGGAAAATTGGGTGGTCTCCTATCAGTTCTGAAGATGGTGTAATTAGAAATTAACCATACCAATATTACATTGGGACATTTTCTCGGACATATATCATTCTACCATGCTATTTGACCTTGCTTCTAGCAAAACATCTAGCATAGTCTCTGGAATCTACTCTGCCATTTTGTCTGCCACAGAATCTGACATCTTCTCCGACCTGACTTGCTGTGTATCAATATGTCTATCATGGACTCTGAGTCATATTCTGACATGCGCTCCCGCATTTTGGTTGACATTTCGCATGGCACATCTTGCGACGTTCTGACGTTCTGTGTTCAGGTGTTGAAGCAGCTTGCCAGCTTGCCGATAGTTTGAAGCGGTGGTGTAAGCTGCTGAGACCATTGGCGATGCAAATGGAAGAGCCTGATGAGAAAAGGAGGGCGGTAATAAGATATCATAGAACCAAATAGGATCTAGAAACCCTCACCTGGCCTGTGGGGAAGTCATCATCGGAACCCGCTTTTTCTTGTTCTGGCCAGGCCATGTGCCCCAAACTCACAGCATTCGGTTGCTGGCTTGTTCTGCTGCCAAATGTATCCCTGTTCCGTTGCAGTGATCCCTGGCTTCTTGCTCATCGGCTCCGCTGCGAGGGTATATGCACACCATGTTGAACCAGTGTTGTAGTGGTTACTCAGCACTATTCTGAAGCATCATGATTCACAATTAGAAAGCATGATGAAAGATCATGAGCGACGTGACCAACCTTTGTTCGACCACCAGGCATCATAAACAATGACTTACCCCGACTAACCATCATTAACCATCATTAAGCATTATCAAGTATGATTGCTTACCGTGAACACACCATCAAATAACCCTTAGGAACCACAATCACTCATCAAGTCACCATTATCAATCACAATCATTCATCAAGTAAGCAGTATTAACCCAACCATCAAGTAAACATCATCAACCAGAATCAACCATCACTAGGGACGATCAATGATAGCCAGTACAACCATTGCAGCCATTATCTTTGAAACAAAAAAAATATCAACCATCTTTAACCATTTGGTGGTTTCTCAAAATGGGGAACCCAACAAATGGTTGGTTTAGTCCTAGTAGATGATTAATATTGGATGGTTTGGGGGCATCCCATCGTGAGAAGCCATCATTGATCAACCATCTTTAACCATTCACCAACCATGTTTAACCATTCACCAACCATTTTTAATCATTCACCAACCATTTTTAACCATCTCTAACCATTCGTCAACATTTACCAAGCCACTATAAGTATTAACCAGTAGTTGTTTGCTCATTATCGCCCTATCATTTTCCATCATCAGTGGCAATCTAACCACCAACCAGTTCTGCCAGTAGTTGTTTCACCAGAAGTTTGTTGATGATTCGATGATTATCCCCTATTACTGACCACTACAACCACTTAACCATAGAAAATCCAGGTCTTACCCTTAAAGCTGTAAGGGGATGAGCCACCAAACCCAGCTGGGTCCCGCCTGCACTGCCAAGGAGAGATCTGCAGCTGCACGGTCGCCCCAAGCCAGGTCGCAGTACACCTGGGTGTCGTTGCGTGGCACCCATGGCAGCCCTAGGTACCCTAGGACTTGGGGGGAAATCATGAGATTTTCTATGGTTAATCTCGTTTAAGTTTATGGTTTTTAGATCACGGTTAACTATCAGCGTTGCTGGTTTTCATGTTCATATAGATTATAAATAGTTTATGAACACTAGGTTAACTAATGTTAACTATCTATGGTTTATATAGTGTTCAACTTCAACATGGTGGAAAATCTTGAAATGGTTGGCTTAGAACAATGAATCATTGGGACTGGATGCTTTGGGGGGAGTTTGAGAAGCCACCATGTGTGAGATCTCTTGGTTGTACCTCATCACCTTCAATGGTGAACCTTATATTGGCAAGGGGGGTGGTTTATGGCTGGGTCGGTGGATCTCCCATTGCCAAATACATTGGGGGCAGGGCTACCCTGCTGGATCCCTGGTGCATCTCTGCTTGGATTCACTATGCTGACCCGTTCATCATCCGGCTTTGATAGAACCTACAACTACAACATCACATCGAACAGAGCTACAAAGTACACAGTGACTTGGCTGTGGGTCAAGACCCCGTACCCCTGGTTCCCCTCTCATTAAGCATTGTTTTCCCTTATTGTTGGTCATTATCCCCCACTAATATTGACCCATAGCCACTTGATCACCACTTGCGACATCAACAATTCCAAGCCTTTGGGGCCCTGATAGCTCCTGGCACCGAAGAAAGGCTGCGCCAAGGCACTAAGTTCCGCATGGTGTGCATGGTCTCTTCAAAAACCACCGCATATGCCTCCTGTGCGCAGGCACCGAGCTGTTTCGCGACCGGAGATGCTGGTGGTAGGTCACTGGATTAACATTGTCATGGTTGTGACAAGGGGGTTATCGGCTATCAAAATCAATGCGCAGTTCCTGTGAGTCTGACCGTAAAATCAATCTGAGTTCCGAGTTCCCTCAAACAACTCTCCAGCGTTTGAATTGCACAAAATCACTTTGAAGCAAGACACAATATTTTAAAAAATCCAGGTAATCGCTTGTTTTTGCGAGATCACCTAGTATCATGCAAATGAATTCGAAACCATATTGCATGATATCATCATTCGTCAACCAAGCATTTGTTTATAAATACACTTTGGAAAATTGAAAAATGTCAATCAAGCCACCAACCAGTCATCTCATTTCATATCGATGTCACTCTTAGTGAGTTGTCGCCGGTGCCAACACTGGGGTCAAAGCCGCTCTCCCGTTTGGTCCTTCAGCAACTCTAAATCCCGGGGCTCGGAAAACGTTTTAGTCGCCAACCTCAGGGTGGCAGGTTGCGTCACGAAGCCGGAGCCCTGTCCTAGGGAAGGCTTGGACTTCCAGTTGTCGATGGAGCAAGGAGAAGGATGTGGCTATGGGTCAATATTAACCATCAATAATGGCTTATAATGACCAACCAAATCATAGGGAAAACAATGGTTAATGATAAGGGAACCAGGGGTACAGGGTTTTGACCCACTGCCATGTAGAAATGGCATAATTTGGAAAACTATCCGTACATCTAAGGATTGTCCCTATGGATCTAAAGAAAATACCATCCATGTTCCATTTTCCTTATGGATCTCTATGGTAGAGATTGCATCAGATTTGGAAAAATTGAGAAATCACATGGTGTTTACTAAAACGCCCGGGCTTGCTATACGGTACGTCACTCTGACTCTAAATCAAAAGTTGTGTGGCAAAGGTTGCTCAGTGGTCTTGGACTTCTTAGATGTTCAACTTTGTTACACTTTTTTGTTGCGTGTGCGTGTGGGTCTGTCTGCCGAACCCTCCCAGTTTCCAACCAATAGTAGGCAACCAGCTGGTTTCTGCCATTGTTGGAACTGGGGTTGGTAACTGGAAGGCTGGTTACCTATTATAGCTGTACCAACTGGGGTTGGTTACCCATTATAGCTTGGTAACTGGAAGCCTCGGGGCAGGCGCCAAAGCGCTGGTGCTGGACGGAGGCTTCAGGGACTCCTTCCAAGGGAACCGTAACCCAACCTGACCATCTCGGAGCTTCAACGCTACAGCAGTGCGGCTCGCCCCAGTGTCGGAATCTCTGAAGAGCTTAATGGGTTGATGGTTAATGGGAATAATAATAGCCATTTGAAACAAGCCACATTGAAATAGAATTCTGCTGGGAATGGTGACGGTAATGGTGGTTGATAAGCAACAAAACTAGGAAACAATAGGGAATAATGCCCAACAAAGATGGGAGAATCTACAGAAAACCCTTTTCACGGTGGTTCAAACCAGGGTTTCCAACGTAGATTTTCCCATCAACGAACCAGTGACAGAATGAGCTATGATCCTGCAGCAACAACGGCGACAACAACAACAACGCTGAAGTATCTGGGACCTGAACCTTGTTCGTTTTTGTTTTCCATTTACACTAATTGGCAACCGATTTATGTCACATTTTATCCGAATCATTTTTAATCAAGGTCAATTAATCATGTCAAACAAATTGGCATATCTGGTTGATCGCGACCAACTTAAATTGCTTTCATCTTGATGGCTCATAGATCCCTTCATCTCTTGAGTGGATACATGATGGCTTTGTCACCCAGCTGGCTATGGATCAAAAACCCTCAAAACTCAGGTGTGCCATTCTGTTCCCCATGATCGCTTGCTTCCCCAACGATTGGTCAATCTTGACCCATGGCCAGGTCATGGGTCACAACGCCACCACCGGGCCGTTCCAAGACACAAATCGCAGAAGGCACTGGGCACTTTGGGCGGAGCCTGGAAAGCTGGCGCATCCAGGTGGTCTACGGCCCCTGCAGGTTGTGTCCAGCCGTAGATCCAGCCACCATGGAAGCATGTCCCACACGGCTGAACCGATGAAGCATTGATGAACCAATGAACTGATCATCAACTGACCATCATTGGTATATAGCTATATATCCATGAACTGCGTACCCATCAATTAACCAAAATGAACCATGGATTAACACCATTAATTTGATTTAATTTGATCCTTGATTAACCAACCAACCATAAACTAACCGTCTATCAACCATAAGTTCACCACAATTCCTTATCGACCTCAAAGGCCATAGCTGGATACCGCTAAATCTCAGCCGCGAGAAGCCACCCTCACAAGTGGTGTTTTTTGTCATTAAGGGGGGTCGTCAAAAAGTTCTAGTCATGTGGTCAACCAATAGTTTGACCCTACTGCAGCTTCTGGAGAGCTCCCTGCGATTTTGAAGGAAACCCTTGGGACTGGCGGCCAAAAGCAATCCCTGTGTAAGGCCAAGCAAGGTGGAACCCAGGTGTTCCATGGAGTTTTCCTGGATAACTTTGGTTGTGATGAGCAGGCATGTGCAGAATCTGGGCCTTGAGATCTCTCAACATGGGAGTTTCAGGCAAAGCGACGCCAGGTACCACAAATGGATGGTGAGTTGTATATCCCAAGTACCCCAAAACACAGACCATTGGAATGATGTAAACACCCCTCCCCCCGCCAAAAAAAATCAAAGGGTCTGAGGCTACGGCAGAGATTCCGGGGGCCCAAGTGCCGATGTCTGGCCCCGCCTGCTTTGCCTTAAGATGCTCTAGTACGTCTTGCCACTTCCTTACAGCGGGCGTGAAACTCAGCCACCAAAGGGCGAATCAATCGCGTTTCAGTCATCTGACAAGGATTGGTCAACAAGCGGGTGTTTCTCAAGTTATAGGACCCCCAAATCATCTTTTATGTTCGTCTGATTTATAGCACGGAAGCAATCATAGCTTTGGGATCCCAAACTGGCTTGAGAAATCACCAAAAAGTTGGTATATCCCCTATAACTCATGGCTATTAACCACCAAGTGTTCACCAGTGATCTTGGTCAACTCGGACAGTGGCATCACCTCACGTCCGAGGGGCATGGATCCGTCCATCAACAGCTGGATGGTGTCAGGTTGGATCACCAAAATGGACTGCCCAGCTCCACCCTTGCGTCGGTTCATCAGGGTTCATGAGGATTGGAGGGATATTTTTTTGCCAGGGCTTCGCATTGGTTGGGCCCTAACACACATACATACCAACCGCTTGGCGGAGGCAGGTGTTGTCAATGGGGAGTGAGGAACCTAAGCCATGGGATCATGCCGCGGGATATACGGACTCGAAAGATCGTTGAATCAGGGTGAATCTATCAAACTAAGGTACCAAAGTATTGATTTTTGTGGATAAATGGATCAATTTAAATCAAATCAATCTATCAAACTAAAGTACCAAAGTATTGATTTTGGTGGATAAATGGATCAATTTAAATCAAATCAATCTACCAAACTAAAGTACCAAAGTATTGATTTTGGTGGATAAATGGTTGAATTTAAATCAAATCAATCTATCAAAGTACCAAAGTATTGATTTTGGTGGATAAACGGATCAATTTAAATCAAATCAATCTACCAAACTAAAGTACCAAAGTATTGATTTTGGTGGATAAATGGAGCAATTGAAATCAAATCAATCTATCAAACAAAAGTACCAAAGTATTTATTTGGTGGATAAACGGATCAATTTAAATCAAATCAATCTATCAAACTAAAGGACCAAAGTATTGATTTTGGTGGATAAATGGAGCAATTTAAATCAAATCAATCTATCAAACAAAAGTACCAAAGTATTGATTTTGGTGGATAAATGGAGCAATTGAAATCAAATCAATCTATCAAACTAAAGTACCAAAATATTGATTTTGGTGGATAAATGGAGCAATTGAAATCAAATCAATCTATCAAACTAAAGTACCAAAGTTTTTATTTTGGTGGATAAATGGAGCAATCTAAATCAAATCAATCTATCAAACTAAGGTCCAATGTGGACTCAGCCTCTTGGGGTGGTCACATTCAGAATGTTAGCTAATCGACCTGCTTGCACAGGTGGGCGACTGGGTTTGCGACATGATCTTGGGTTTTCATTGTGAACCCCAGTCATGGGTGGTTCATAGGTTGGATAACAGCCGGATGGCCACAGAAGTTTTGTATTGATTGGATTTATATGGATTTATTATGATATGATTGTTTTTTACATGTCCAAACAAACAGATTGGATAGCCAATGATCTCCGACCGAAATTGTCATGGTGAATCGTGGTGGCTGATTCCCGAGCTGATGACTAAGTGGCTACAAATGTCGCTCAAATGAGGTGTAGATAACGGCGAGTACCCATTGCAAGGAAACAACGTTAGTTCGGCAGCAATACTGGAGAAAATAATCAAATCATATTACGATATAACCCTTTGATATGGTCCTACATATGATGTAACCCTGGCATAACCATCTTCACAGATTAATTGTAAGACCAATAAATCGCATCGGCTCATTGAGAATGTCTCTGAATAGCTTGTATCATGACAATCTCTTGAAACAGGCCATGCGGTTCGCGACCAAGTAGCATCACCCAAGCAGCAGCAGCAGAACTTTCTTGTGGTGACTTTTTATCTGTCACTTCATGTCCCTTGAATTGCAAATGATTCGTATCTCCTCCAGCCTTTGGGGTCGCACATCATCAAGTAGAGCACCTTTTGGTTGTGACACGCATTGGCTATAAACAATGGGTGCCTGCATCGGATGGTAAATTGCAACCGTGTTTTTTTTGGATGGTGGATCGAAATCATCGCCGACTGGAAAAACTAAATCTATAAACATAAACAAATAAAAATAGATTCAAAATAAACTGAATAATTATATTTTCATGTGTGTGTGTGAAAACGATGTAGGGATATGTCGGCGTATGCGCGTGCGAAAGAACGCAGTGACAGTCAAATGCAGTGTCATATATCTGCACATGAAAAGCTTGCTCAGGAAATACGCAAATGAGATGTCCATATACATCATCCGTATGCACATGTAGTGTTCAAGTTCGGCTGGGTCCTCACTTTGCATCCAGCTGTGTAAATTCTACGTTGCCCGACGACATCATTGACACATCGAAGTTCGAAGCTAGGACACATATAATATAATATAGTATACACACACGCTCACACATATATACATATACATATTTATATATATATACATATTTGATACATTTATATCTTAGTTTCCCTCCGCCATGGGATGTGATGATCTTTCCAACTACCTGTAGCGGTCAGAAAACTCCTGGAAGCTCAGCAAAAATTTGGGTGAGACTGACAACCTTAGCTCCCCCTTCGAAAGGATATGGCTTCCCTCTGAATAGCCAAACACAGCACGAAAATCCATGGGAAGCTTGAGCACAGTATAATTCCAAGGACGACCTTCGAACGTCGCTTCAATGGTTAACAGAACTGTGGACATAGCTACTTTTAAAGTGGAAAACAAACCCATAAATGGGTAAACCAGTTTTTTAGATAGTGGATTTTCGATTTCGAGGTTGGTTTCCAACTAGCTTGACACTTCGATTCTGAGGTTAGTTTTCCAGCGCAAAGCTTTTCGTCTCGTTATTTTTTGGTTGGGCGTCTTGTGAGGCCTCAATTCTCCTCCTCCTGATCATCATCATCATCATCACCACCAGCATCATCATCATCATCATCATCATCATCATCATCATCATCATCATCAGCATCAGCATCATCATCATCATCATCGTCATCGTCATCGTCATCCTCATCATCATCATCATCATCATCCCCTTACTATTGTTGGATTTGTCATCCTAAACCTTCACGAACCAACGCTCACCACGAGGAAACACGGTAGCTGTGCTCATCGTGCCTCGCAAGCCAGCAGCTCAGCCACATTTCCTCGGGCAGCGTCTCAGGTCTGAATGATGAGACATTCAAGGCATGACCAACCGTTTGAGTTGACCGGCTAGCTAATGGTTAGTGAGTGGTTGGGTAGTCATGGGTCAGTTGATGGTTAGTTATGGGTTGGTTGGTGGTTAGTTGATGGTTAGTCGTTAGTGGCTAATTAATTATTATTGACAATGGTTGCCAAAAGACTATGCGTAACCAGGTATCAATAATCAATGCGGATAGCAATAGGGCACCCAGGCATCAATGATATGGGTAAGCAATGGCAACCAAATATCAATGATGTTGATGAACGATGTGAACCATGGTAGTAAACCATACTAATATAGACTAATTAATGCTATTGATATCTATTGACTAACTTTCAACTGGTCAGGCATGATGGTACCTGAACGGTCAACAATGTTCAGACTGGTAGCATTAAGCGTAATTAGGAGGTATTTCATCCAAAAACTAACCTGGTTCATGGCTAGATTCACACTATCTATAGGGTGCTGGCTAAGCAGCTTCTCCACTAGTCATGGGAGAAGAAACCCAAACTTGTTTTTCTCACTTTCCAAGTTTCCGCTGGCATGTCTTAGGCACAGCATTTTTGCTTGGCCTGAATCTTTGGAACGGATTTTTTCTGGCACCTAAGTTCCACAAGTCGGTCTCAGGAACAGCACTTCTGCCATACCCAAATCTTAGGCGCAGGATTTTTCTGGCACCCAAGAAAAGCATCCAACTATACCATCTCATTTTGAGCAATGGTTAAGGTCAATGCGTGCTGGATGATAGAGATGCCGGGATGCCCAAATCATTTTGTAGTAATTGGCATGTGTCTTGTTGGACTTGTTCAAATCGCCAGGTGCAACTAACGTAGTGAATTAATTACAGCAGGTAAACTCGTGAGAGTCCAGAATCCATTTGAAACCATCATTGACAATTTCCAACCGTTGTTACAAGATTAAAACATGTTAAAATTTCAGTACAACAGCAAAACATATTAAAACCATCAAAGCTAATAATGGCAAAAACCCGGCAAAAGATCCTTGACTGGCCAAACTACGGAAGGGCACCCACCTTCTGCCCATGCACAAAGGATCATCCGGGGCGGCTGACTGTTGGAGAAACAAATGCTGTGTAGAATTGTTATTTGTCATGATGGTTCCAACCCTTGTTACTGGCTGTTGATATAATGATTATAATGGCTAATAATCATCATTACTTGTTGCTAGGCTTCAACCCATTTGAAGAATATGCTTGTCAACCAACGATTTGTTAATAGTCACTGGGGAAAACAAACAATGCTTGAAACCACCAACCACTTATTTGTCATGGTGTGCCGTTTGGTAATCTAACGTAGCATTGGAAAATCCACCAATTGTTGATGGTTTCCCAGGGTTTTTCTAGATGATGTTCCATTGTTATGTAAGATGGCTGGAGTGTATTTAAGGGTGAATGCTGAACAAGACATGGCAGTACAGCAGTTGTTACATTGACAATTAGTTACAATTTGTATATCTATCAACCCGTTGAGTGATGATTCCCGATGGTCAAAAGACAGCTATTCTGTGGATCAGGTGTCCTTGCAAATTGTAGTGATCCCGGTCATGCCTTTCAACTCAAATCAGCATTCAAGATCTCCAGAGCCACTGAACCATACCACCCCTCACCAGCTACTTCCGATGGTGATGGATACAGGCAAAACAATACAAGACTTTACAACGCTTGCGTGCGCTTGAATTAATTGTAAATATTCCTTGTTCATATTGACAATGCCAAATACCTCGACTTTAAACAACATGTGGGCGTCTGTAGTGAATAGGCAATCACTTTGGCCCACGAGGATACTCTTTATCAGGCATGAGTTCCTTTTCTACGGCCCGTGCTTTGGCTGTGCATCTCTTGTCCTTAGTGATGTTACACCACACCATCATGAAGATTCCAAGTAGAGTTGCACAGTTCAAAGTTGAACTAATCATCTGGTTTAACTGCTCCATCATCAACTATCCAAGCTATTGTATCAACTATCCAAGCTACCATCATCGACTACCCAAGCTTTCACACCATTATCTTGTTGGTGGTTTCAAGCCCTACGAAACATATTAGTCAACCAGCCATTTGTTAAGAATTACTAGGGAAAATAAAAAATGTTTGAAACCACCAACCGGTTATCCAATTTTTTTCTTGAGTGATGTTCCAAGTAGATTCAAACATCCTCACCTTTCCTCACCTCGTTGTTCAGGATTCTGGTTGATGGAACTCACAGCCATGTCGTGCAAAGTGGCTGTGAGTTTAGCCTCCACATTCCAAGCCGAATCCGAGACGTTCCATGTCTGGAAGACCGAGTGAAGCGATCAACGTTGATTTTCGACTTGGTGTAAGTGTTGTCCCGTAATCATCCTAGTCATCCTATTCTATTGTCATCAAGTCGCTCTGGCAGCCTCTGAGTCTCTGGCAACTTTCACAAAGCGGGTTGCCACTATTATTTTTAGACTCTATTGTCATTGAATAATCCCATAATCCTACTCTATTGTCACTATTTCACCCAGATTCTGAGGACTAATTTTCACCAAGCCATGGTCCATGCAGCCACGGTTCGTTCGAATGTGGGCCAGCCACGGCAGTCCTTGGTGGAGTTCGCTTCTGCCAAGTCCCACCCAAGGACCTCACGTAACCGCTCCCGTAAAAGTTAGACAATGGTTGGGACCCCACTGGACCCCAAACAGTAAATTTTGAGATAACATCTTTGCTCTCTTCAGCCTGCAAACGGGTCTGGAATTGCTGCGGTTCGTATTTCCAGGCCAGGCCGAAAAAAATATGAACTGTGTCTATCAACATACACTCGCCGTCCAGTACTCGAAAGGTGGGCCTAGGCTTGGGGCCTTGGGGTCCCCCAGGCCATTGAAAGAACAACTCAATTTCGCTTGCAGGGTCAAGTTGCAGAAAGGGCGGCCCGGCTTTTTGATACTTTTTGTAGACTTGATCTAGATGACTACTTGTTGAGATGGCCTCAGGGTTAATTACATCACCTGGGGCCATTTTAGTTAGACCTACCAGCATGAACCCTTGCTAACCATTCTGCACAATTACTACCCCCATTTTTTCACTAGGCAGCGCTGAGCATCATACTGTAAGCATTCTGTCCCCATCATCAACCACCGTGCGTTTCCTGTTGCCACGCAGGTGACGCAGGACAAAAACGGGCGAACAAGGTGGGCTTTTAGACTCCAAAATATCAGCCATCACCAACCCCCACCGCAACTGGCCATTTTCAATCTTTTCACAACTAAAGCTACAATATTACTCATTATTGACCACTATTGACCATTGCTGGTGGGTTATTAGCCACTAAAGATCATTTTGTTAGTTACTAAGTTGGTGAGTGACAGCTAGTTAAGTCACCCATCATGTCACCATCCTTCAGCGGTGGCCAAGGCACATATGGAAGCGCCGGTGTTTCAACGCCCGGCGTCGAAACACACGCGTGGCCAAGCAAGGCGGCTGAAGCCACCATGTCACCTCAGCCAATTTTTGCCGGTCCAGTATGGAGGCGTATTGATCCATGACTCTCGTAGTACCTAGAGTCGTCACCATAGGAAACAGGAGGACCCACCTGTCCACGGGCTTTACACGAAAGGAATCCGAAAGGAACTTAAAAACATTGGCATTGGAACCAAATTCTGAGGAACAGCCAATTTCATGCACCAAATCGCGCCGGCCAAATGGCCACTAGGCAACCAAATCCCAAATGATTGTGTCTTCTCTCTCTCTCTCTCTATAGCTGTCAGATCACCCTGTCCTAGCTTGGCTAGGAAGCGAGCTTAGAATAGTCAAAACGTCATGAATGGAAACAATGATGGGAATAAAATGTAAATATTGCAGAAAATTAGTTAGACATGGCCAAAAAGCTATCATGGAAAAATGAAGAACCATTAATTGCTAAGCCATAATTTGCCATTATATTTAAGCAGCACAATGAGATCACCGTCTTTGTCATTGATCTGGTTGGTGGCTGAACCACCCCTATGAAAAATATGATTCAACCAACCAACCATTTGGTTAATACTAAGGCAGGAAAATAAAAAAGGTTTGAAACCATTAGCCAGTAGATAATTACAACGCCTACCTAGGATTAATAACCCCTGCTTGATTAATAGGGGGTATCCCCGAGTTAAGCCAACTGGTTTCCCATTTTTTCCCCATTAGCCAGTAGTGATGGTGGTTCCTACTGGTTGTTCTTAATGGCGAACAGTCGAACTTAATGGCCTGGCTAATAAAAATCTTACTGATACTGGCGAAGAATCAGGATTCAAAGTAATGGCTAAAGAACAAAAAAAACTTGTCAATATAATACAAGTAGTAGGTGACAATAACTGGGAGTCACTGAATCACTTGATTATTACAAATGTCGAGGGATAGGCGGATAGTGTAATTGAGTGGTGGCCAACAAAGTTAGCCATTAATTGCTGGCCGAAAATTAATTTCAGCTGAGTAACGGCTACAGTTACGAACATCATTCATATCTAATGGATAATGGCTGACGATCATGCTCCGAACAACCAAATAATGATAGACATGGCTAAGTACCAATCATAATTGATAACCGTTGTATATGGTAACTTAAAGAAATCTCACCTCTATCATCAATAGTACCGTAAAGTAATGATCATAAAGTTGAAATTGTTGATCAATAGCTGTGGTCTAGTTACACTAGCCATTGAGAAATCTGATTCTGATGCCTGGAGTGACAGCAGGACCTGTAGCTAAAGGCCAACGACTGGGGTCCTGGGTTAGATGCTGCTCCTAGAGATCCCAAGATCGCCGGATCCCGCGGAATGGATGTCTGAAAGATGCTTGACGTAAATAATGTTGGTTTCTGATTAGTGCAACCCCCCCTAAAGTAATGAAAATAGATGAAACCAACAGGTAGATACTAATCAGAAACCAACATTAATGGCAAATGATATTGCTTGTAAATTGCAACACGTTATAGGTTATGCAGTGACGAATGATCAATAGCAACCCGCAATTACAAATGGACATTTATCCATTGTGTACCGACCAGGCTATATGTATTTTTTTGCTATTCCCAGGGGCTTTGTCATACCTATCAACATTTAGCAAACGAGCATTGAACGTTCTCGACAACAAAGGGATCAGGCTACAATATCAAAGCATGGCCAGTTCTCAGCAGGCCGCAATTGTCAATGGTTCCTAATAGTAGCGCTGGGGTTGGTACGTTGAATCCTTGCTCTTGATCACTCGAGATTGGAAAGTCATTTCTAACACTGAAACTGTGGATTACCTTTTGTTGGTTGAACGATGAACCGTCAGCAGCAAACATGACAATCGTAACATGCATAAATTTGCTGTGTACCAGCCAATGGGTTGAAACCAGTACGGCTGCTGTAGTATGGTTCTGATCTGTGCGGACTCGGAGTAGGGACCCTCCAAGGAACAAGCTGAACACACCTTGGAGGAACTCTTTTAGTGAGTTTCCATGACTGGCCTGTTTCAAGATGACCGAAAGACTTCCCTCGGAAATAAGATGAGGGGAGGTGTGCTGTTACCATGTGCTACCCTCTCCTCTAGGTGGGCAAATGTGGGCATCTTCAAGGGCTTTCTGGGGGAGCGGCATTGGAGGCCCCGGCACCATCCACCATCCGCCCCCTGGCCGCTAAGCTACATGTTTCTGGCTTTGGAGCTACGGTCAAAACCCAAACCTGCGCCACAGCCCGGGCCAGAGTGCGGCACCTGTGGTGAGAATTGTTGTTTGCATCCTTGAAATGACCAATTTATAGTGAGAAATCATTGTATAGTTAAGCCATGGTTTATGACGGTGAATGATTGCTAAGTATGGCATGTTGCCGTGGTCAAAAAGCGGGCTGCGAAGAAAAAAGATGAAGGACAAGAGTTTCTGCTGAGCGGTTTCAAGCTCATGAAAAAATAGGAACCAACCACGTGATAATACTAGGGAAAAATGTTTGACACCACCAATCAGGTTTGATTTGTCTTTTAGAAATCATCTCACAACAAAGTTGCCGGCAAATCATGATCTCCTGCTTGCGGACCAACTTAGGAGGCACGCCTTATGCCCTCTCAGTTGGGTACCGTGGGTAGCTCCTCACCCGCTGTGACTCTTAGTGTGAAGCGGTTGGAAGGTTCAGGATCTAGGGTTGACTCAGTGAGACATCAAATTCTTGGACCATCCACATGGCGTGCGGAACTGTTCCGCGCCTGCGTTCTTTTGTGCGCATACCAAAGTGCAACGTGCTGCAAACTTTGTTGGAAGGCCTGCCAGCAGGCTTGACAAGATTTGACAGCCGAAATGGTGTGTCAATACTTCCTGCGCTTTGAAAATGACGCCTTTTGGATGGTTATAGTTCTTGCTCTCGTTGACATGGAATCCATAGACACTGGGTTCCATTTGAAACAAGCGGTAAGTGTAACTGGGTCCCATACAAGTCTTGGACAAGTAGTACCATTCAAACTGGTTGATAGCCGGCTGATGATTTGACAAACAAAGGGCACATGGATATCCATGGATTTGCTTCATGATTGATGATATTGAGACCTCTCACCATCCAATTGGATCCAAATATCAACCTTTCAAAGACTTGGCAAGCAAATTGTTTTTGGAGGTTGGTATGTATATACGCCACTCCGAAAGGTTGTACCTGTCAAAAGGGTTATATAAATTAGGATTCCCTCTCGAGACTTGGTGGGAAATTGAATATCACCAGGTCAAGAAAAACCAGTCCTGTCATGGTTTCTGCCCTCGAGTCTGGGATTCGAGATGTCAAGCTACCTTCTGGCCCGGTATGGCATGGGTGCCTGCGTTAAAGCCATGGTGCTCCAACTTTGACGTTTGAAATATTCTAGTTACTTCATCATTTATCAAGTTTGGGACCCCCGGATTCACAAAAAAAAGTCCTGAGCCAGCAATATTGTACATATGATATCATATGATCCATTTTTCAGGGCTGGGACCCCTGAGGATTTTGAAAACGCTGCGGAACCAGCACTCGGGCCGCCAAAAATGACCGGCAATGGCTCTGTGACCTGGAACCCATGTTTGATGCTTGTGATCCTGGTCAATTGTTGCCCGTCCAAATGGTTTGTGCGTGAAGTATGCCAAAATCAAAATAACCACTTGCGGGAGGCCTAAAACCCTCAATCTATTATGGATACAACCCCCAAATCTGATAATTTTCTGGAAGGACCCCTATGTAAAACCCTCCGAATACCATAGCTAAACCCCTCAAAGTCCTGCTGGTTCAGAGCGATTGGTAGCTCCTGCCGCCCAGGGTCACGTCTCAGAGTGGGAAAATGGCCTGTTCTTCCGCTCTGGAGCCGTAGGGTGCTTGGAAGAGGCTGCAGTAGTCCCAAAAAATCGCCAAGTCCACGTTTCCTCCCCAACCTTGGCTGTGGGACAGCCGCCGTAAACCTGCAGCCTTGTCAGCCTGGATCCTCAAATGTGCGCCGGTCACGTCCATTGTTCTTGTAGTTATATTGAATGACAGAAGGCTTGTCATTGAAGACTACTGCCCAACGAGTGATTCACCAGAAACTGTTTTAAGTAATTCACGTCTTCACCATCCACCCATTGATTTTTTGGATTGTTGGTGGCTTGGCCCCTGGCCACATACTGCGCATGTTCCCTCTTCATGTTGGTTATTGAAATCTATTATCAATCATACAACCGGCTACTGAACGAGTGGTTAATAATCAGCCAACTATCCAACCAACTACCCTTCGATGACCTGCAAAGATATGAAAATACAATTTAAAGCTTATTTCGCTGGATTTCCCTCAAAACGTCAAGATTTTCTATTGCCAAAAAAGTTTACCCAAGGGTATCCAACCAAGTAACCAACTATCCAACCAACTATGGCTGATACATTTTAGTTGATATAAGTATCCTTACTATTAATGCCTATGATGAATGGTTGGTATATCCTGACTATTGTTCATCTAGTTGGTGGTTTCAACCCCTATAAAAAGTATTTGTCAACCAACCAATTATCAAAAAATACTAGAGAAAATAAAACATGTCAAAAATCCACCTACCATGCAGTTACTATTGCTCATTGATCCATCCAAAATCATGCAAGTCTCCAAGCGCCAAGCACATCCCCTTCCCGCAATCACTGCTGCAGCTGCGGTGCTACGATCCAGCTCTTGCAAGGCGCTTCTGGTCAACGCCGCAACGGCTTGCCTCGGCTCTCAGCGCTGGTCAACGGTGCTTCCAGGAAGATGGCATGGTGAAATGAGTTGTCGTTGGGTTAGTTGGATTTGTTGTAGAGGGGAGTCAGATGTAAATATATTGATGTAAATACATTGAAATGATTAGCAAATAGAAGTATATATAGATAGATAGATACAAACAAACCATATATATATATATCTAGATATTCATCAAAGTGAATATACATAAAAGGAAATATACAAAATATACAACATATTAATCAAACATGTGCCTATGGACTAGGATGGATTAGGGATATTATACGGTGGTTATTTGACACTTTGAGGTGTAAACAATGGCTATAGTGGAGTTGTAGAAGCATTTCTGGCTGCTATGTTTGGCAATTTCGGTTTTACACAATGGCTATACCAACATGACATGCTGGAGTTGCTTGAGGGTTCATGATGTTTATGGGAAGAACCACTACTTTTAAACTGCCATTAGGCCACATACGATGTCAACCCTTGACATCTGGGGGAGTGCTGATGCCTCACCGTTGTGCCATGGCTCGTCGCTGGGCATCGTCGACATTGTCACCATAGTGTTCGAGGTGATTCATGTTTACATATGTGCATGGAACCAATGAAACTCATACATCTCTCGCTTCCAAACTGCTGGGTTTTCTTGAACATCTCATCAATCTCCATCATTGAGCCTGTCTTCCTTGTGGTCCATGGTCTCTCTGGAGCCTTCCCTAGCGGTCAAGTCGCAACTGCACGCCATGAGGATCAGGATGATCTCTTTGATGCCTGCAGTGGCAAGGCTTCGCCTGTTTTGTAGTAGGCCAAAGCGTTGGCAAAGGTGTTGCAACATTCTTAGGCATGTTGCAACTACAACTGGTTTGTGGTTGAACCAGCCCTATGAAAAATATGCTTGTCAACCAACCATTAGTTAATAATTACATGGGAAAAATGGTTCAGAACCACCAGCCAGTAGTTGTTTAACAACTATTATTGTTGCTTATTGTCTCCCCATGCTTAATTATTTAAGCTTATTATTAACCGTTGTTAACCATGGTTAAAACCACCAACCAGTATATTCAGGTAGTGCCTGCAATGATTCAAAACGACATGGTGTTCTCTTGGATATGCAGCCGGCCCATCAGCTGTGATATGCTGTGATCCCTGAAGAATCAAAGCTGGTTGGTGCTTGCTGAATAGGAAGCAACCAAGGTGGCGAAAAGGAAGCACTGTAAGCTGCCCAGCTGTTTGAAGCACCAATGAACCATGGGTTGACACTGCCGTGAAGGATTCCACCGACAAAAAAACACATGACTTCTGGCAGGCAAAAAGCTGCAAACCACGCACAGTTGGCGGATCCGTTTCCTGTTGGTTTTCAAGTCCGCATACGCTCATGACCCTCTCTTCTCCTTCAGCAACGCTCATCTTGCCTATCTGAAAACAAACCAGCCCTGGAGCAACCCTTAGACTCCTCAGGCATGTTCTTTGAATCGCTATAACTAAGGATGCGGCACAGCAATCCAGGTGCAATAAACTCAAAGGGCGTGGGGTGGTGTTTGCCCTGGGAAGTTAAAGGCAAGGGGACGTCGACCATGGTTCCATATCATGACGTCTCCCTTGGAGATTCAAAAATCTATGCCACTAGATTGGTGAAGTTGACTTACATCAGATTATGGATTGTTGACCGATTGGCTTAGGTTTCACATCCTTTTTTGCAAACAATCACTTCCAAATCACACCATTACAAATCAAAACTTATAATGGTCTGCAACAGACAAACATTATCATAAGGCTGTATACCCCTTCAAAATTAACTACACCATTACAAAATCCTGTTCATCTCGTTGATCCTGAACTATTTCATAGCTGGTGGCACCACTTTGTACCAGCCGCCGGGACACCAGCAATACCTCGGCGAACCAGGGACGAGGTAAAGTGGCAGATAAGATGGACTTGCGCGCATGCCGGGGGTCTTCACCAACCAATGGTGATTTCTAGCTGGTTAATAAATCAGCTTGTGATGGTTGACAAGCTGTGACAAAAATTAGAAGGACACATTTTAGCTCTTGCTGTTCGGTGCTTGGTTTCGCCGCAATCAATCCTTGGTAGTGGTTGATATGTATTTTATTATTGGTCACTGCTTTGCACGATGTGGGGTTGAAGGGAAGTGAATGATAGGACTTGTTGCAGATGTAAACCACACCCATATACTATATGTGACTATGTGTGCCTGTTTTCCTCTTGTTCCAATGCTTGATCGATCATCTTCTATCACTTGTATTATAGCTCTTCCCTGGAATTCCGAATCCAAATAGTGTCAACCAATTCGCCTTGGATTTGAGGCATGTGAGGCAGGCTGAGGCCACATGTCATTTAACCTTCACTTAGATTGTTGCTGAGGGTTGTGACAGTTTAATGGGGACACGTGGAAAGTCCAAACTATACAATCGGATAGAGTGGGGACACGCTTCTGGATGCCTCCATCTTTAAATATTTTAAGCCACAGGATTTGCAATTCCTTGCTAAATGCGTTCAACATGTTTCAATCCATAGTCACTGAAATCTCACTTACCCCACACCAGCCCAATCATGACACGCATGCCTTGGCTTCCTTGACACCACCAAGTGTATGACATTGTATGACACAGTTTTTAAATAGGGCCCGGACAACAATGCCAAAGCCGCCTCCTTTACTTCTATATAATCCTGAGCCTTGTAAACGGTACAACTTGAAGGGGTAAAACCATCGAGCATACCGAGTTCTAAAGACTTAACCATGTAACCACTTTGGGCAATTAGAACATTCAGTTGTGTAAGCAGCCAAGGCCAAACATCAGTTCGGGAAAACCCCTGAATGGCTTCTTGGAGAAGACGAGGACTATGATGTTTGGGGGAAAGCCAACAAGAATCCAACATTGGGGACATCACAAGGGCCATCCAATCGGCAAGACGAAGGTGACTTTGTCCAAATGCCACTCCGGATGCAACAAACGATATCTACACCTTTGGCGTTCCAACGGTGGCCACAAGGTGTCCCCAGGTCTAGACCTGGGTGCCGGGTGGCGAAATGGCCACCACCTTGGTGGGAGGCGTGTGTCGTCCAGCATCGTACTCTTCCGAGTCGCTGCGCAAGTCCTCGTAGTCCTTGGGGGCTGATGGCCCCTGGAGCTGGTGCCATGGAGCCCCACAGCGCAGGGTGGTTCTTCAAAACTGAGAACTGATGGGAAACCCGAAAAATGGATGGCTGCAAATTGAGGATGATTGATATTTGGATGATTTGTGGGTACTCCCATCTTAAGAAAGCACCATACAACTGGGGAAGCTACCAGTATAACTCAGACCTGTCAGGTGGGCCAAGCCATGTGGCCGGTACTAGTTGCGAGGTGGGTTGTGGGGAGGAATGGCTATGGTATGCTATGGTTGATAATGATAGCCGTGGCCAACCAGCTGATCTATTAGTCGTGGTTGGATAACTGTGCGGATAGCTACAAGGTGGGCCCCCCAAACGTTAGCCAAGATGGGGCCCATGCCCATAACTAGGGTAACTAACAGTTATAGATATAACTCAAATGGCCTATCAATCAACTTAAAAAACCAGGGGGGCCCATCTTGTACTGCAAAAATCATGGAAAAGCGAAGACAGCAATGCGGAGTTTGAAGTTTCAGGACGGCAAGCGGGAAGAAGATTGAGATTCAGTTGCCCAGTTTGACGAATAGGTAGCAATGGCAAAGTCTCGTCAATCTCAGCAAGGCCTAATCACTAATGAATCAATGGGCTTAGTGGTTGATTTGTCGTGATTTGTTTGTGGATGTTTGTGGTCACTACATTGGCAAAGGAGAATCAGCAAATATCTTTGCATTGTGCACTACTTGTTTGACTTTGCTGCTGTTCGTGGGCTGTGCTGGCACTGGTCACTACAGAAGCAAATGAAAACCCCCCTATGTTTTTCAACCGTTCTGCAACCACCATCAATCCTTTCAAAATCGTTCGATCAATCAGGATCAACCCATGGCATCAACCGAGCGTGCTTCTTTTTGTTCAAAAGATCGTTTGACCAATTCATAGATTGATGATGGTTGATCTTTTGACTGCATAATTCTAAACCAATCCAACTTCCACTGGTAAATGCGTATTGCTGGTTCCTATCATCTATTATGCACCGTTAGCCCGCGAACCAGCAAAAAGGATTATCCAACCAGCTAGTTCAGCTGTAATTTGCCAGCTAGTTAACCATTCTTATCTATTAGCAATACTCATTATGAACCATGTGCCAGCTAGTTTAATTCAGCAAAATTTTATCACCAGTGGCTGGTTCCTGCAGTATCACTGTATCACCATTATCCACCCTATCATTGAAACATTCGGCAGCTAGTTAACTGGTTCTCATCACCAGTAGCTGGTTCTTCTCCCCACAAACGCTGGTTCCGAGTACGAATTACGATTCTTCTTGCTGGCCCCTATCAAACCATTGTCCAACCTATCACTTGTCATATCTAGTTCAGCTAGTTCACCTCTAATTATCCAACCAAACCACTATCCAACCATTAGTCAGCTAGTCGACTGTCAGCTAGTTATTATCCAACCTATCAAACCATTTTTCAACCACTGTCAACCCAGTATCCAAACCATCCCAAACCATTATCCCAGCCATTATCCACCTATCGACCTACAAGTTTGATCGGTTGGATAGGTGGTTATTCCTAATGATAATATAATATTAGTTATTATCCAACCTATCAGTCCATTATCCCAACCATTCTCCCAACCATTATCTATGATTCACCTCTAATCTGTCAGCTACTTCACCTATCCTTCGTCGCTGCGTTGGTCGCTGCCGAGCCCGCCCGCCATGGTTCCCACATGGCTTCCGCTGGAAGATCTTGTCGCCGCGGCAAGGTGGCGCCATGGACAGCAGCCAGTTCACAGAGCCAACGGCCTGGTGACCACGCCAGGGCTGCGGTCGTAGCTGGCATCATTGTAGGGGAAAACCCTGTGGAAAATGAGGGTTTTCAATGGCTCATGATGGAAAAAAACCGTGAAAAATGAGGGTTGATTGATGGTGATGGTTGAGATGGATTGTTAAACATGGTTAATGGTGGTTAATTAGAAATGATAGTTATACATGATAGTTATACATGATGGTTACTGGTTAATGATGCTTTAAAATAATGGGTTCTAAACCATAATCATCAGTGGAAAAAAATAAACAATGAAATTGGTTGTTTTCCAACCGTAGGTTGACATCATCACCAGCGCTGAAATTCCTGAACATCATGATTCTTGGTTCATCTGCACCAGGGCGTTCTAAAATCACAGGTTGTCCTTATAGCAAGGTAACTTCGAGAGACGTATCCGACCCATGCGGCGTGTGAACATGAAGTGAACAGCCAAAATGGTAGGTGACGTGGATCATGAGCGGCAATTTCTCGATGGACAAAAATTGCAAATGGCAGTTTCTCGAAAGAGGCAACCCCCAAGAATCGTTGGTTTAGAACTATGAATGACTAAGATTGGATGATTTAGGGGCACTCCTATGCCTTAAGAAACGCTTAACGAGCACTTGAACTGGGCTCCGCCCTCAATGCACCCACCTGAGCTAAGCCTCGCGTGCGGTGTTGACACTGATGAACATTGATTGCAACGATTACCCTTTGGTAAACTAACATGGGCAATGGAAAATGGATGATTTCCCACAGGTTTTCCCAACAACATAGTGATTTTCCATGATTTTTTTGGTTGCCAAAAGGTACTCATAGCTTTGAGCAAAGTTGATTACCAATATCAGGCAATCAAAGTTTCTTGGACATATAGCGATCAAAGTTGATCGCCGGCTATGGCTCTTTCCAAGGAGCACTGCTTGGCACTGCTTGGCCGATCGATCTATCAAGCAGACTGATCACCATGGGCCCCCAAGGGCCCCTAAGAAAGGTAGGTTCTTAGCCCGCAAGACATTGGTTCCACCCTCCGGTAATCTACCCCGGCCATGCAAAGATCCACATGTTTTTGCTGATGTCCCAGGGTTTCCATCGGTTTCGGATCCCAAAAAAAAATGTGGTTTTCCATTTCCAGCTTAGGAAGTTCCTAAGCTCCCAACAGTTGGAACTTCCAGCTTAGGGACTTCCAAAAGATAACCTTTAAACATATCTCCTATCAAACAAATGTGGTTTTCCATTTCAAGCTGAGTCGGACTACCAGAGGATAACTTGGCAAAAATGACCCTCATGATCAACCCATGGCCATGCTCCCAACAGCGCGGACTCCACCCTACCTCTGAGCAACACCACCGGGGCCAAGCCGCCATCACCTAGAGTGCTGAACATGCCAATTCACCATACCTACTGAGGTTACGGCCGTTAATGGCCAGAACAAAATAACAAAAACCATGTGGTAGATTCAAGTAGTTGATCAACTACATGGTGAATTCAAGCAAACATGGTATATCATATGGATTCACATGGTATTCACTGAATGGTTCTGCGAATGCGCAAGACATGGCAACAAGCTGGTTGGGGTTGATGACCAAGAATTACCAGCGGTTTCTGTTTTTCACAGCCGGGACCCCAAGTGACTTGGTTCATTCCTATCGCAACCAATCACCAGCTACTTCGAAACGATTCTGGGGTTCCATGGGGTTCTGCCTCTTCAGAACCACTCAGGCCTGCGTACTTGGTTCGTCAACAGGCCTT
>VSDK01018725.1:434580-439580 GCA_009767595.1 Symbiodinium kawagutii
TAGCTGGGCTGCCAACACTCGCAATTCCTTCTGCTTGGATTCCAAAGCGTTCTGGGTCTCTGCGATCTCAGCCTGCAACTCCAGCTTACGCTTCTTCAGATTGAAAGACATAGCCATTGCGACCAACTCATCTGAAGTTTTGGGGTCGCCAGACCATTTGTAAGTCATCTCGCAAGGTACGCGTTGGATCTTCACCCTGCCTTCTTTCTGCATAGTGGCCAGGTCAACCAAGGGCAGTAGCCAAAATGATCCCATTGGGTGAAAAAACGGCGCTTTGTCACCAAGCAATAGCTGATCTTGAACAACTTCAGCTGGCTCCTTTTGTAGGCAAAGAAAGCCAAGACCATAGCTGTCTCCTGCGAGCTGACCATTGGAAAACTTGGCAATGCATCCTCTTTGTGCTTGAACGGAGAATCCACTTGTGGATCATTGCGCCAAAGCAAAGCCAGTAAAGGGCCAGGGTCAGCCTCAGTCAGCTCCCCCGGGTTTGCAAGATCATCCACCGCCACAAAGTAGTTGAAGTGGTACCCAGCGACGTCTGAGCCAAGGGTGTGAGCCTTGGTGTACAGTCCTGAACCATTTGCCTCTGTCACAGTGGGGGTCGAAACTGAAGTCCATTGACCAGTCACCTGTGTCAGAAGAGTGCATGGCCTCAGCGCAAGCGCTTGAAAAGCATCATGGTGGGCGACAGCCTGTGTCTGACAAACTGGTGGGTTAACATCCGAATCCATCCACAACAGGAGCGGCATCAACACTTGTTCAAGCAAGTATGTCAGCAGGACGCGCAAATGTTACTCACAACTAACATATCTCCATGTGATGAGCTCTGATAATTTGGATTGGCTGGGATTTCATTCCTGTGGGCCTATCATTCCTGTGGGCGTATAAAACCAATCCTGCTGATGGAAAAAGATGGCGCAATGATATTTTATCTGAAGACATCTGAAGCTCTTGAGGAACCAATTCCAAAGACCTAGTATAAACAGAGGCCAGCTTCTAGATGGATCTTCGAGCCTTCAACTTCTGAGAACCAAGCAAGAAAGCAAGTTGGTGAAAGGATTTGAAAATTCCGAATCATATTGTATCACGAAGATATCAGAAGCAAAAATCGTTTACGTCCTGTTGACGCTATGACAGTGATGGCTGCTGCTATGACAATGAATGCTGCAAGACACCTGGCTAACATCTTAAAATTCTCTGCAAACTTTGGTGTAGGATAGAAGGGACATTGTCCAAAGTCCAAAGCATACACGCACTGCCCTGCAGAAAGATGGACTGTGAGCTCCTTGGCAGCCACCATCGAAGGAATGTTCGAGCGGCACAACAATTCGAAGGCTACAAAATTCGGGTTGAGCAGGGCCTGGCTCATGTGTTCGGGACGCATGTTCTTCAGGTCTCTCTTTCGCACGGGCCCGTCGGACAAAGTGGCCCCAAGGTTGCGAACTGCCGTCTTGCGGCCTTCGCAAACCGCAGATAGAGGTCCATTGAAGAAGGTCCTCACACCAAGGGTCATACGGCATCCATCAGCAACCTCATCCTTCGAATCTTGAAAGGAAGCTCAGTCATGGCACCCCATCCAACTGAAGTCCAAGTAGTTGAGTCAGAAGCCATGAGGTCAACGCTGGCCAGGGAGAGCTGAGGTCAACCTGTCTACCTTGTACCTTGAACCCTCGGCATCAGGGCAATGTGTTGCTGAAACGTTGTTTGCATTATCCAAAGTCTTACACACATGCTATGGCAACACGTTGTCTCCTATGTGCTTCAGGTGAACTGCTTGGCTGCTCCACTGCCACTGCACCTTGGGCACACTGTTGTCGCCGCATGGCACCTGCATGCAGGCTGGTTAATGTGCTACTGCCACTTCATCACACAGCAGCATGATGAGAAATTACTTGTCCCGGTGAATTGTGATGAATATTTACCGAACAAATTCAGGTTTGCGAAGCACTGCACCTTGGACATTCTGGGCAGTCAATCCCGGCGCCTGGTGTGACACAGTGAAAACATTTAGACCCATTACTCATTAGCAAGCAAGGTCATATTGCTGGAAAATATGGCTCCAAACAAAGGAAAGCTCCTTGTGTCCCTCGCAAGTTCTTGAACTCGTGGGTCCAATACAGGAGTGACGTTTCCCACCCAATTACCTGACGGTACATCACAAAAGATTCAAGGAACGCTTTGGGTTTGCAAACGCAACACCTGTTGGCAGGAATGGTTGACAAACAAGAAGCAAGTTGATGTCTGCAGGCTAGCTGCTTCTGTGGTTGGCGAAGAGGAAATTCCTTAGCGCACCAAAACTATAGTCAACTTTGAACATTTGGAGCTTTGACCTTGCAAGACATCAAGCATTCACAGCCGAGAATCTGCAATGCTTGCATTCCCTTGCAGGATGCTATGACCACCACTGGTTCAGTAACTTCTTTCAAAAACTTCCGAAGCTTGGGCCGGTTCGTCGCTTCCAGGACCTCGTGCAAATGTCTTTCAACCTGCTCGGCCCCGTCCTGGGCACTCAGCCCGCTCCACACGCCGAACATCCGGGCGTTCGTGCCATTCCTGGGCGCAGCAGCCAGCTCCAGGATGACATGTTGAAGTAGGTTGAACGGACACTATGAAGGCACGCATAGACTGAATAGCGTTGGCTCAAAACAGCATTGAACCTTGAACCTTGAAAAACTTAATCCACCTCAGATCGCCCCCTGCTCCGACCCTTGATAAGTGAACAAACATATCCCTGAAAGAAAAATATTGAAAGGTCAAAAAATGAACATGAGGACCCGCCATATGCATAACTGGGACCCGGTGCCTGTAACTGTATGCAAGCTGGAGGCCACACGAGTTTGCTCTGCCCCTCTGGTGTAGCCAGTCGGTTAAGAGCTGCCAAGTGCTCTTGGATATGCAGTGGCATCAGTCTCCTAGCTGCCATCTCCAAGCTTCCAATCCTCAGATTTGAAACCGTGTCACAAACAATCTTCAAGGCCTTGTTCATTCGAAACCAGTGGTTCTGTTGGAATTTCTTTAATTGAAACCTATGTAGCTTCGAAAGGCTGCAGTGTGTTCACAGCCATCATCTCTGGTCATGTGCATCAGACGTTCCGGCTAGTCTTAAAGATCTTGGCCGAATACAAACAAGTTTAATCTTGCTTCAGGCAAATAATATTTCAATTAAAGGTTGGCCGGCACTGACCATCTCTACAACACCCGAATGATGAAAGTAGCAGGATCATTAAATGTTTTGAGGCGACCCAAACAATAGAATCATTTGTGAAATAAATGACCCTATTTTTTTTGATTTGGAATTACTATTTTGTAGCCCAAAGAAATATTAATGATTTAACTATATGTTTTAAGAGCATCCTCAAAATTAGAACATTCATGATGTAAATGATCCTATTTTTCTAGGATAGCTAACGTCAAATGCGTTTGCTTGGCTCTGTCAATATATAAAAGCCTTTGACGTTCAGTTTATCAACGATATTATATCTTGAGAGAGTGCGAAAATGAACTGCGCAGCCAAAGCACTGTTCTGGGTCAACCGTCCATGTGCCATGCTCTTCTACAATCATGCGATTGACCTGCCCGTCGGTAAATTGCCCGCAGAAGGCCAACAGCTTTCCCAAGGTCAGCATTGCGATGTCTGTGTTGCTCTTGATGGTCTTCTTCACCTTTGAAGCCGAGGCTGCATCCGAATCATCAAATAGCTTCTGTTCTCTTAAAAGTCAGGAAGGGTCTAGGGAAAGAGTACATCAAAGCTGTTTGCGGGTGAGAAGTGCATACGAGTCACTCGCTTTGCGAACCTTGAACCTTGAATTGCTGACCTTGAACCTTGAACCTTGGACTTCTTCATGCTGTGCACATTCCTGACCTTTGCCTTCTTGGGGGGCAGGAAGGCTTTGCGGTTGTTCACTCCGCCAGTTGCCTTGAAAAAATTGTCCACAGCACCAACCAGGCTCATGCTCCTCTTAGACTTCTTCGCTTCCCGCAAAAAGAACTGCACCAACCTACTCAAGCGAAGCTAGAGTCAGTGTGGTGGCAAATGTGCAACAAACATCGCAAGCAAAAAACTACTCGGCCTTACATCTCGCACGTAGGAAGAAACGGCCAGGAACCCAAATTGCTCGCACGGTGGCAATGATGCAATGGACTTGCATCGGAAAAGAGCAGCCAAAGACTTGGTAGTCCTGTCTTTACCTCGGGACAGCTATTATTGATTCATTGCATAACAACTAGACTAACAACACGCATCCCTAATGATGAGTTACTTTTGTTCAGCACAGTGGAATCTCTCATTTTTGAGACATGTTTCTCAGAGCTCGAGACGCTGCGTGAGCGTAACTGCCTCGAAACGCATGAATAACTTGGAAACCTGATCGGCTCCCTGGCAGCTTGAGGAACACGTTCTTTGCATTGAGAAGTCTCAATACCAGAGGCGAGGTCTTTGAGACGGAAACCTGGAGGAAAACACAATAACATATCGAAATGAAAAGAAAATTCTTTGCACACGCAAATCAATCAGTGGAATAGCTTTGGTTAACAAACATGTCTGAGTTAGATGGTGAGTCATCAAGGAACTTTGTCAGGGAGGCAGCCGGATCGATATAGCAACCATGCGGCGACCCAGGCCTGGTGATTCAATGATTGATCAAACAACATCACAGGCAGTGCTGATACTCTGACTGCGTTTACAATGTGGAAAACTTGACTTTGACTCACCTGTGGACTCTGAACCTTGAACTCTGAACCTTGGTTGAAGCCTGCAACTCATGCCAACGATTGCATCTCTCTCTCTCTCTACCTGCAGGCCAGGAACAGTAGCTAGCTGACCTCTTTCAAGATTGAAGCCGCGAAACATAAAATCTGCAAGCTTGTACAAGCTCTCCCCAGCTTCGCACTGCTGAGCAGCCTTGAAAGAGGGACATGTGGACTGCATATGCAACCACAGAAACAAAACGCTAGCTTTGTAAAACTGCACTTTGGCTGGGCAACCTGCTGTGACCAATGTC
>VSDK01018725.1:442080-466232 GCA_009767595.1 Symbiodinium kawagutii
GGTTTCTGCCTGCTGAGCGCGCCTCTGCAGCATTGACATGACCTGGTTGCTGCAATCTGCCTGAGAACCTTTGGGCCATCAGGCCGAAAAAAAAAAAATTTGCCAACCAGATGAAGCCTATGAGTAGTCTGGCACTAAAGATGTGAGACAAGGCACGTTCTTTCTTTCGATCTGTGTGCTTGTCGAAGTTCTTGAGGCTAGCCTTTGCGTCGCTACATGCACTCTCCCAACGAGTTCCTGGCAAAGCTGTCTTTGGCTTTGACAATGGTAATGTCAGGCCAGGCACAAAAGACTCGGTTGATTCACCAGCAGCAGACGCAGCTTTGCGCCTGCCATTGACGCAGGCTGCAATAGTTCCTGGCGCGTGCGCCTTCGCACGTTGAACCTTGAACCTTGAACCAGTGGACTTGCTCTTGTACTTGAACCGAAATCGCCGGCCAAAGTGCTGGATCCAAAGCTTCGCACACAGGCGCGCAAAGTCAGTAGGCTTCAACGGTCCACCAGGAAGATCAGCAGGAGCGAAGAACTCCTCCTCTAACCGAGGCCCTTCAGTGTTGATCTCCATGATGGACGCTACAGTCGCTCCAGTGGCTTGCAAGGGCCCACTGTGGGCAGACAGTTGGGCCAACAGCTCTCCAAGATCCCTCTCCAATGTAGTAGTATTGATCTTCAGGGACAGATAGAAATTCACCACGGCATCACAGTCAGCGTTCCAGGACAACCGAGGAGCGTACTTCACACGCCAAAACGGATACAAGACCCAAGACCAAGCTTTCCGATTGCAGACATCCAGTTTCCGCTGCTGAGCAGCTTGAAACAAGGTGGCCAAAGGCTTGGCAGCAGCAGACAAGAGCGACGCTGTGCCCACAGGAACGCCAATCAAGCTACACAATTTCCGAAGGTGCGCCTTCAGCGGTCCATGATCATTCTGATGCAACCATTGGCTCAAACTGAGTCCCTGCAGAGCTCTTGCAACTTCATCTTCCACCAAGTCGGCTTGAACCCGTCTGAGCATTGCTTGCACAACCTCCGACATGGCCTCCATGGTGGGTCTGATTTCCCCAGCTGTAGCTTTGGTACAGAGGTAGTGAACTCGATTTCCGTAAAAAAATCCTAACATGCTGATCTCCCAAAGCACGTTTGACAAAGACTGACATACTCAAAATTATTACCCTGCTGAAGCGTAAGGATGGCAAGAAAAGCTGATCTCATATAGCCAAGCCTCGGCTCAGGGTCCTGAATTTCATCAAACACCAGCTGGCAAGCAGTCTTCGGTGAACCATGAACCGTGGACTGTGCAGAGGGCAACTTGGACATGATGAAGCCATGGACAAAAAGAGATGTCATTCGCTGCTCGAAATTCCGGACACACTCAATCACTGTAGCTGGGTCTGGATCATCTCGGTCAAAAGATCTCAAGAACTGCAAACACTCGCCAGTATAATCTGCTGTGAGCGCTGCACGCATCAGCTCCGGAGCAACCATATGCTGGAGCGCTTCTTCTGCCAAGATCCGTACTTCCCTTGGGTTACGGACCTAAGATGGAATCCAAGCAAGAAACCACGTGAGAAACTGCTATTATATACAAACAAATGGTTGTTTCGTTATTACAAAGCTAGCTGCACTTCATCTGCCAAGACACATCAGCTGCTTGCATACCACACAGCAACGAGATAGCTCTGATCAAGCAACAAAACTTGAACAGAGGAGTCGCAGCAGAGTCAAAACGATGAGGAGCAAAGCTGAGAGACTGCACGGCTCTGTCAATGCTTGCCTGGTTCCCGTGGACTTTCAAAACCTCCTGCTGGCACGCAAACAACTTGGCTTGCCATGCCTTGCTGTGGTGAATGGCTGGCAAGAGCGCCAGCTTCCCACTGAAAAGGCGAGTCCATTGTTTCTCAAACTGTGGTAAAGCTTGCAGCGGGTCTTTCGAAGCGATCCTGATCTGATGAGCTGGGTCAAAGCTCAAATAGATCAAGTTGGGAAGCTTGTTGGTTGACAGCAACACTTTCCCCACCTTGGCTACGTTGGGGCCTTGGTCCGATCCAAAATGCCGAATGCTTGAACACAACTTGTCCAATGCTGCTCTATCACACTGCCCTTCTGGACTTTCGCAGGCTCGTTTCAGAACTTCTAGAATTGTCTCAGCCATAGACTCAGACTTGTCCTTGTCATGAGACTCCAAAGTGTTCTCTGGAACATCACTGCCCACACGAAAAACTCCAAGCACTCCTTCACTTGCCAAAGCCTCGCGAGCCAGCCATTCCCCTAACCCATCGCCTGCAGCCAGATCTTGGGGCCCTGAAGTGCCTGGAACGCCCAGATTGCAACGGTATCGAACGACCCGGTAATCTTTTCGATCATCAGTGGAAATGCTGATGCTAGTCGATCGCAAGAGTTTCTGAAGTCTCCGCTGCTTCACGGCCCAGTGCATGACTAAAATCATGTTCTTCAAGCCTTCGAGTGGGCAAATCACTTTGAAACTTAAAACCTCTACAGAATCACAAGCTAAATGTCAATGATCAACCACTCCAACATCCCTTGAGGGAACAAAAGAAACCGCCAAACATACTGCCACTTGCTTCAAGCAGCCAGTCCACTTGACTTTGCAATGTCTGCCAGTTGTATAGTCTTCTGTCTGAAAGAACGCCAAAGCTGCCTGAAAAGAAGATGGTGTTCTACAAGCCCGCCATGCGCGAAGCCACTCATGTGGCTGTGGTACGTTGCCTTTCCACAAGTTTTGGTCATCCAAGTTGTATGGGAGGCATTCTGAGACTGGCCTATCGGGCGCTAAAAAGCTTTGCATAGCGACGCGGTGCACGGTGCAAGCAGAGTGTTGGTCCAAGCATGAGCTTTGCATTGCTTTCCTGAATGTGTCTCAGGGGAAGGCTGTCGCAAGAAATCGCTGACAAGAAGTCAAACACGCGGACACTGAATTTAATCAAGTGCTGTCGATGCCAAGCTGCAATGACTGAACTCCATAAGATCCCCATCTTGTCGAAAACCTGGAGCCAATCCTGAGCAGGATCAGTCATCTGTCAGAAATTTACTTCCGCCCTGGCAAGATTGAACTTGTTGACACATGAGTCACAATCACGCAACTGAAAAACTAAGGATGTCTCAACTGCTTGCGTTGCTCTGGGTCACTCGCAAGCTTGTGCATCAAGTGGGCGCAGAAATGACATCCTAAACCCCAGGAGCCACCTCTACGGGCAGGCTTCTCCCCAAGCCATGATGTTCGAACTGTCTTCCCCCAAGACTGGTGTCGAACTGTTGTTCTCTGGCTCCACTTCGTAGAAAAATGCAAATACCTGAGCATCAGCAGCATGTCTGGCACTGACACAATGAAGCAGCAAGACTACTACCACGCACCTTGTATTGGAATCAAAAGAAAGAAATCCTGACCAACCACTTGCTAGTTCAGCTAAAGCAAGGTTCTTGCAACGAGCACATGTCTTTGGAAGACATCTGCCGCCATGACTGGCAAGGTGTTGCTCTGCAGTCTCTTCTGCCAAACCAACCGGTAACTCAGCCACAAGCTCTGCACTATCAGCACCACCACCCACATCCGATCGCTTTGGCTTCTTTTGTGGAGGCAGCCTTGGAGTTGAGCTAGGGTCCCGTTGCCTCTTGCCAGGTTTCGTCTGCTTTGGCGTCCTCACCAAGCAAAATCTCTTGGCCAAAGCCTGCTCCAAGGTGGTGGAAGCACGTTTCTTTGGAGGCATGGCAACATTCGACCTGGACCATGTACCTGGACTGTGGACCTTGAACCTTGAGCCATGGATGAAGCCCAAACAAAAGCACATTCGCACATCATCAAGATCTGATATCTTGTTCTGCACTTCAGAAATGTCATTATCTGTCTTGGATAGCAATGAAGCAGCCAAGTGCAGGGCGGCATCTCTCTTCTAGGCTCGACCTCAAGAAGATCTGCAACAAATGGAAGCCGAAACTGTGTAAGCTGTCCCAGTAGGTGCTCTATCCTGCCCGGCAATCAATAAAACATGGCTAGTCATTGATACTTTTTTTTGCAAGCTGTGCGATCTCGTCTTGCCGTGTCCAAACAGAGTTGCGTCTTGCACTCATGCCCTGCAAAGACAAACGGATGTGAAGACATTTCTAACTAACTAATTCAAATTAATTACCCGGGAACATGGACTATGTCAAACTTAGCCCCACCGGGTGCCCCTAAGAGCAAGAAATCTGGTACGTGAATTGCATTGCATGCTGGAAACCTTTTTTTTTTGCAGCTTAATTACCATTTTGCAAGGCAAAGACCAACGGGCAGCCAAAGCAGTCATTGGGTCCAGGCTGGGCGTCAGCAACTTCTTGGAGCCACGCCTACAAGAATTGGGCCCTGAACTGCGAAGATTCGGCTTCGAGCGCTTCAAGCCAACCTTGCCAGAAGAGCGATGGATCTTGGATCCTTGGACCTTGAACCTTGAACCGTGAACAGTCTGCTTCGGAAGCAATCCAGCTTCACAAGGCTGTCCTGTTGCAGGCGAGCTCCAATCAACCATGGACAGCAGCAAGACAATCGCTGCTCCAACGACTTGGACATGCATGGTGTTGCCACCCATGGACTCCACATCTCGGTATGTAAGATGCGAAGGAAATTTCATTCGATGCACTGGGAAGCCATGCAACATCACTTTCTCCAGTGGACTCAAAATCCGCTTGGCTGCAGCCATTGCCAGAACACTTCCAGGGGTGATCGTTGGAAGCCTTCCGTCCTTGCGGACGCATGCTCGTGTGACAGTCTGGGACAAATCAGCCACGAGATTTCCTTGTGGATGAGACGCAGTCAAGATCCTCCAAGCATCTCTTTCACGAGGCAAATGCAAAAACAACTCATCCCCTGAGCGCCCTGCCATGGCGCTTGCGCCAAGCTGGATTGAACTATGAAGAGCTCGCCACTTCACCGTGTTCCTCTTGTCCGGAAAATTGCAAGCTTTTGCCTGAACATTGATGAGAAATAGGCAATACTGCTCAAGCAAGAAACTATCTCACATGACACCGAGGATTAAAAGAAGCAGGCGTCATGCCACAAGAAACAACCAAAGCAATCTCAAGTTAATTGTTCCACAGGAAACAAACCTTGTTCACTTCCACCCCCAGCCTGGAGCCACCTGGTGCGTCTGAAGTCTTGGTATGCCACCACAGCTGGATGGTTATGCGGCAGCAGTCGTTTCTCCAAACAAACCGTAGAACTTTGATTCTTCACATCTGATTTCACCAGGTCCCAAGTTTTCTCCAGCATGTGACCGAGTTGCTTGTCAGCGACCCTGGCTACATCTGAGCGGATCCCAAAAAAGTAGATGCGGGGCCTACTCAAAGGCTCTCCCAGGTCCCGGGGATCCATCTTCAGAGTTTGCACTGTATATAGCCCCTCTGCTTTCAACGCATTGACCACCTTCGACTCCACTTGTCTAATGCCTTCGACGTTCTCAAGGAGAAAACAAGCAGGCCTAATGAGAAGAATGCGGCGGACTACGGCCCAAAAAATTTGGGCCTGCGGCTCATCCAACAATTTGCTTTTATTGTGCAATCTGCTGAACGGCTTGCAGCTGAATCCTGACACATACAACTGAACATATTCACGGTGAAGAGCTTTGGGCCCGAAATCGGTAACATCGGTGAAAACCTGTCCAGTGGGTGCTGTGTTAGCCAGCAGCACCTGCCGTGGGGCGTCATGCAACTCAGAAGACCAACAATGGCGGTGAGAAACTCCCAAACCACGAAGAGCATGAATTGGGGCTTCAATCCCACTGCAATCTGTACCCACTGACAAACTTGAAGGTAAGGGGCCACCGAAACGTCCACTGGAAGCTTGCTGGATAGCACTTGCAACCCTTTGGTTCAATCCTGGGCCCCAGTCGTCCAACCATCGCATCAGCTCAGCAGGCATGCAGCGATCCACCAAAGTCATGGAGAGCGATGAACCGTGAACCGTGGACCCTGGAGCCTAGCAAACTGCAAACGAGCCTGAGTCAACCTTTCTACGACCCAAAACCGCTGGTGTAGTAATATTGGATAATGGTCAAAGTGTACACATCATTCACATATGTTAAATCATGTAAGGGTATACCTTGTGATTACACAGGATGGCAAGAAACCTCAGAGAAAAAACACATCACATAGTTTCTGGGAGCATGGAGTTTGAATTCTATGAGATAATTGACGTTGCTGCGATGGTACATGTGGCCCACCAACACTGTTCAACGATCAGCCTGCACAAGGGCTGTGTTCTCAGGAGCTGGCGGACGCAGAGCTGATGGCGAGCGTCCTACACCTCAATGTCACGACGAGCATGACCCTGGCAATCCCAGTCAATGGTCTGGCACCAGTAATCTTGCCATGACACATTCGACAGTCACAGATCTTCTGAGTTTTCCAACCCAAGCCAAGAAGTCACAGAAACCCAGCCGAAGGAGCCACTGCAACCAGGACCTGGTTGCGTTGGCACTGGCCAAAGCTCACCACAGAGCTCAGCTCAGCACATGGAAACATGTGAAGTAACGCATGAGCCGATGCCACCACATGATGGAAAAAATGTGACCCCCTGCTCGCCTCTGAGAAAGAAGCCAATGCCTGGCAAGCAACATGGACAATGACATGCATCCACCAAAACTTGATGCTATTGAGGCTAGACCAACAAATCATGTCTCATCTTGTGACCTTACAATGGTGCAAATGTCGCATCCAAAAAGAGAAGTGGGAACACACGTAATGAGTATTGCTCCCATTCACCTCGCCTTCGCAACCTGCAAGGCGCAAGCTGCAGATAGACCTAACTCAACAATAGCTACTCAGAGCAAGTCGTGGGTCTCTAAGTGGGCAAAAAGTAGCTTGATCAAAATAGAGTCATTACCACACCACAGAAGGCTCTCAGATCCTGAAAAAGACAAAACAACATGGAAACGCTTGAGACTACAACACTATATTAAAATCTTCATATTATTACGAAGCCCATAGAAACAAACTGTGCCCAAACCCAACATTTGGATAACCGGATGTCTCTGGAAGCTTTGCTCTCAGGAGCTGGCAAACGCAGAGCTGATGAGATCTGGCGAGCGTCTTAAACCTCAATGTCACGACGAGCATGACCCTGGTAAACCCAGTCAACGGTGCGGCAGCAATCATCATTGCCATGATGCGCTTGACAGGTCTTCTGAGTTTTCCAACCCAAGCCAAGAAGTCACGGAAACCCAGCCGAAGGAGCCACTGCAACCAGGACCTGGTTGCGTTGGCACTGGCCAAAGCTCACCACAGAGCTCAGCTCAGCACATGGAACCATGTGAAGTAACACATGAGCCGATGCCACCACATGATGGAAAAAATGTGACCCCCTGCTCGCCTCTGAGAGAGAAGCCAATGCCTGGCAAGCAACATGGACAATGACATGCATCCACCAAAACTTGATGCTATTGAGGCTAGACCCACAAATCATGTCTCATCTTGTGACCTTACAGAGGTGCAAACGTCGCATCCAAAAAGAGAAGTGGGAACTCCCATTCACCTCGCCTTCGCAACCTGCAAGGCGCAAGCTGCAAACAGACCTGACTCAACAATAGGTCTGAGCAGGCATGCAGCGATCCACCAAAGTCATGGAGAGCGATGAACCGTGAACCGTGGACCCTGGAGCCTAGCAAACTGCAAACGAGCCTGAGTCAACCATTCTACCACCCAAAACTAACATGGCATCACATTTCCATCCCCAATTCAATAATGCCTCTCAGCGTTCATATGGCTGAAAATAGATTGTAAACGAATGCCACTGGTATGCTAATAAGATGATGGTCAAAAGATATCATTCACACGTGTTAAGTGATTAAAAATACGCTTAGTCAATACATAAGAGACAAATTTCCAGGTGCATGGGGATCACATTCTGTGAGACACTGCAACGCAATGACGTTGCTGCAATGGTACCAATGGCCCACCAACACTGTTCAACCATCAGCTTGAAATAGTGCGCGCACAGGGGCTGTGTTCTCAGGAGCTGGCGGACGCAGACCTGATGAGATCTGGGGAGCGCCCTACACCTCAGGCATGTCACGATGACCCCGGTACTCCCAGTCAATGGTGTGGCAGCAATCATCATTGCCATGATGCATTCGACAGTCACAGATCTTCTGAGTTTTCCGACCCAAGGCAACAAGCTGCGGAAACCCAGCGCAAAGGGCCGATGCGACCAGGACCTGGTTGCATTGGCGCTGGCTAAAATTCGTCAGAAAGCCAAAGAAGCCAGCTCATCACATTGACCATTGAAGCATCGAATCAGGATTGAATCAGCGAAACCTCAAATGAGCCTAAGATAGTAAACAAAGAAAATAATAATAAAAATGATGATAATGATGATAATAAAAAATAAACATAAATATAATAACAATCATAATGTATAACGACGCACTCACTTTATCGGCCTCTGAAAAGAAGCCAATTATATCAGCGCGAGATATCGCCCTGGCAAACATGAAGGAGGCTATCTATCCACCAAAACAACCATGTCAGAATGTCATGCTTTTGAAGCCAAACAAACAAGTTGACTTAGCAGTGTCTATGTTGTGGCATCACTGTTTGGCAAAATGAACCGCGAAGAGAATTAAACCATTTATGATATAAATGAACCCATTTCTTCCTGACCTTCTCCAGGGCTGCGCAGCAATGCAGATCTCTCAGCCGCGGGGCAAGGGTCACCTCCAAGCTGTGGCCAACAACGACCACAGCACAATCGAACCGCAAAAATTTGAAAGCGCAACGAGTTCAAACATGCAACTGTAAAGAAAACCATTTTCGTGCACATCTGTAAAATTAGCCATGGGTGAATCCAATCACCCTGCCCATGCTCTTAGCCATTTCCCTGCCCCAATGCGCTCCTTCCAAGAGAGGCGATCGCAGGTTCGCAGCCTCAGCAAGCAAATGGAATTCGGCAACTGAATCAAACAACTTTGGGCCGGCATCTGATCTGTGCCCTTGGAAAAAGAAATGAATGTGGAAAAAAATGTCAACGGATCCTACAAGAAAGAGCCGGCCATAGCACTTGACGCTGCAAACTCCATTTTTGGACACCTCCCAACGCAAAATGTGTTTGGATTGGTCGGCGCGGAAGAGGCATCGCGCTGTGATAGTCCAGCGGTCTGAGCCACTGAGCGAGGCTTTCTACATGCTGGGGCCTTCAAAACCATTGCTCTGTTGGTTTAAAGTTGAACTGTGAACCGTGAACCTTGAACTTGAAACCAAAGAGACCCTTAACATGCGTTCAGCCAGCTACCCTGAGTCACTGATGAGTCTGCCAGGGATCATCCGGTGCTGGCGCAGCTGGTGGCGCAGCGTTGCGGGGTGTGCCACCCTTGCTCGCAGGAAAACCTTGGTCACGATCGGTTCCCTCATCCTCAGCAGGTGGACCAGAGCCGCCGCCCTTGCCATAGCCGCCAGAGCCGCCATAGCCGCCAGAGCTGCCATAGCCGCCAGAGCCGCCATAGCCGCCACGGCGCTGACGTCCCCAACCTTTCCAGCCCTTGCCATCATCAGCGTCAGGGTCGGGATTGGTGCGTCCTGACTGTAGGGCCAGTGCAACACCAGGACCAAACTTGGCACAACGGGCGATGTGGAGCTGGTAGGGCTTCCACTCTGCGTCCAGCTCCCGCTTGAATGACATGACCACGGGCTTGTTCTGCCAGAGAACCGCTTGCTCCTGCCAAAGACAAACAAATTGTTTCAAGGTATGGCAAATATTGCAATGCCATCTGTCTGTTGCCTGCTAGATAGCTTAAGGCTGGAGGTGGGGCCTGTAGTTTACAAGCTGCAAAGCTTAAACTTGTAAGGCTGGGAGCACCAAAAAAAATGCTATTGTTAAATCAAAGCCACAAACACGAAGCCATTGAGAAACAGGTTGAAGTCTCCCTCATTCTCGCCGGTCCACAGAAACGGAATCTCGCGCTTCGAACTGTACCGCCAGTCCATCGCACTCTCATGGAAGTCGCCTTTCAAGATCTCGGCCTGAAAAGCAGCGGTGTCACCAAACCCGAATGAGTTCACTCTCTTTCTCTCTCTCTCTCTCTCTCTCTCTCTCTCCCTTTGCTTAATTGCTTCTATCTTTATATCATCTGTGCATATAGATACATGATGTATAATCTTGAAAGATCAAAAATATAAGACTATTGAAATATCAAAGCGATATAGGTACATATGGTATTTATATAAACTCACATTTCAGAAAATATGTGAACAATTGATATATATATATATATATACATATATTTATATATACATATGTATGTAAATATATCTGTGTATACTGTATTTAATAGATGAACATATTTCAAGAATAACAAATCTTTGGTGAGAATAGACATCTATAAATTATGTTTAGATATATGTACATACAGCAAATATATCAGCTCATATTTATTGAAATAAAATTCATTGTAAAGATAAATCGGTTGATCTTTTGAAATTCAAACATTCACTTGTATCAAATTTGAGTGTTCCATGATCCACATATTTTACATTTCTTTCCGACATACATACACAGAGAAAAAAATATATTACACACACAAACAATTATATATAAGAAGGAATATTATAATATATATTGATAAAAAAACCTATAAATATATATATATATATGTATAGATAAGATAATAGATGATATATTAAATATATATATATATATATTTATATATATATATTTAACAAAAAAGATTTGAAGTGGTTTTCTCATCAACCCTAAAATTCATTATCGACGCTTTAGACTGCGCATGCACCAAAATGTACTTAAGTTGCACAACAAGATACTTTCATAATGTCTGTGGGCGTCTGGAACTTCACATGCGAGACTGAGGCGGGGATCTTGTGAAACCCGTAGAAGTACCCATCCGATGTTAGCCAAAGGCTGCGATTGAATGGAGGAACTTCATTTGGCAGCATGAAGAAGAACTGGGAGATGCCAGGAGTGAGCTCTCTTGTCACACGCAACTCATCTGTTCGCCTCAGGTGGCCAGCAATTCACCCTTGGACGAACACAAAAAACCCCTGAACAGCGCTCATGAACAAACCACGCAATTTAAGGGTATTTTCCCTATATATATATATATACATATATTTATATATACATATGTATGTAAATATATCTGTGTATACTGTATTTAATAGATGAACATATTTCAAGAATAACAAATCTTTGGTGAGAATAGACATCTATAAATTATGTTTAGATATATGTACATACAGCAAATATCTCAGCTCATATTTATTGAAATAAAATTCATTGTAAAGATAAATCGGTTGATCTTTTGAAATTCAAACATTCACTTGTATCAAATTTGAGTGTTCCATGATCCACATATTTTACATTTCTTTCCGACATACATACACAGAGAAAAAAATATATTACACACACAAACAATTATATATAAGAAGGAATATTATAATATATATTGATAAAAAAACCTATAAATATATATATATATATGTATAGATAAGATAATAGATGATATATTAAATATATATATATATATATTTATATATATATATTTAACAAAAAAGATTTGAAGTGGTTTTCTCATCAACCCTAAAATTCATTATCGACGCTTTAGACTGCGCATGCACCAAAATGTACTTAAGTTGCACAACAAGATACTTTCATAATGTCTGTGGGCGTCTGGAACTTCACATGCGAGACTGAGGCGGGGATCTTGTGAAACCCGTAGAAGTACCCATCCGATGTTAGCCAAAGGCTGCGATTGAATGGAGGAACTTCATTTGGCAGCATGAAGAAGAACTGGGAGATGCCAGGAGTGAGCTCTCTTGTCACACGCAACTCATCTGTTCGCCTCAGGTGGCCAGCAATTCACCCTTGGACGAACACAAAAAACCCCTGAACAGCGCTCATGAACAAACCACGCAATTTAAGGGTATTTTCCCGCAATTTAAGGGTATTTCCCCTACATTGAAGGGTCCTGCCCCCCCACTTCCTGCCAATATCTGCCCAAGGACACCATCATCGGATGCTGGACAGCAAGCGTCACTCCACATGTCTGCACAAGCCGCAGGAACTCCGCTGTGAACCTCTCAGTGAAGAAAGACTTCTCCAGAACAGCGGCGTTCCTGCAAACAACAATGTTGCAATTCTGGAGCAGGTTGAATTGTGAAGTGGCCCAACAGGGGCTGGTGTTAAAAATTACATGGCCTACAATGATACGAAGTCTCTAGCCGAAAAGAGCAGCCCAAATAGAAGCCAGTCATTTGCCAGCCATATCATTAGGACTCATGTCAAAACCTGCATGTTGCGATAACGCCCAGGTGTGCTAGTAAAAACTAGGATCAGCACATTGAAAGATCCCATCCCAGATGGGAACGATAGCAAGCCATTCAATGACAACAATGGTGAAATTGATGGTTCTTAAACAAAAAAGACACAAAAAAAACCACCGGACAAACTTAACCCCAACCCACTGAATCAACAATGAAACAAAATCATCAAAGACAACAACCAACACACGAATAGCTCAAACCATGAGAGAAAGCAACAGGAAAAAAACTGTAAAATAGCTACGATACTTCAAGCAATTTCAAAAAGACAAGAACATCTTCAAAAAGATACAATAAACATTCTAGTTGTAATCACTGTTTTAAAACAAACAACGTAATTGGTAATAACAACAAAACCACCGTAGCAGATGGAAAAACAACATCACCAATAACATTCAGAAATATTCGCCAGGAATGAAAATAGATGTTGCGGCAATAAAAGCCGAACCGCTAGATCCACTTGAACGGTGAACCACCCAAACAACATTGACAGAAACACGTTGACAACTGACCATTGGTTGTTGCGCACCAAATTTTAAAAACCGTTTAGTCAGAACAAAAATAAACTGAATGATTGGACATGTGTGCCAGTCCTGTCTTCCAAGGATCGCCCTGCAGATGCTGCAGCCTGCCCTGGAAGCATCCGCGGTTCTGCCCGCTGCAAGCCAGTCACCTGCATGAAGAGCTTGGCGAACTTGATGCAGTCAGCAGCATACAAGTTCAGATCTGGCATGTTGTCAGTCTGCTTGTTCCATGGTAGGGGCCAACCACGCCAAACTGCATCGTCCTTATTTTTTGACATGTGAGCGGCACTTGAAGCATGAGTGTCATGGGCGATGGCGCAAACCGAAAAAAACACTGCCCAAAAACAATTTGCCAGAAACCAAGCAGGAGCAAGCTGCGAAAAACTTCAAGCTGTGACCCTTTGCTAGCGAATGCAGGGTGAACGGATGCATCAGCACGTGGTATGTCTTGGCATCATTCATGGTCTCCGGGAGGAACTGTTCAAGGAGCTCCCGAACATGGCACAGCAACTTAGTTCACAATTCTTGATCAAGAAAACAACGCAAACAGACAGGGGAGAGGGGCGCAAAAAAAAGCTGAACGAAAGCTGTGGCCAAGGCACAGCATGGAGCACCTGTGGAACCTGGTGACGGCCTGGCATCTTCTGCAAAATGGAATCCACCTCCAAAACCACTTCGTCGTTCAAGTAAGGGAAGCCTCGAAAGATTTTGACACCGAAGGATTTCTTTAAAAGACGCCCAATTTAACTATGATAGACCCCAAAAAATGTTGCTCACTGCTATGCTATGATCATTAGCCATAGTCAGGTTGCAAGCATTGTGACTAATTCATTCAATGAAAGTTGAAGCCCAACAAAAAATCACAATCCTGAAGCATTGCTCGAGAAACTGCCACAAAGGCTGGCCAGCGCTTGTGGTGTTCGCCGCCCTTCAGGGTAGAACGAAGATCGTGCAAACAGGAACCCAGCAAATGCCCAAGACCAGTTCTGGTCCGGTTCGCACACAGTGGTCATGAACTCTGGCGCTGTCCGCATATGCCTCGAGTCAGTGGGCTACACAGCAAAGACTTCGGAGAAATGTTCAAAGAAAAAAACCCAAACCCCATACCAGGCCTAAACTGGTCTAAGAAAAATCTTATCAATGCAAAGACCCAAGTCACTGGTAATGGTCCAGGATTTGCTGAGCACTGACTCCAATCACACCAGGAGTGATCTTGATGCCGGACTGCAAGATCCTCTCTGCCATGTTCTCCGACAAAAGCTCTGGACCTGCGGCAATGCTGGCGATGGGACCTGGAGCAGCGGTTTGATCTGGAGTGGCCATGCGACCTGGACCAGCGGTTTCATCAGTCTCGGTCTGCGGATCCTGGGTCACATCAACGATCAAAGGCTCCATGGCGTCGAAGAGCAAGCCAATCACGGACCAGCAGTGAACCAGGAACCGTGAACCAAGTTCAAGAACCATGAACCAAGAACCGTGGACCAACCTTGAGATAAAAAGCAGCATGGACACTCACGATAGGTTGGTCGAACTTCTCAAGCATCAAGTCAACTGCGATGAAGGGGCATGAGAGCCGTCATCCATTGTCTCATCCACTCTGAGGCCCCAGGCCAATCCACCGCAGCAGTGCTGAATGTGCCCGGCGCGCCGCAGCAGCCAATCCACCTACCGAAGCCCATCATTGACTGCAATCATGCCAACTTATCTCAAGAATCTTGTTTGGGGCTGTCCTGTCTTCCCCCTATGTCAGATCATCTGCCAAATCAACTCTCCCCCTGCCTTCAGACGGAGATGAAGTCCAGCAGCGGGATGGCGAAGGAACCTCGAACCTCGAACCCTGAACTACCTTGAACCTAAACGATGGGGGCGTAGGCGAGATAAAACCACACAAAACCGAAAAAAAATAAAAAATGTTCGAAACTAGAACCCAGGCTGACTAAGGCCCGGGCAAGCTCCCCACTTCATTGTACTTCATCTGAGCGGCAGGCTGAGGATGGGGTATGCACTTGTCTGGGCTAAGGGTGGTGGGACCTGGATCGCATGAGACTAGAAAAGTTCAAGGTAAGAACAAAAAGTTGACTGCCTTGGTTCCCCATTAAAATGGCGACCCCCCAATTAATCAACCTGGGGCTTATGAATTCTGGGTAAGCATTATCCGGTAAGCATTACCCCCAAACCTCCTTACCGCCTCCAGTTCTGAAAATGCAATGCATGCAATTGGGATCAATTGGGGGTCAACCTCCAGCCACCGCTAAAACAGAAGAGTGGTGGCGACCTGGAGATAGGGGGCTGTATATCACGCACATTTTGGCACAGATTAAGTACATCTACATCACAAACTAAATCTGTTTAATGTGATGTAACGTGCTTTTTCTTGGTGTGGAAACAGATGGGCATAACATGTATCACTACATTTTCTCTTCATCTGTCAGCAAAACCTACAGAAATTCAGATTTCTTTCGGGCCCAGGTCCAGTTGGAAATTCCACTGCTGCCCAGGCACGAGCTTTTTCACTGCCATGTGCGGTTCCTGAAGGTCTTGATCCTGAGCGGAGCTCCACGTGAGGCCTGAAAAATGATGGGATGAGGTTGGTTCTTGTTATAGGATAAGCAATAGATGATGGCCATAGGATGAGCTATAGAAAATAAATGATGATGTTTTGTTTACAGCTTGCTTGGAGGATTTTGCTGATTTATAACACCTGACCACCTGTTTTGTTTCGAGGTTGCTTGGAGGTTTTGGATGTTTTTGTTCACATCGATTATGGATGTGGAAAAACAGAGTTGGCCCATGGCTTTGAGCCAAGGTTTCTCGTTATAAGCCCGCGATGCACCCAGGTACCATAGCTGAAAAGCTGGAGCCAAATCGACAAACATCTGGATTGACTGTTCTGGACACTGATCTGTGCTGCCAAAGTTGGCCGAACCAACTTCCAACCAATCTCAAAAATGCGTACAAATCATCCGTAAAATCAGAACCACTCAGCCATCAATTTGGTTGAGTCAATGTCATTTTTTGGATGGCAGCTGGGATGCGTCTCGGCCTGGAACATGGCCGACCCAAATCTTGCTTCACCATCCCTGACACCCCTGCTCTGACGAGATGTTGCAGTTTCACAGCGATGAAGCTAGTGGATTGCAGCATTGCATCTGTTTCTTGTAGTCACTTTGGGCTTGATGTCTATGTACGTAGCCGCTGGTAGTGACCATGCCCAACGAGAAACAGCTGGTGGAACCCAGTGCTGAGGATTTCAAAGTCCGGTAGCCACCGTTGCTGCCAAGCATCTGGCAACCCATGCTCTTCTGCCTGCTTAATCACCTGCAGCAATGCCGCGCTTGGCCAAGGCTATATAACCCATTTGCAGCAGTGATGCCTGCTGCAGTGCTCAATTGCCTAAGCTTCTGGGCCCCTTTGTCTGGCCAAAAACTGGAATACCCAAAAGCTGACGATCCTTGAGGATAATTACTGCTGCTTTGTGGTTTCAATCCGTTCATGTGGGGGTTCTATCTCCAGGGCTGGGTTAGCTACTGCCCGGTGACCACCTGTGTTCTTTGGCGGTGACCACTGTTGGAATGTAAGCATGCATAAGAAATAGATATGAAGAAACTAATACTTTTTCCTTTTGAGATACCATATGAGGTCGTGTTTTCAAACCATTTCTGAGGACTAGAAATGTCACACTCTGGACGGAAGAAAAAGATCGCGTACAACGTCTTCATTCGCACAAAAATCCGACATGCACAACTGCACAATCAACAGATTCACCATCAAAACTTCTAGATGCATCTCGAAAAATCCCTTCACATAAAGTATAAAGATTAATCAAAATAGCTTATACCAACCAAGCTCATCACATGCCACCAGTCCACTGATGCCATGGGCCAGGCCGCCAGCTGCGCTGCGCCCCCGCGGTGACTGCCGTGCTCAGTTGGCCTTGCGGATGGCGAGCAGGTCCTGCAGATCGATGGCTTCCCTCATGTCCTTCAGCAGCTCATCCCGACGCTCCTGGAGCGGTGCTGAGAGGTGCTACGGTGGGGGGCTGGCTGGGGTGGTTGCTGGGCGGGTTGCTGGGGTGGTTGCTGGGTGGGTTGCTGGGGTGGTTGCTGGGTGGGTTGCTGGTTACTGTTGGGTTTGGTTCCTGTTGGGGTTTTGTTGATATTTTTTTTGGACTTGAAATGGCTTGAAGATGTTTGAAGATTGGGATGGCTATGAACAAATCGGGCTGACGAGGCTGTTGGTTCATGGATGGTACTGCAATGACACTTTTTGTGAGTACCCTATCTTGCTGCTTTGCACCTTCAGGGAGCTCTTCTTCATCCACTTGAAAGGTCACAGTGACTGCCATCTTTCTGTCCATTCTTTCTCTCTACTTGTCTCCACCGATGCACCTTCACTGCTACTTGCCTCTCTGCCCAATGTTTCCCACAAAACTTGTGAGGTCTTGGCATGTCTTTGGCAGGCGTTTGACAACATGTTAGGCTTAAGGGATATGGAAGAGAACGGAGGAACGGAACAAGTCCCCCACAGCTCCGCAAAAACCAGGCTGCTTGTTCGCCATGGAGGCGAACGCCGCCGCATCACAACATGATCCCAGCAATTCACATTTCTCACAGCAAACATTAGACGAGTTGGCTGAGTTTCACCATGGAACTCTCGAGTCCAAGCACTATGAGTTGGTTAATTAAGATAAGACTCTGCATGTAAACCATCACTATGGTCAGGTCAAAGCTATTTCTATCATAACCAGCGCCTATGGTCATAGCTACGAATCGCCTGCTATGTTATACATATCTGCCAAAGGTATTCACTCACTATTGTCATATGGTGGTTTCTCAAAATTGGGAAACCCCGCAATGGATGGTTCATTGTTTCTTCTTCTCCTCTCTTCTCTCCAGGCTTGGTTTGACAACCGCTTCAACAAAGCGCCCGTTGCGGTAAGTGATTAAGATTGGATGATTGGGGGTTCCCCTAGTTTGAGAAACACTATATCATAGCTATATAGCAGTGAGAAAAACCCTCAGTGCCCCTGGTTCCCCTGTCATTCACCATTGTTTTCCCTATGGTTGCTGGTAAACTGATACCCCATTATCGGCGGGCGAATGTTGACCCAGCTCGCCATAGCTGGTATCCATCCCTACTATTGTGTCTTGTCATACCCTATTATTAACCATCAACCATTAGTTAGTTAATTAACTGCTTTACCCAGCTCGCCATATTACCATTAACCAGTGTTATCTCCTATTTTCAACCATCATTAGCCATTAATAAACCATTATTGCTGGTGAAATGCTTGACCCAGCTCGCCATTTGTTTCCCCTATATCCCCTATAATTCTTAGTTGTCATCCCCTATTATTAACCATGAATCAGCTATGAAATTGCTTGGTGAAGCATCATCAGCCATTCATAAACCATTCGTTGCTTCATACCTTCTACCACAACCAGCTCCCCGGTACCCTCTCCTGGCCTCCCCATGTGACGTCCGTGGCCCGTGGCCCCCGGCCCCGTCCCGGCCCCGCCCCGGCCCCTGGCCGCGTCTCCAGCCACGTGCGCAGGCGCGGATTCACAAAGCTTTGGTCGCAGCCGCTGAGCGCCGCCTGCAAGGTGAACTGCGGGTCTTGGCCTCGATAGCGCCGCCCAGCGGGTCGTTGCGCCAAGGGGTACCCCGTAACTGGAACATACGGCTACCAGCGAATGGGTTTAACCTGCTAATGGTTAATGATGGTTAATGGGTTAATGGTTGATAATGGTTTATGATGCTAATGGGTTTGACCATGGTGGTAATGGTTTATAATGGTTAATAACGGTTTATGAATGGTGTATAACAATGCTTAATAGTGAATGGTTAGTTCATGGTTCGTTGATGGCTATGATAAGATTGATAATGGTTAATAATGAATGGTTAAGAATGGTTCATATGATTGATATGGACCCCCTGTTGTGTATTCACCAGGCTGAGTTTTTGGTGTAGTGAATGTGCTAGATGACCAAGCCACCACTCGCGGCGGAGGCGGATTTGCTCCGGAAGCTGAGGTAAGGTCAAAAGGTAGTGCTTGTGGGTAATCAACCAGCTCATATGGGTGATCAACCAGCTCATATGGGTAATCAACCTGTCAGGCCGGTCTGGGTATCATCAGGGCATTCACACTGGCCAAACCACTGAAACTGATCTTCAAAAAAGAAACTCTCGGAAGTGACATTGCGAATCAATCAGTTCCAACTCATCAGGATGTCGGAAGCAAACGGAGTTAGGTCCCAATCATTAGTTGTTTTGATTTTCCCTAGGCTATATGTGTTACATTCAAGCAACCGATCCATTGATCAAACAAGAAACTATCCGTAGCTAAATCTTCAACCAAATATCTTCATCATTGAACTTAGCCGCACCTGTTCCGTTTAAGAACCCACGTGGTGCTTTGTTAGCTTGTGCTTTCCATGGTTTGCCCAACGAATTTGCATTTTGACCCAAGCCACCTGGTTCGAACATTTACCAAGTCGATGTTGCAAGAAACTGCTGGCTGTGGGTCAAAACCCCGTACCCCTGGTTCCTCCGTCATTGACTATTGCTCCCCTATCATTGTTGCTTGTTATTCCCCATTATGGATGGTTCATATTACCCCATAGCCTGCTCAGGTCTTCCAAAGAACTCACCTTTTGTGCCATTCTTTTCCTCCTTAATCCTCCTTGGTATATCCCTTCACAGCCCGTTGGGCTGGTTGATCTCGCCGCTTCACCGGATTCGCGCAAGGCGGCATCCACCCTGGCCGCCCAACATGACACGGCACGCAGCTCGTTGGCCACGTAGAGCATGGCTTCGCTGCTGCACTTGACGCACTCCAACCTGAAGCTGGCGAAGGCTTGGGATGCTGAAAAGAATGGCCGAGCCCAGCATTTTTGAGTCATGATGAGCCATTGATGTTGGTGACGCTGATGATGTGGCTATGGGTCAAGCAGTTAACCATCAATATTAAACAACAATAGTAGGGAAAACAAGCTGGTTAATGATGGGAACCAGGGGGACTAAGGGTTTTGACCCATAGCCATGTAGTGGTTTACTCATTGATTAACTGATGATGTAGTGATGTAGTGCTTAGTCGATGAGAAAGCATTGATGTTGGTGATGCTGATTACCGTTGTCAGTGATGCAGTCATTCACCATTGGCTAATGGCTGAGTAGCCGCTCTTTCAGCGTCACTTACCATTGGTCAATCATCACTACTTCAATGGTTTGCTGATGGTTGATTAACCGCTGTGGCAAATGATGGTGTTGCTGTTTTTTCTGTCAGGTGGTTCCAAGCTTTGTCCTATCACAGGGAAAAAACCAGCAATCAAGCAAGTAATTCTGGCTGGAAAGCCAGCGAGGGTATAAAATTATGGCTCATAGCAAATCGCTCACCCTAAGCCTGCAGACTTTCATACATTTTTATTGTGCAACCCACGAGGGGCTAGGTACCAGTATTACATTCTATATTGACGCAAAAATGCATTTATTCATATAGTCTTATAGTTGTATTAGCACCTGGGAGGGCATGGAAAGATACACCATACATCAACCACGCTATTGCAACCCGCAGAAAACATTCCAGCTGTACCCCAACTCTGCTGCTCCCCTCCGACAACTGCAACTTAAATGAAAACTCCAGCAAGTACTATGTAGTACTATGTAGTAACTATCTAGTTTTCGGCGGGGCTCCTACCATGACACCACTTGAACACTACCATGGCTGGTAATCAATTCAGCATGCTAAGCGTCAATTGGGAACTAATTATGCGCACAAACGCCTCTGGGCAAACCACGGCTGTTCCTATCAATTGAGCATTGCTCGAAGATTCAGTGAGAACACTGGCTATACGCAGTGATTTAGGGTTTTAGGGTTTAGGTTTGAGGGTTTAGGGTTTTAGGGTTTAGAGTTTGGGGTTCTAGCGTTTTAGGATTTAGGGCTTGGGGCTTCTTGATTCTCAGAGTTTCAAAACAACGGGCCTGCGCAGGGTTTTGAACAGTTGACAAGACTAACTTCTGGGCAGGTCTTGTGCATCCGGGCAAACCATGGAGTCTTGCCGTAATTATAGTTGCTGCAATCAGTCCTCCTTTAGCCATCACTACCAGTTTACTATCATCATCAATCACTTCACAATCATCAGCCATCACCTAAGCACCACTTGACATCATCATGACGGCAACCAACATGGTGCACATGAAAAATGAAAGGAAACAACCAAATGTATGCTGGCACATCAGCCACTTTCCCAGATAGTTTCCTGGCTCCCCAAATCCTATGACTAGCATTTGGTCAGAACCCTCCTGGTAGCTCCAAACCGCTCCCCCTTCAAAGGGCCAGGGCACGATACCCTTGGCTTCAAGCAGCTCCCTCCCAACCAGCCGCTAGTTTCTATGATATTCTATGATACTCTGTGATCATTTTTTAGGATTTCGATGTGATCATCCAATCTTAGCCAAGTACAGTGCTAAACTACCCATTTTTGGAGGGTCTGATCATCCAATCTTAGCCAATTTTCCTACTGAACCAACCATTTTGGAGCTTCTTACTGATCCAACTATGATCCAACCATAACTTGCGGGGTCCCAAATGGCATGAGAAACCACCAGGTCCCATGATGAACGCACCGGCACCACCCTTCATCCGCCCCGGCACGCGAAGCTGGGATCGGATCGCAGCTGCGGCGAGGCGTAGCGGAGGGCGTGGCCATCTTGCGCCACGGCCTTGGTTGGTTCGAGTGGCTACTTGGATGTGCAGAACCAAAGGTGTTTAACTAGCTGGTGATTCTCAAGGAGCTAAGGAGCCAGGGGTATCCCCAAATCCCTTTAAAGGGGGAGCGAAAGAGCTACAGGGTGGTGAAACCAGATGGTAGTTAAGTGGGATATGAAGCTTTTTGAGTAGATGCCATGCCATGTTTTGAATGATCAACAAAAACGTGATGTGATCATACTTGGATTGCAAACCATGGATATCACCATGATGATGGTTCTGTTCTGTTCTGTTCTGTCCGGTGCCCTGTGCACTCGCGAAGCAAGTGCGGCGGCACATCTCTCAAAAACTGCTTTGAAGGTGAAACAAGCAAAAATGTGGTGAGACAGCGTCGTCAAGGAGCAGGGATGAACACAAACTTAAACCAAAAAAATGACGAGAAAAGGGGCGAAAAGTTGGCATCATGAATTCAAAGCACCCTCGCTTCGGCCAGGTGCATGTGAAACAAAAACGACTTCATCATCATCGCTATCACTGTTAACGCCATGATGATGGTTCTGAACATGAAGATTCCACTTAATTACAACCTTGGATGCTACATGATTAGATGTTCAATTGAGGTCATCACCATGACGATGCTTCGTTAGTGATTCCTTACTGTAATCTTGGATCCTGAAGGTGCATTCGTTATTGTTGGATAAGTGATGTTTCAGGATGGTTCGTTCCACGAATTCATTTGCAATTGAGAATTGCACGGTTGTCTTATGGATAATGCTAATGATGGTTACCTATGATTTGACGATGGGGTTGGCTGTGAATGCATGGCTAAATAGTGGCTGAAAGTTCAGTCAATCAGTCAATTAATGGTTGATAATACAATGGATTATGGCTGCTGTTGAAAAACAGGAATGGGAATAATGAGCAATGCTAGTGATTCAAGCATCGATTCATGGTTCTCTTCAATGCTGAAGGGCTGCTTACAGTCAGGTGTTCTGTTTGCAGGGTGATACACACTGTGTATGGGCGGTAGCCGGATTCTTAAGCACGCTCACAGTGCAGGGACGATAACAGTGGCTTCTCTGCTATCATCATATTTACTTAGTGTGAGAAATTTTGGTGCTTAATAAATTGACAAGCGACAATTTGATATCTTCGGCATACTGAGTGGCTATATGTGGACATTTCGTCGCTCTTTGAAACTCACTGAATCAATGTCGCATCTGGTAGTTGAAAGAACGGAATCTAACCATCTGATAGTCGAAACTGGATCTGAATCTAACCATCTCACCAGTTGTTTCACTCCACCACCACCGAGAGATTTGTTTCACTCCTCCACCAGATCTCTCGGTGTCAGCTCAGCTCGGTGAGCTCCGCCACCCCGCCACCGAAACGCCGAGCTGCGGCCAAGACCACCTGTGGCGAGGGAGCCGCCCTGGTTCAGTGGTGGTTCAGTAGTGGTGATATGGTCATCTGGTTGAGCTCAGGTGACCTACTCAGGTGGTTAAGTGATATATGATCAACTAGTTGAGTAGTTGATGAACAGCTAAGTCAATGGTGATATGGCGAAGTAAATGGTTAACATTTTGATGGTTAAGTAATAGTTGACAGTTCATTTATGGTTAATTCATTGGCCATTGGTTGGTGATGGCTTGTATCGACTAGACCAGAAGTTTGCTCCAAACCTCCAAATGGTTGCTACATGGTTTCCGGATGGTTCACTAATTGTTCATGTTTGGAAATGCTTCATCAACTTACAAATGGCGTGTTATCAACACTACCAGTTATGAACTACCAGTTCTGTAGTTAATGAACCACCAGTTATGGTACATATAACTGGCTTATTAATCAACTTATAACCAAAGTGGGCCCCCTAAACGTGAGCTAAGTTGGCTCATAACTAGGGTAACCACCAGTCATGGTAGATATAACTAGCTTGTTAAATGGCGAAATTTGATCAACTCATAACCAGGGAGGCCCACCTTGTAGCTGGCAGTGGGTCAGTTCACCCCGTACCCTTGGTTCCCCTATCATTAACCATTGTTTCCCTTGTTATTGTTGGTCATGATCCCCATTAGTTGGTTGATTGACCCATAGCCATATATAGCTGGTATCCCCTACTATGGATATTTATTATCCCCTATGATTATCCAGCTAAACCAGCTGTTTAAACTATTATTAACCTATTACCAGTAGTACCCGGGCAAGCCGGGGGCGGAAGTTTCCCAAGGTCAACCACTATAAAGTCAAAGAAAACGGTGGCCTATAATTCAGAGGCAAAAGTGCCTATAGTTTGTTGAATCGAAATGGTTTTTTCAAAAAATTGTGCTTCCTGTTGCGCGACAAAGCCACCACACAAAACCACCAGCACAAAACCAGCAAAACAAGACCACCACACAAAGCCACCAACACAAAACCACCAACGCAAAATCACCAGCGCAAAACCACCAACACAAAACCACCAACACAAAACCACCAACACAAAACCACCAACAAAGCACCACCAACAAAGCCACCACACAAAACCACCAACAAGCCACCACACAAAGCCACCACACAAAACCACCAGCGCAAAACCATCAACGCAAAACCAGCAAAACAAGACCACC
>VSDK01018732.1:3098-34636 GCA_009767595.1 Symbiodinium kawagutii
GAGTCCATGACTCCTCTCCGTAGTCCGATTGGTCTTCCATCTTGGGCTCTTGGCCTGGAGCTCACGTCAACGACGATCCTAGCTCCGCTACCACTTGAAGAGGGGCTGTAGCGTCCTATCAACGACCGGATCAGCCACAGCGTCTTCGCTCAGGCAGCAATCCTTTTCTACCGCTCTGAGTCTTGTCTAATCTATACCTCTCTCTTTTGAGCCTTATGGCATCAAAGTATGCTCTTAATCTCATGCATATGCCCGATGGTTAAATCCAGTTCAAAATAAAAACAAGGGCGCAGCGCCTCCCCCCAAAGCAAGCTGACAACACCTACGCTCCTTTGTTGGCGTCCTCCTTCCTTCATTTCTTCCTTCCTTCCTTCCCTCCTTCCTGCCTGCCTGCCTGCCTGCCTCCCTGCCTGCCCTCCTTCCTTCCTTCCTGCCTGCCTGCCTGCCTGCTTGCCCTTCCTTCCTTCCTTCCTTTCTTCCTTCCTTCCTTCCCTCCCTTCTTCCTTCCTTCCTTCCTTCCTTCCTTTCTATTTTTATTGTTAACAAGAATAATTTTTTTTTGATGCCTATAATAATTTTTTTGTTGATGCAAATATTTTTTTTGATGCAAATAATAGTTTTTTTTGATGCTCATGCCATAGAAATGGATAAGAATAGCGTGCAGCAAATCCATTTGTAACAAGCCAATGTTGTGAGACTCAAGGTGATGGATATCACTGAGCTTGAGGCAATAATTCTGTAGTGATTAAGTCACCATAGATAACAATGGTCATGACATGACTGCCGTTATCCTTGGGTTTGCTACCAGCTGTCCACAGGGTTGGTTGATGGTAAAAATCTCCAGGAAACCGACACCGAGATCTTCACGATCTCCAGGTTGCCAAAACATACTCACAGAGACTCAAAGCCCGCTGTGGGTCAGTTCACCCGGCTAGTCCCCCTGGTTCCCCAATCATTAACCCGGCTGTTTTCCCCATTCTGGGTGGTGGTTCTTCCCCATGAAAGTTGGTTCATTCAAGCCTTGACCCAGCTCGCCATGCCATGGTGAAAACCCACATGCTGCCGACCTCGGGGAAGATGGCCCCTGGAGTCAGTTGTAGAACGATGTGGTGCTCCTAGGCGACCGCTACGGCTGGAGGGGATGTTCACAGGTGGGGCAGGTGCAGCGCAAGCAGACACGGCAGGTCATCTCGGAAACGGGGCATCCAAACTGGTGGACGAGCAAGACTGAGGATTATATCTGGGTGTTTCTCAAAATAGGGGTACCCCCAAATCATCTAGTTATTAATTAACCATCTATATTAGTGAACCAACGATTTTGTTGCTCCCTATTTTGAGAAACCACAATATCTGGGAAAACATGGAAAGACTCAGTCTTTCAAGACTTGGAGTTAACCCCACAAACTCACTGCTTGAATTTTGAGTAGAGTGTCGGCTCAAGCGACAAAAATGAAAACACAGGACACCTGTCCCCAGTGGGGCCGTTTTTCTCCATACAACTCAACCTCTTGGTGCATCGCTGCCTATCATCCCTTCAAGCCTATCATCCAGCAACATGTCTGGTAGCGCAGTTAATTTCTATGGGGGCACCTGTTTTAGACCACCTTGACCAAACTAGTCAACCCACACTATGTCAACAAGCGCTCAACCATCATTTAAGCATTTTGAGATCATTGTCAATGGCTATTAATTAACCAGTATGAACCAGCAAGCATCATTGACGATGGATATCAGCTAAAATCAAGAAGCACGATCAACCACTATACCACAGTACAAACCACAAATGAGCTCTCCAAAACTAATATTGGCTACAAGCCACCATCGGTTCACCATCGACAGACCATCAATTAACCATTTGATCAACCTATACCATAACCGTTATCAACCACTATATTTAACCGTTACTTAATCACAAGTACACCATCAATTCTATACCCATCAGCCAACACAACTAGTACTGTTCAACCGCGCTTCACCACTCTTCATCATATTGTTTCAACCACTTATTATCAACCAGCACAAGGTGGGCCCCCCTGGTTATAAGTTGATTAAGATTCGCCATTTAACAAGCTAGTTACAGCTTCCATACCTGGCAGTTGCCCCAGTTATAAGCCAACTTAGCTAACTAAGGGGGCCCACCTTGATCATTGGATAGCCACACACCCAGCCAATATGATTGATGACTGGTTGATATACTTGTAATGGTTGATGATCATTTCAACCAGTATGGCTGTGGGTCAAAACCCTGTACCCCTGGTTCCCCTACTATTAGCCATTGTTTTCCCTATGATTTGGTTGGTCATTAAAAGCCATTATGGATGGTTAATATTGATCCATAGCCGTATCAACCATTACAAGCTTGGTGGCTTGTAGATCCCTTGCTAAAAATATATATCTTTAGTGGTTCTATGGTAAATCAATCATAACCCAAAAACACTAAAAAAACCTAAGAATTCGTGGGTATAAGCCATCCAGTATAACATGTTGTAAATAGCTCATCATTAGCCAATAGTCAACCATTATGAATCACCATCGACCATCATTACTCAGCTTATTAACCACCAGTAACTATCCACCCTCACCCATCACCCAGCCCCCATTTCCGGCACCAAGTCACAGCCCCGATCTCCACCATGACGCGGCCACTGACCAACACCCCGAAGAAGGGCCCCGTGGGTTCGCTGTCCGGCACAGGCGTCCAGGCTTCGCCGGGCCTGGGGTCCCCCAGCAGTGAGATTTTACAGCTGCTGAAATGGGATCATGACTGATCTGGTGGTTTCTCAAGCCATAGGGGGCCCAAAAAATGGTTGGAGGAAAAAACTATAAATGACTAGCAATGGATGACACATGGTGGTTTCTCAAGCCATAGGGGACACCAAAAAATGGTTGGTTTAATACTGTAAATAACCAATAAAGGATGATTTCGGGGTACCCCTATGGCTTGAGAAATGCCCAAATGGGATCATGACTGATATGAGTAAGAACATATGGCTATGGGTCAGTATTGATCAACCAACGTTCATGGGGGATTTCCACCAACAAAACAAGGGAAAACAATGGTTAATGGTGGGGAACCAGGGGTACGGGGTTTTGACCCGCAGCCACTTGCATATAGCTTCGAATAAATACTATACTTATAAATACTATACTATCAAAATAGTAAATGACAAGTACAAATATTACCTACCATCTGGTTTCACCACTCCCTGTAGCTCTAAATCACTCCCCCTTTAAAGGGACTTAGGGATACCCCTGGCTCCGAATCGCTCCCTGAGAATCACTAGCTGAGATGGGATCATCATTGGTCGAAATTTTGGCTGCGATGATCCCATCAATGGTTATAATTTATATGGTTATAATGGTTGTAATTTGGTAGGGGTTATAAGTTATAATGGTTATAATGGTCACCTTATGGTTTTATAAGGGGTTATAATGGTTAACACGTTATAATGGGATAATCAATCTTTGGTAGGATCCCATTTAGTAAGATGATGATCAGCAGTTGGTTTCATCATTCATCTGGTGGTTTAAGATAGGGAGCCCCAAAAAATGGTTGATCTATTCCTGCAAATGGTTGAAAAAGGATGGTTTGGTTATCATCCTTCATGTAAGGGTGGCTTGCTGGTATCATAATCTATCAGCTACAGACGAGTGGTTTTCCCTGGTTAGATTCGTTCGTAAGCCGCGCAAGTACATGTATGTGTAATGTAAGGGTGGTTGCTTTCACCTTCACATGAATTTTGAGCCCATGCCCACCTATAAGGATGGTTCAGGATGGTTAACAATGGTTTATAATGGTTGATTGAATGGCCAATCGGTGGTTAGTTGGTGATGGTCAACTAATGGCCAATGAATGGAAAACTCATGTGAAGGATGTTTAAAAATCCCTACCCTTCCAGTTACCTTATTATAGGTAACCGTACCCACTGGGGGTTCCCATGTTCCTTGCTATAGAGGCAACCGCAAGGCTTGGGAATAGCTAAGAATGCTGGTTGTTGCTCAATTGATGGTGAATGATGGTGAATAATGAGGGTTCATGATAGTACTGTTAATGATGATCATTAGTCTTGTTGGTGATGGTTGACCATAGGAAGCAATAAGCAAAAAGCAACGCATATAAAACAAAAAACAATAATCCCTAATCATGGGTGACCATGGTTGTTGATGGTGAATGATTGTTGATGTTGGTTGCATCATGATGGAATGATGGTTGAATGATGACTCCTTATCTTTATATCATAATGGTGATACAATGACGGCTCAATGATTATTGATGATTGTTGATACTACTTGATGATTGTTGATGATTGTTGATGATACTTGATGATATTTGATGATCTTAGGAGGTGATGCTTCGAGAATGATTGATCATGGCTCATGGTTCGTGATCCCAGGAAGGTGTATCCAACATGGGGACGGTTTCAAGGTTTCACCAACCATGATGAAATGCTGGAGACGAATCAGGGATGCTATATGATAAGTCTTGTTTGAAGGGCACATGATCCTGTCCATCAGGTCTGGGTGCTCCATAAGGAAGAACACTTGCTGAAAATGTCTTAATGAGTCACAATGAACAACTGTCATAGTCTGGTGGTTTCAACCCCTCTGATAAGTATGCTTAGGGAAAATAAAACATGTCAATCAAACCACCAACCAGTAGTCAATGCATTGATTACCTTAACTTCTGGGTATACCATTGGTGATCGAAGTTGGATGTAAATCGATAGCCTACAATCACCAATTTGGCCAGTCATCAACTCAAACTTTGCCGCGTACTCTGGTTGAAAAAAACAGGTAAGTTGATACCGGCCAGATACAGTTGGTCATGGCTGACTACAGTCAAGAGTGGTTGAATGTCACCCTTCAACTGCACCCGGCTCGATGTTTCACTGATCGGATGTATCCATTTCCGGCGTCCATGTTATGGATATCTACGTAGTTAACTATGGTTCTAAATTGGTTAAGATTCGCCATTTCACAAGCTAGTTTTATCTACCAGACTCCCCTGGTAGTTCCCCAACAGTGAGCTGTTCATCAAGGAATCGCAAATGATTTGGGTGTCCCAGATCCTGAGATTCTCAGCTTCCCCGCTCCAAATCTGCTCTCTCCGCCAAAAGGGCCTGGCTTCGACGCAACCGGGTGGTTGATTTGATTTGTGTATCATGGAGGTCGCCGAGGGCAAGCTGCAAGCGATACAACCAACCAATCCTGAGCCATGCCAAGCCTAGTATCCCGAGAAATCACCCCTTTTGGAAATTTAAAAGACATCATAGTTGCAATCATCGCAACCAGCAGACCTGACGAAATCTCGGGATGAGAACATTTTCGTACAGCTGGGTTCAGTTCCGATTTCCTGTTTCTCCGGAGGGTATCTACCACTGATCCAAATCGCTCCGAAGGAATGTGTCTTTGCAGCTCCTCCAGAGTTGGGTCCAAATCTTCATGTTGCTTGTCACACAGGATATGATTGGAACATGCCCAGTCTACAATAGGGTTACTAGTTGGTGGTTGAACCACCCCTATGAAAAACATTAGTCAACAAACCATTTGTTAATCATTACTAGAGAAAATAAGACATGTTTAAAACCACCAGCCAGGTTACATCTCTGGGATTGTTTGATTCTGCTTTTTCCCACTGGTGGTACCCCAACGCTGGTTTCCCTACGGCCATCACATCGTGGTCATTTCAAAACCTATCTCTAGGATTTCCTTGAGGCTGCATGGGGGGCCTATCAGTGGACTAACCCTAGATTATTGCAGTCATGACCGGGTTTGAAGCCCAATTATACTAGTGGGAGGATGAACTGGAAGAGCACCAGGAACCATCAACCATCAATTACGCATTCCATCAAGCATTACTAACAACTAGTTAACCATGATCAATCAGCAACGAACCACCAGTAGTTAATTGTCAATTGATGTCAAAGTAACCATCGATTAACCACTATCTACCCATGGTCAACCCCTACAATAATTGCCATTCAACCATGAACTCTGATGCCAAAATAGCCATTGGTGAGCCATTTTTCTAACCATCTTTTCAACCAACAATGACCATCTGGGTGTGCCTCTGCGCAGCGGGGGGTGCACCAATCAGAGACCGAGCAACGAACAATGACCATCAACCACCATGATTAATCGCATTGCTTGATACAATCTTAAACCATGATCAACCATCCACCAACGCCATCAATCAACACAGAGTGGCACCCCCCAGCTAGTTAGCTCAGGTCATAACTAGGGTATCTACTAGTTGGGGTAGATACAACTAGGCTTAGATATAACTAGACTAAGGCAACTACCAGTAGCCGGGTAGATCTAACCCAGCTACTTGTGCTACGCAGCCAACCAGGGGAAGACCCACTCTGCACCACGGGATCTGAGCTTCTCACCAACGCGCGCACGCGCGGGTCATCCTTGGCAGCGGCAATGCCCATGCCGCACAAAGGCACTCCACGGTCCACCTGACGAAGCCCCAGAAACCAACAGCGGCGCAAGTTTTCGGGGTCCATGGACTGTGGATATCTATTGTTAACTATGGACATCATTGCACTTATAACTATATGGCTATAACTATGGCTGCCTATGGTTATGACTATGATTAGAACTATGGATATAGCTATGGTTTATAATCTATAGTGGTTAATTAACAATAACTGCAAGTTGGTTTGTTTACGATGATTAATAGGTAATCAACTAAGAGAAACAAACCTTAATTCATGTTCGTTGTTAGTGATGTTGACTTGCTGGTTGACAGACATAGATGAAGCCACATCGTATCAATAGCTTTCAGTGATCCTTAGTTTATCTTCACCAAGAACCGACGAAACCCATGCAAACATTAACAATCAACTAAGCAACAACAGCAACAGCAACAGCAGTCAAAATCAACAACAACAATCACACAACCATGAACAATCAACCAGCAAGATGGAAGACTTCTATTTCTATCTACTTGACTTCGAGTTGTCCACCCCTTTCACATAGTTTGAGAAGGTTTGCAAGAAAGAACTTGACCAGCGTTCATGAACAGAAGTGCAATGAGCCAGATCATCTAAGCAGTAAGCAAAACACAAATGTCATTGATTGAAAACATGTTTCCCCCTGATCCAATGGATAAACATGGATAAACCAATATGTAATGGGTGGGTTGTACTCCCGACCAACAAAGTAACTCAGTCCGTTGTAAATCGGACAACTTAAAGAGAACTTTGAATGACAAAGAAATTGCCGTTTGATCAGTGATGAGGGTAACAAGATCCCAATCACATGCCGGTGACAAGAGAGTTGCAGTAGCGAATTGTCAACAGTTCATCAAATGCATGTAACTGTAGAACTACAAAGTAGCATAGTGCCATAATAAGCAACCAATTTTAGTTTCTTGTGACTATCATGTGTTTAATAATCCGCAACTATAGTGACTGTATGGCTGTATGACTATAAACTGTAATAGTGACATACTGAGCAATCTACTGCCGATAATCAAAAGAGATTATTTGTCTTAGAGAACCATGGATATATGTTCATTGCCACCATGGCTGAAGATCATCCCTGTATAGCACTTTATTCATTGACCACCAATTAGGCATCATTTAGCTATTCATTAATCACTATGGGTCAATCATTATTCATACTTGTGAACAATAATGATCAACCATGAACTACTCATTCCATGAATATCAACCATTGATCCACTATGAATATCAACCATTAATTGCCTGATCAAAAATTACCGAATCCTATCCCCACTAGCTGTTAACCACTACGTAACCACTATCTACCAGTAAACACCCAATATCAACAGCTATTGGCTACTAGTCACTACTATACTGGTATATTGGCAGCACTACCCCTCAATGACCATATTACTATAGATGGTCACTAAATAACCAATGTCACCACTATTATTCACGACCACTCCCCATTGTGAACCAATATTTTTCACTATAATGAGTACTGATCCACCAGCATGATCAACCATACTATTTCAAAACTATTTAGAACTATCAACCACTATTTACTACTATTAACCATTAGATACGAGTGTTATAGCCATGTATGTACCTAATATCAATACTGGTTGGTGGTTGAACCACCCCTATGAAAAAATATGCTAGTCAACCAACCATTGGTAAATGATTACTAGGGAAAATAAAAAATGATTAAAACCACCAACCAGTAGTTGTTTAACCATTATTGTTGGATAGTATTCTTATTATTGATCATTATCAATGGTTAACAACCACTATAAAACCCTGATATACAAGGATTTCAGGTGATTCATTTGGCTGTGGGTCAAATCCCTTAGTCCCCCTGGTTCCCCTATCATTGACCCTATTGTTGGTGAACTTATCCACCATGAAATTGGCTGGTTCATATTGACCCAGCTCGCCATATAGTTGGTATATATTCATGTATCTCCTATGATTGTAAGTTATCATCCCCTATTATTAACCAGCTAAACCAGCTAGTTAACCACTGGCTGGTTGGTTAACTGCTTGATCCAGCTCGCCATATATAGCTGGTATATCCCATCATATCCCTTATAGTTGCTAGTTGTTGGTGGTTCACCACTAGCATTCACCACAGCAGTGCCACGACCCCAAGGGAGGGTGCCATGACCATCTGGCGGAACCTGGTCGTATCTGCCGTCGACGAGCTTTTGGAAGGCCAAGGTGATGCCCTGCAGCGAGGCAATTTCTGCCAAGGTGGAATTGCTGGAACTGCGTGAAAAGAAGCCTTGGACTAGTCCTAATAACTATGACTATAATAGTAGCGTTACTATTGCTAGAACTATTCTAAAAGTTATTCAGGCTACTATTGCTAGCTAATAGTACGCGCAGACCTCCGGGCAAACCACGGCTGTCTGTGCGTGTTGAACATTGCTCGAAGAATCAGTGAGAAACACTGGCTATACGCAGTGATTTAGGGTTTAGGGTTCTAGGGTTTAGGTTTAGGGTTTAGGGTTTTAAGGTTTTAGGGTTTTAGGGTTTTAGGGTTTAGGGTTTTAGGGTTTAGGGTTTAGGGTTTAGCTTTCTTGATTCTCAGAGTTTCAAAACAACGGGCCTGCGCAGGGTTTTGAACAGTTGACAAGACTCACTTCTGGGCAGGTCTTGTGGTCACGGGCAAACCATAGGGTCTTGCCGTAATAGTAGGTGGAATTGTTAGAACTGCGCAATAGTTATAGTTATTAGTAGCAATAGTAGCCTGAATAACAATAGTCTACTAATAGCTAGTATGGAATAACATTAGTAGCTAGCTATACTAAGCCTTGGAATAATGTTATTCCATACTATTGCTAGCAGCTATAGTAGCTATGTGCATTATAATAGTAATATGTAAACTAATACTATTCCATTGCTACTATAGTAAGAATCTATATACTATATTTGGCAAACTATAGCACCTACTGTTAGTAAATAAGCCAATGGCAATTATTGTAAACTATTGCTACTAGCATCAGTTGCTATAGTATGGTAATGGTTATATAATGGTGGCTACATTGCATACTATAGTTCCATATTCCTTACTATAGGTTGCTACCATACATAAGAGTTGCTACCATACTACTATTTACCTATATACTATAGCTAAGTTATAGTATTGCTAGGTACAGCTACTTAGGATAGGTACAGCTACTTAGGATAGGTACTGCGGTAATAGTGATACTTAGCAACCTTAAGATACTATTAGTTTAGGTACTCCCCAGTTAATAGCAATAGAAATTGGTATGAGTAGCAACCACTAGTGCTACTTGGATGTGCACCTCCACGGCTTGTAAGGGGTTAGTTCAGCCACCTCATAGGGCTTATAACGGTATAACCCCAGCTACACATCCAAGTAGTGAACCAGCGGAATTTCCTGAGGAAATTTCTGAGGAATCCACTGGAAGTTTTGGATAGTGATTTTTTCTAAGCACCACTAGTGAGTTTAGATGATAATTTTCGTGATCATATCAGATTTTAGATGGTTTCTAACCATGGTTACAATTACTTGGAGGATCATCCCACTTAGTAAGTGATTACTAACCATGGCGAGTTGCATGGTTCAGCCATTTATTCATGGTAACAAGCCACTAATACTTGGTGTAACCCACAAATACGGTGGTTACTAACCACTTACTAAGTAGAATGATCCTCCAAGTAGTGATGCTGAGAAATTTAAGTAGTGATTCGATGATGGCTATCAACTGGTATATCAACTTGATAAACTAAGCGATGGGTGACTATTCTATATGGTCATAGAGTCATAGGGGACTAGTTTTCTAAATTAAATCGGTACTTGGTTTCTGATGCTTCAAAAACTTGTGATTCTAGATGGCTAGAGGGGAACAAAGGGGTGGTGATTTGGTGGTGTTAGATACCATATGAGTGCTACTACTTAGTGAACTAGGGGAATCATCAACTAGTGATTTTAAATGGTCTTCAACTACCCGGGAAGCGGGAGATGTCCCGAGATTGTCTCGGCACGAGCGGGGAATCTTCCTTTGCAAAGCGATGTCCCGGCGCCGGCGTTTCGTTTTCGCCTCTTGCTTGGCTGCGGGAGAGGCAAGGGCCTGGCGATAGCGCAGCTGGGAGTAGCAAATGATGGTAGCTGATGGTGACTAATGATTAACAATATGGTGGTTTCTCAAAATAGGGGTACCCCTAAATCATCCATTATTAACCATTTATAGTAGTAAACCAACCATTTTTTGGATCCCCTATTTTGAGAAACCACCATATGAGTAATTATTGATTAGTCAACAAATGATGGGCTAATGATTAACTAATGATTAACTAATTAAGCTGAGTAATAACAAATGATTAACAATGATGATTAATTAATGATGATTGTTATGGTGACTAATGATAGTAGATAATCAAGATGATTAATGAAATTTATTGATAATTAGTGATGATCAACTAATGGGTAATGAATGGTTAAGATCTGATGATTGGCAATGGCAGGGAAACTGATGAATGGGTTTATGATCTAGTGAAGATGGTTCTGATGACTAATTAAGTCAGGATCTGATGATTTAGTGATGATTGATGAAGTAATGATCTAGTAACACACGATGATCTACTGAATGTAGTGACGAATGTCCGGGACACTTCAGAGACATCTCTTCGCAAAGGAAAATACGCGGACATCTCCCGCTTCCCGGGATACCCCTGGCTACTCCTGCCCCTACTCAACCGGGGGTGGGTTCAACCGTTTGCCCAAAACTGCAAAATACCAATCTTTTGCTGTTTCAAACATTGGATTGTTTGGTTGTTATTTTTGTTCCTTTTCTTGATTGCATCTTTGGAGCACCATTTCTATTTGTTCCCTGGTCATCTTCCATCCATCTCGATAAACCCGCATAGTTGATGGTAAATCACACGCTATTGAAGGTAAACAGCGTTCATTAATCTGGTTGTTCTTCTAAAGATTGCTGTTTATTTATATGGTTGTTCAATGTTGTTTATTATTGATATCAAACTTGGGATAAACTAAAGATTGCTTGTTCTCCTGTTGCTTGTTGGCTGCAGCCAGGGATACCAATCCGCTGCAGCAACAGCCTGCTTCATCGCCACATGTGGCAGCACCAACAACCGCGTCCGCTCAGTAGTATGGATCTAGGTGCGCTGGCAGGATCATCATGGATTTGCAGCACACCAATCTTCAGCAGTCGCTAGAAGTCACCCAAGCAAAGTTTGAAATTCCGTGGGTTGCCCACATCCCAAACCAAGAAAAACTGACATCAATTTCCGAGCGGTTTCTTTGCTGAATCTCTTCGTTGGGAGAGCAAAACACTAGAACTTTGGCAACCATGGAGTTCTCTGCGACTGGTTGGTGGTTTCAACCCCCATAAAAAAAACGAGCCAACCAACCATTTGCCAATAATTACTCGGGAAAATGAACAAAAAATCCACACCACTGGTATGACCTGCTGTGAGTTGCCGAAATCGATCCGTGAAAAATGGGAAGCAACGGGAGCCGCACCGAGAACCCAGGTGGAGCTTTGAGGCAGCTACTGTGGCCATGCTGTAGTTGAAGAGGCCCAAGGCATTGATCTCACGCGACAGGAAACAAAGATGAGGGGGGGTTTCTCAAGCCAGTTTGGGCACCCCAAAAATGGTTGGTTTATGACTACTAGATGGTTCATAAAGGATGACTTGGTGGGTCCCCTATTTTGAGAAACCACCACATGTTTATGATGGTAAATGGATGTTTCTCAAGCCATTGGGAACCCCCAAAGATGGTGGCTTTATCATCAGAAACGATTCTAACAAAACGATGACTTGGAGGGTTCCCTCTTTTGAGAAACACCCAAATAAGCCCTTGTCCTGGAACTCCGACCGGCTCCTGTGAACATTGTGAGTATATTAGTTGTGTATCTGACAGGTCATTTGCATATATCCATCTATGTACCTGGAGCTTCAGTGATCCAACTGCTTTGGAGGGTTTGACCTCTGGAATTGGGGCTTAACATAGCTTAACCACACAAAACAGTTGGGTCACCATTCGGTTCCAGGTACGTATACGTATACAGTGGTTTCTCAAAACAGGGCACCCCCAGTTATCATCCTTTATAAACCATTTATAGGTCATAAATGTCATAAACCAACCATAGCTTTGGGGGGGGTTCCAGTGGCTAGGTCGAACCCCCAGTGGCACCGAATGCAGTTCCTTCAGTTCTGCTCGCATATTGTAGTGGCTGGGCGAACGCCCATCATGAATCACCATGAGCCACTTCCATGTTGAAGTTGGCCACTCATAATAACAAACTTCAAAATGTTACATGAGCCACTCAAAATGTTACATGAACCATTCTCAATTATGAGTGGTTCATGGTGATTCAATTAAGAACTTGTAATATGCTATAACCAATTAACCAGAATAGTAACCAGTTATGGTGATATAACTGGTTATGGTGATGGTTATTCAAGTTATAGCTGCTATAACCAGTTGTAACATATGTTATAACCATAGTAAGCAATTGTAACGCACAATGGTTAACCAGTTATACATTATTTTTGTGAGTTACTATGGTTATTGCTGGTTAGCCATTAAGCTATAACCAGTTATAAGATGTTGAAACCATAGTAAGCAATCGTAACTCATGATAATCATGACCATGACCAGTTGTAACACCATGAGAGCATGCTTACATGAACCAAATCGAATCAAACATGTTTCGAACCAGCTGAAACCATGTGATTTCAGAGTCATCTGTTCATCTCACCAGAGCAGCTGGGACCATGGCCCCTCAGCTTCACTTGGCCTCTCCAAACATGGAGCCCTTCCGCATGATGCCGATGTCGTCTCCCACGCGCGTGCGCATTTGAGCGGCGCCCTGGGGGCACCGGCGGTGACATGACCAGCTCTACCTGGTCTGACCGGGGATCCTTACCTAAGCACCACGGTGAATGATGCTTGGGAATGCTTCATGATGGCTGAGCATGGGGGTTCTCAACGGTGGGTTGACAGCTGGGAAACTACCTTGCGTGATTTCACACCTGGGTAACTATACCAGGTAGGTAGATATATCGTTAAAGCAACTTGTGACATTTGGGTCTTTCCAAAGCCGAGTGGGTAGAAGAAGTGGTTGATCTGTACAGGATCTTTGGTGAATTCTTGGTAGTGTCCCCTTCCAATCTACCCAAACGTTGGAGACAAGCTTTGTGGGAGATGGTAGGGAGACACCTTGGAGATAGTTGGGTGACTTGGCTCGGATGATCTGGCATGGATTGGCTGATTCTGCTGCTACATCCCACTGGTTGCATCATACTAGGATACGTGGGTGCTTCTCAGATTATGGAACCCCCAAGATAGTTGTTTTTTGGCTAAAATTGATTAATATGGGATGATTTGGGTCCCGATTCTGAGAAACACCCATACTAGGACGCATGGATACTTGATAATTCATTCCTAGATTGTCTTGTTGGTCCACTCATGAGCGGCTTGGCTGCGTGCATAGTTGGTTGTACGACCCAAACAGTTAGATTTGGTGGATTTCTTTGCGTTTGGACTTTGGAGACATGGCATCTGGGTCCCAAATCAAAAAACGGGAAGTATGTAGGTGGTCCATCTGAGTCCATCTTGGGCGGCAAAAGAGATGCACAATCCTTCATGAGGGTAACTTCACGTTCATTACAAGGTAGGGACCACAAATTCCAAGTTGGTTCAAAACCATTCAGCACGCAACAAGCTTAAACTAAGATATCCAGCATAACTGATAGTTACTCCAGTTACAAGCCAACTCAGCTAACTCGGGCGGCCCGGCACTGCAATTTTTGAAAACTTCAGGTGCTTTCACCCCGGTGACCCGTGATTTCTCCCAACTCATATTGAACCCTTGAGCTATCACAGTTGGATGGAGGGTCACTTTGCAGTCAAAGCCTGAGTTTCTGCCAAGCCAAATGGTGGTTTCTCAAAAGGGACCCTAAAGATGGTTGGTTTGTTATTGTAAATGGTTAATATTGGACGATTTAGGATTCCACTATTTTGAGAAACAACAGTCCTCATTTCAAGAAGCATCAAAAGGAAGCATCAATTGACATCTACCCTTCAGAAAAGGTCGTACGGGTCCATCAGCGGTGCAAACACAAACCAAACACTTCCGAGGTAACCAGTAGTACAGCAACCAACATCATTGTGGCGGAATTTGGGGGTTCCATCATGTATTAATATAGCAGCCGTACATCATCGCTTTCTCGTTCCTATTTTTGGGAGTATCCCTACCGATAAACACTGGTTTGCGGTTTCAACCCCCATGAAAAATATAAGTCAACGAACCAACCATTTGTGCATACTATGGAAAGTAAAGAATGCCATCAACCCATGAACCACTCATGAACGATAACCAGCTATTACTTGGTGGCTTTTAGATCCCTTGCTAAAAGTTTAACTTTTAGTGGTTATATGGCAAGTCAATCATATCCCAAAAGAGCTATAAACTCAGCTAAGTTCATAGCTGTAATGATGGTTGATGATAGATGCTGACTGATGTCAGTTGATGTTGGTTGTTTCAACATGTTCCAGATTTCAATCCGTCCATCATCCGTCCATTCCCAAATTACCAACATGTCAATCAAACCAGCAGCCAGAACAACTGTCTGCAGGGCATTGAGACGCTGGCCGCCACAAAGAGGATCATGTTCTCGAACTTTTCTCCTCGGATCTGCTGGTGCCTTGAGTTTCAGTGTGGTGACTGGCGTGGATCAGCTCAGCTACCCGTTCTGTGCTGGCTAAGTCCTACCCTTCCAACTACCTATGGCAACATCTCTACGCCAGGGGCTACCTGGTTACCTACCAAGGTAACTGGAAGGATTGGCTTCAACATTCTATTTAGAGAGGACCACAAGGCTCTTGATGTGCCGACTCAAAGAACGGGGGGCTGGACCCCATCATCAACCATCATCAACTATCCCTATTACTCTTGAATATCATCCTTCTATTGTTGGTTATCAACCACCATTCACCATCATTTGCCATTCCTGTCCTAGCCATCATCCACATATCAACCATCCATCCACATTGATTGTCCCCCATCAGTTGGTGGGTGTACTGACCCAACTCGCCATATACAGTAACTATGTATCCCCTACTATTATTAGCTATCAACTACTCGTATATGCCCTAATTACAATTGATAGTTATTAATATCACATACAGTATAAGTATATCCCCTACTAGTAAGCATCAATACCAATATGGCTCTGACTATTGACGGCCGACTGCCCAACACAACTCGCCATGGTTGAACCATTCATACCATTTCCTATTTGGATGTGCACCCCCACGGCTCGTAAGTGTTCACAAGTCCCATGGTTTTGAGGGCTTAGTGAACCGCTACCTGACAGGGCGTAACGAATCCCATGGCTTCACTAACCCTGGTCGCTGCACATCCCTGCGTAGGTCCCAAGTCGCCACATTTCACAATGTCCGAGCCAGACTTGTAGAGCTGCTCCTGGCGACCCGTAACGTTTTGTCAAAAATGCCCTGAGTTCATCTTCCGCCGCAAGGATGCTAGCGGATTGCAATGGTTAATGATGGTTGATGATGGTTGATGATGGCTAACTAATGATGGTTAATGATGGTTAATTGATCATGGTTGATGGTGGTTTATGATGGTTCATGATGGTTCTGATTTCATCAAGGTCTGTGAATGATGGTTACTCAGATTTAGGCTTGTCGTGAGGATGGTCTGTTACTGACAGTTGTCAACACACAGGTAAGCTAAATGGTGTCGTTGATAAATGATGATGATTGTATCAGGAATATTCCTAGCAATGACTTTGGAAGCAAGGCAATTATGAACAGGCATCTGAGCGACCCAATCTAAGGAAACACTATCCCAGGTTGCGTCACGCTTCATGTTAATTCAAGAACATCTTGCAAAGATAGGTGGCCAAAAAGCATGTTTGAAAAGTTGGAACAGTTTTGATCCAAGATGCAAGCTCAGTGGATTATTCATCACCGACTCTCTGGTGAGCAAGCCCAAGAAAATACCACAGGTATTCTTCCTGCAAACAATCCATTTGAGTGATGTAAAACTGAGCAATAGCACTCGCCATCTGCGTGGAGTTTTCGTGTGTTGGATGGAGTCTGTGGTTGATGGATGAATGATCCAGCCACAAAGCTGACATACTGACAAAAAATGACTCGGTCAAACACAACTACTAGCTATGCTGGTTGGTGGTTTCAACCTGTATGAAAAAAAAGTCAACCAACCAACCATTTGTAAATGCTAGGTAAAACAACGGTCATTTGCAGCTGCCCAGCTATTTCAATCAGCCCAACATATCTTCGTCGTTGAGGCATCAGTTGCCACCAATTCAATCATCCCGAGTGAATGCGACCACCAGTGGTTGGTTGAAACCACCACCAGTCGTTGATGGACCCAACACAATCCCACCAAACACTCCAAGAAATGCTTCGTCCAAGGTATGGCATTTGGGTATGGTCATCCACTAACCTTTGGCATCTAACCCTCACAAAACGGCTGTTGGGGGGCAAAATGACCATATCAAGGGGGGACCATGTGATCCCTCATGTTCTGCAACCATTCACCGAATAGGGATACCATTCATACTCATGAAATGTGATAGTACAACGGTAGAATCAATCGTTGGCACATACTTTTTACTTCACATGGCATCCCTAAGCATGGTTGGCATAAATAGGGATACCTGATACCGATACCCATATGGTTCACCAAATAGGGACGGGAGACCATCAATCGTATACCAGTTGGTCAGCTACAAAAAAAATAGTCCAGCAACACAACTTGGACGAGAAGACTTATATCTTATGGAACTTCTACTTGGCTTTATACAATTAATGGTCTCCACCAACTGGTATACAATTAATGGCTTCTGCCATAAGATCCATCCATCCAGCAACACAACTTGGACGCTGTACCCAGCACTTGCCCTGGGACTTCACCATTCGATCAGCAGATGACAAGTCCTGTGGAACCACAAATCGGCCCTCAGGTCCTGCAGCAACACTGATAAGCTATGGAAGAAGGACGGCGGACCTCAGCTGCCCAATCTCTGAGGCCGGATGGTGGCTGGTAAGTCGTTAAGCTACCAACCAGTTGCCAAGGTTCTATGTTGAAGTAAGCTGACGTGTACGCCCAGCCAACCATTTCGTTCCGGCCAGAAGGATCAAGAAATCATAGGAGGATGCCTCTGATGGGGCATGGCAAGTTTTCCACGATGATCCCTGTGCTAGTCCGTGAGCCCACAGCTACATGACAACGGTGATGATTGACTACGGGGAATGATGGTTAGGGAGGGTTCATAAAGATTAATGACATTAACCATGATGGCGATTAATCTTACATGAAGGTTAATGCAGGTTGATTGAACATCCTGTTCTCGATGCATATTCACTTCCATTGATGATGATGATGATGATGGTGGTGATGATGATGATGATGATGACGATGCTGATGGTGATGGTGATGGTGATGATGATGGTGATGATGATGATGATGATGATGATGATGACGACGATGATGATGACGACGACGACGACGATGATGATGATGATGAATGGTCTGGTTAACCCTCCCATTGGCTCCGCAGCGACCATGATTAAACAGCATCTACCGTGTAAAACTGATTGATCAATTCAATAAACCACCGTCATTACTATCCCCTATTCGTAACAATTAATTAATAATTGCCACTTGGCTAGCCTCATGGAAACAATGAAAAACATTATTAACCTCTATAACACCTTATGAATCTTGGTCTGTGGTAACCTCTATTAAACCTGATGAATGACTGTAAAAACCTCTGTAAAACCTGATGAATCACCAACAAAAACCTCTATAAAACCAGATGAATCACTACAAAAAAACCTCTATAAAACCAAATGAATCACTACAAGAAAAAACAATATATATATATATATCTAGATATATATATATATATATTACATCACTATGTCTCTGGTGCCAGCCTCGAACTCCCATCATGGCCGACGCTGAGCTCTCCCGGCAGCCGCCCAAGAGCGGTGTCTGTGCCAGGGCAGGAATCGCCGTGGTCTGGTCGAGCACGCAAGGGTGGTGGTCGATTGGCTGGTGCTTGATGATGATGGCTACAAGGTGGGCCCCTAGCAGTTATAAGTAGGGTTATAACCCCCTATAACTGGTAGAAATCACCCTAGTTAACTTAGTTATAAACCAACTTATAAGTGGTTGGGGGCCCACCTTGTAAGAATGCTGGGGAGGGGATATGTTGGGGATATGCTGGGGATATGCTGGAAATATGCTGGGAATGTGCTTGGAAAATGGCCATAACTCATGCCTACTCAAAGGTGAATGATCGTGATTGAGTACGGTCAATGGGTGGTTGGTAGTGATTAGTAAAAGAGTGGTTGTGGTTCATGATGTTTGTTGGTTACAGGGTTCATATTGATCCTGAAAATGGTGGGATGGTTCATAACTGGTTGGTGGTTTCAATCCCTATGAAAATTCAGTCAACCAACCGAAATGTATCAATGAAACCGCCAACCAGCTAATGGTGGATGGCTGTTCACAATAAAAATCATGTTTCATTGATGCTTATTTCCTGGTCAAGGTCTTGGTGAATGGCTGGTTCATGATGGCGGATGATGAACCTCAAGTTTCTGGAGCTCAGACCAACCCATCCCAACCAACCCCAACCCCAACCCAACCTCACCCAACCTCACCCAACCTCAACCAACCCCAACCTCACCCAACCTCAACCAACCCCAACCCATCCCAACCACCCAACCCCAAACCCACCCATCCCAACCCACCCAGCGCCCCGGACACCTTGATCCACTCTCTTCTCTCCAGCTCCGTGCTACGGTTCTTCACCTCGGTTCTCTTCCAGATCTGAGCCAACTTATCCCTGTCCAAAGGATGCCTGGCACAGCTCCCGATGCTGGTGGCTGGTGGCTGGTGCACCCCGCATGGGGATGCGGCCTGGGTCTTTCCGAAAAGCCAGAGACCCCAAAGATATATGGTTGGTTTAGTACTAATAACGGATGATTTGGGTGGACGCCAAGTTTGAGAAACCACCGCATGGGTTTCCAGCTCTAACAATAGCGAAGTGAACTTGGATGGTGAGTAGATACCACCATTGAGCGGGACAAACATGTAGAACTCAGGTTTACTTTTGAAGGAGATGTATATAATTGGATTGTGACCCAGGATGAATATCACATAACAAATATTATGATCAGGATATTTATTAGCATTGGATGCAAACATTCATCCCAATGAATGCGATAAATGTTGCTTCATCCAGGTCTGAGAGCAGGCACGTGACAGATTGTACCTCGCAAAAGAGGTAAAAGTCTGAGGGCAAGTCTAGCATGAGGCACATGCAGCAACTAGGATTCCAAACGAGCAGTGCAACACCTTAAGTGATACTTGCCTCGGCAAATAATTTCAGAATGGTCGGAGTTCATAGTTATCAATCCCAGTTCAAAATGTATGAGAAAGCCATCCAGCAAGCTGAGGAGTGTCATCAGCCAAGATGGCTGATCATGATGCAGTCCATCATCACATCTGATTGATGGTTTCAACTCCTCTGGAAATACAAGTCGATCAGGCAATCATCGCAACATATGTCCAAAAGAAGGAAATTGAAATGAAGAACTACCAACCAAACATCCATGATCAATCAGCCAAGGGGGTGCTCGTCTTCAGCGGCAAGCACTCTACTACAGCTCCAGCAACACCCGCGCTGCAACATGTCGGGTGTGCTCGTGCACGGCTGCACGAACTACCTTGGACGCTTGAGTGAAGCAAAGAACAGAAACATTTCGCAAGTTGTTTGTTTTTGTTAAGAATCGATCAAATGGCGGTTTCTTAGAATAGGGAACCCCTCAAAATGGCTGGTTAACTACTATAAATGACTATTAATGGATGATTTGGGGGGCCCCCTATTTTGAGAAACACCCAAACAAGGGTAACCACTTCTAAGCCATTCCAAACTAATCATTGGGAAAACCAAGCAATTCGTATTAGAAACTCGTTGGTACACGTTGGTAGCACTTCATTCTGTGAGAAGTACGTGTGGATCACTGGCAGGTCACCCGCCATCGTTGATTCACAGGGGTTCCCTGTTGACGGATCGTCCGCTTAACGCCATGAGCACCAACCAACCCCCAAACCTATCGATCACATCTATGGGGCAGCCGGGCACCCCCAACAGCTGGCGCAGCTCCCTCAAACCAGCCAGCCACCATCATTAACCAACCATCATTGATACATCACAATATACCCTATAAAGGAATCATCTCTATAAATTGTTAGATCATCCCTATATGATATTTTAATGGTTGGTGATGTATCATCATCCCTATAAATCCCCAGGTCAAATCCACCAAAGGTGAACCATCACCAACCATCCTGAGCCAACCATCCAGGGCTCAACCAGCCCTCCGACCAGCTCCATCCACCAGCCCCGTGGGGCTCCCCATGGTGCCCTGCCCTGCCCTGCTGCACGTCCCAGGTGCCGCACCGGTGAAGCGCAGGCAGCTGACGTAGCCGTCCTCCCAGGTGATGGCGCTGGCGGTGCGCCGCTTGGAGATGCCGAAGGCGCCCACCTCCCCGAAGACCTGGAGCTGCCCGGGGCGAAGGATGGGGGCAACCCGTGGTGGTGGGGGCCGTGGTGGTGGGGCCGTGGTGGGTGGATGAAGCGGTTGGAAGTGGGGAAGTTGGTGGTGATTTTTTGGGGGAATTGATGGTGAATGAGTGGGTGGTGAGTGGTTAAGTGATGGTGAAGTGATGGTTGGTATAAGCTAATTATGATGGTGAAGGATAGTTCGGTGGTTCCTGATGGTTGATACTGGCTAATAATGGTCAATTGATGGTGAATTTGTCGTGGTTAGTCGTGATGATCAGTCGTGATGGCTAAGTGATGTTCAAATGATGGTATTCTGGCGGTGATGGGCGGAATCCAGCAGTTGGATGCTGAGTCACAAATCATTTCCAGACATGGCGCCAAAAGGCTTCGGTCACGAAGATTGATCATACCAAAGCTCAAAGAAATGATCAGTTAGATGGTACCATTGATCATCATATCCAATGAAGTTACCAGATATGATCAATTAGAAACCATCAATGGATGTCTGAACAAGTTGGTTCATACTTGGGGTAACTACCAGCTATGGTAGATACAACTTTGGCGGTTTCTTGAGATGCACGTACCCTCAGTTGTGATCCTTACATCGATCATAAGTTTAATTTAATGCACCAACCAGGGCTGTGGGGTCCACTTGCAGGGCTCGCCAGACGACAACATCCATCACTTCTTCGGGTCTGACCTGACCAGCGCCCACCATGCTGAACAGAGTTCCAACCTCGGCCGTGGTGCGTTTGAGAGCTTGGGGATCCCAGCAGGTTCGGAGCGAGCAATGCAACAAAGCATCTTGTAGGGAGATCAATCAGGAAGATGCCCAACAACAGGAATATTGGGATGGTTTATTGATATAGATGCTTCATAAACTGGATGATATGATAACTGGGGGGTTCCCTTATGACTTGAGAAACACATAGAGATGTATTCAAAACAGTGATGTAAGTTGGCATTGACTTCGATCCACTTTGGCGGAATGCAAAGCCTGCGAAAGGGGAGGGGTCGGCGCAGCTTTCTAATGATAGCACTGGGCAGCCCAAATGGTATCCAATCTTATCACAATTTCTGTATTCAACTCCTAGGTGTTGCTTGGCAAATCTTTTGACTTTGATTGCTTATTCTTTCAGAGGCGTGTAGTGGCCAGGATCGTTCTATGCTTCTCGAAAAGAATAGTTCACTGCACAAATAAATGGTCAGCATTGGTCAGCCTCAAAGTCCCCAGGATGTGAAGCCTACGAAGAACTACGAACATCGTGACCCACATTTGTGGCACTTGCATCCAGAGTTCTTCAGTGCGTAGCTTAGCCCAACGGTGCCATCCAACCGGGGTGAAAATCCATGGTTTCTGCCATGGCAATCGGCTTGGCTGGGCAGGCTATGGGCGTAAGGAGCCCACCCAAAAGGTTACCCCGAACTGAAGCTGAAGAAAGGAACCCTAGGTACAGAAGCCTCTAAAAATGAGAATCTGTTTTGTGAGGTCAGGCTACTTGACTTGGTTTCCAAAGGGAATAAGTAACTAGAACCATTGTTTAACCACAGATTAGCCACAAATGTTAAAGATCAGAGACCATAGATTGACAATTCAAGCCGCTACTAAGCATCATAGATTCAACATCATGACTGATTACCCATCATTCACAATAACAAGCATAGATCATTAACGCTTACACCCCATAGATGTCTAACCATATATCAAAAATTGACTACACTACTAAGCATCAGTAAGCTTCAATAACCAGCAGTGAAATTATGCACCATACCTACCTTAGCTCAACCGTAGTCCCATCAGTGAATCTATCCACCCGACCTACCTCGGCTTAAGCACATGCAACCCACTGAATTCTGATCGCATTTACCTTCCAACCATCAGTCAACGACCACTTCTGGTCAATCAACAACCACCATCAACCACTCTTAGCCACCATTCATCACTTTTGACCTGCAACCTACATTCTTACTAATCGGTTGACCACTACTAGTTGGTTATTAACATTTGGCTATGGGTCAAAACCCTTAGTCCCCCTGGTTCCCATCATTAACCAGCTCGTTTTCCCTATCAGTGTGTTGCTTAATATTGATGGTTAACTGCTTGACCCATACCCACTTATTAACTATTTGTTATATAACTAACTAGTAGTAATAACTGATGGTGGTAAACTGATTAGTTCTATAACTATAACTAGTTGGTTATAACTATCACTAAGCATAGACCATCAGTTCACCACAGCTTCCCCAGGATGCCCCGCAGCTGAGACCCCCAACAGCACCAGCCACCTTCACACGACCCACCAGCACCTCGTGTCGTAAACCAACGCGGGAGATGCACAGCTGGGAGGTACGGCGCAGCGGTGGATCTGGGGTTATGACTGGAATTGAAGGTACCCCTAGCCTTCCAGTTACCTTGATGGCCATGGGTCAATATTAACCAACCAATTAATGGGGGATTGCCACCAACAATAGTAGGGAAAACAATTAATGGTTAATGATAGGGAACCAGGGGTACAGGGTTTTGACCCACAGCCTTATAGTAGGTAACCAACCCCAGTTGCAACAATGGTAGAAACCAGCTGATTACCTACTATCCAGGTAACTGGAAGGCTAGGGGTAGCTTAGTCTTAACATCTTAGAGTAGCTGGGGTCATGCTGGTGTAACCATGGTATAACTTGTGGTTGTTGAGTGGGATATAGCCATGGTCAGTTGCATTAGGTAGCTGAACTAACCCCGAGAACCATGGTTCGTAACCAATTACGGGCAGCGCGGATGCAAGTAGGTATGGAGCATAAAAAGTGAATACGTGGTGGATGAATTGTGAATGAATGCTGAATACTGGGTGGTTAATAAATGGTCAACAGCTGTCGCTGGTTAAATCATCACGCTTCGTGATGATTTGTAAAAAGGGCAGTGGCGCTTGATGCTTCCCTACCCATCACTGTAACCCTTCTGCTTCCCTACCCATCACCAGGCATGGACCACTATTAACCACCTTGATAATGTTGGAAAATGCTAGGAATGGTTGGCAAACGGCAAATCAGGATTGTTCACAGCTATTGTTACCCTCTGGGAAACTGAGCTGGAAGCTAAAAAAATAACCAGTTGTTTTGTAGCTAAACCACTGGATTTTTCCACTTTCACCAGTTGTAACTAGCGGATTTTCCCTGCAACCAGGTGAAATTTGCCAGAGAGTATGGATCCTTCAAAAAAATGGTTGATACTGTACTCATGGACAACCATCATTAGCATTCGACCTGCCGGTTATTGGATACTTGTCAGATTCACGCTAGGTAAATCGTGGACAAGAAACCTGTCATCTCATCTGACCATTATCCAATAGCACCTGCACTTGCCCCAGCGTCCGTCTCCATGATGCTCTTCCCCAGTTTTCGCTTGTGGTTTGCCCGCGCAATCATGGCGTAACACCAAGGAGCTATGGAACACCATGATTTTGGGCCACGATTTTTTGGGATGTGTTGCCCCATCCGGTCCTAAAAATTGATGGCGAAATGATGGAGTACACTGACCCGCCTGCCCTGCCGGCCATCCAACCAGCGCACCAGAAAAAACTGGCTCTCGCCGAGTTTGCACTCGTCACCCTGACTCCAGTGCAGTTGGGGCTCTGAAGAGACAGGTGATTCATGGCTGGGTTGATGATGGCCTATGATCAATGGCTATGATTCATGGCTAGGGTTAGTGATTATCATTCTTGACAATGGCTATGGTTAATGAAACCAGTGAAATGATTCAATGATGATATCATATTAATGCAGGTTGGTAATTATAACCAGTTTGGTATAAATGTTTATGAATTAATGGCTATGATGAATGTCAGAGAACAGTCCGAAAGCGGTTGATTAATACATTGAACTGTCGATACTGGTACTTCTAAAGAATGACTGGACAGGCTATAAGGATCTATAAGGACCATAAGGTCCAATTTCAACAATATTCATCCCACTTCTTGCTTGCAAACAATATGGCAAATTCAACAGTGGTCGAACTGGATGGAGAAGCAACCAGGCAGCATACCGTGGTGGCACACCATGGGTAGGTGCGACATGTGACAACGGTAGGGGTTGATCAGGGTTTTAAGGCAAGGTTTCAACCCAGCATTACAAATCATGATCTGCTTCAACTGTTTCAGCAAATGATCTATTAAAGAATAAACTATGCTTAAAAAAGTAAAGATCTAAGAAAAAATATGTAATCTATCAAAACATATTTCAAAAAAGAACAAACTATGCACACATCTCTACATATAACAATTTATGATCTACAACAATCCATGAAACATCTACTTAAAAAAGACAGCAAATCTGATCCGAATCCTCAGCTGTTCCGCTACCCGTGCCTGTTGCGTAATGAGGTGCTTGGGCGGGAAGAGCACCACATCAGGCAGCCTAACGCAGGGCTTCCCACAAAAAATCCATGCGAAATCGATCAAGCACCAGGTGAATCGACCCCATGTGATCCACTATAAACCAATAACAAGTTGATTGATCCACAGCTGATGACATATCCCCCGCCACTGGTTGTAAACAGCTGGGGGTGGCTCAGCTGCATCTACCGTTGCCAAAGTTGATTGATTGATAATTTCCCTTGATTATGGTGAATCAAAATTTCTGAAAAGGCGATTGATAATTTCCCTTATGGTGAATCAAAATTTCTCAAAAGGCCTGTCATTTTGGAGATGAACCACCCGATATCATTCTCTTGGTGCCTGGTAGCAAGTTTGAGGTCCCCTCTGCCTCAGCACTGCTTGCTGCAACCAAGGTCTATAGCCCCAACAAATTCACCTTGGTTGCCTAGGCAGCAGCTGTTTCCAAGGTGTATACCTATAAGTTTCCAAGGTGTAACCCCAACTTCAATCAGGTTGATCTGTTGAAGATCATGATCTTCAGGTGCCGAGGAATAGTCACCGTCGTCACAGCCCAGGGCTACTCGATGAGCATGGAGCTTTTCCTCCTGCAGGATCCCTTCATGCACTTTGTTGGGAATCCACTGGATGACACAGGGGTCGGTTCTTCTCGTTGCTGGTCGTTGTTGTTCTTCTGGTTGGTTGATTTCGTTGATGGACAAATCAGCTATTCTGAACCAACAATTCACCTGGCGAACCAACCACTCACCAACCAACCAACTACAAACCAATCAATACTAAGCAGCAACCATCAACCAAAAAACATATTCACCAAACCAAGCATTCTAAAAACCACATGGCAGTGGGTCAGTTCACCCCGTCCCCCTGGTTCCCCATCATTAACCAGCTCGTTTTCCCTTTAAAATGGTTGGTGAATTCATCCCCCATGAAATTGTTGATTAACTGCTTGACCCATAGCCATATTGTTGGTATATATCCCCTATAGTTGTTAGTTATCATCCCCTATTATTAACCATTATAACCAGCCATCAAACCATCCACCAGTCGCAGCCTCCTGTCACGGGGGCCTCACCAATGCGCTTGCGAAGGCCGAGTGTGCGTTCCGGAAGGAGAAGCTCCGTTGCAGCCTGCGAGCCACGGCTCCCATCGGCTGGGAGTCCAGGTCGGAGGAGTCGCTGGGAAGATGGGGCCGGTGATTCCTAGGGAAAGCCGTGAAAGCTGCCAGCACGGCGGAGCAGTGCAGGGCAGCCAGGTAGTGAAACACCTTGAAAAAGCTTGGTGGATCTATGAGGTGAATCCGTGAATCACATAGAAAATTGGGGATTTTTTGTTTGTTGCCGGTGGTTGGGGTTGGTTTATCGGAGTGCAACCACTTGATAAGTTGGGTCAAATCCAGTCAGAGATAAGTGAGAACGTCACTTTATGTCACTTTACCGCAGACTCAAAATGCATCGAATACGGTCCTGGTATGTCCTGGTCATGCACCCACAACATCTTCACTGCAATAGCTGTTGGGATCCAAGCACCACTGGGCCAATGACCATCCCAGATTTGTTAAACCCACCGCAGGGGGCCCACCATGGCTGCCCATTTGAAGCCGTTCATTTATATAGTGCGAAATGCAAAGAGCTCAGCGACGTCAGATATCGATCCGTCAACTCTATGATGAAGAGTAGCCAGCTATACATGGCGGTTTCGCAAAATGTGGGTACCCCCAAATCTTCCTCGGTATTACTCATCTATAGTACGAAACCAACCGTACCTTTGAGGGTTCCCTTGGCTTGAGAAAGAGCCATCCGTCCATACCCATCCCATCATCCCATCTCGCCAAAAGCTCACACCTCTTTCGCATCTGTGAGAGTCCAAAGGGCTGAGCCTCACGATGGAAGAGATGTTAAGCGCCCAACCAGCAACCAGGATGGCTGTGGGAACAGTTTCCCCTGCCAGTCATGGGTACTTGGATGTGCAACTGGGGTCATAGCCATGGTCATAAACCCAATAAGGCAGCTTATAACCCCTAGAAACCATGGCTCAGGATACCAGCAGGCTTAACGAGCTGGCTTGGTTTCTGGTTGTTAGTAGAGAGCAAAAGTGTGTGCATGGTAACCCTACGGTGACCCAACCGTGGAAACGGAACACCTGGATAGTCGAGACTCATTTACATACTTTTGATGAAATCCCAGGCTAGAACTGAAATGAACTTCGAAGCATCCGTTATTGATCTATATGTTTATTTCAGGCAGCTTTCGATCCAACCGTCACACTTTCCCTCCACTTCCCTTCCTATCCACCTTTCAAGACGCCCTTCCCCTGCCCTCTTTTGCACTTTCCGGTTCCCTCCGGTTCAGCGCGAAAATCACTCTGGGCGGATTGGCCGGAGTCAGCGTAAACGAATACGCCTCCGACAGATCCACGGCCGACCTCCCCTCGGCTCGCCATTGCAAGGCCTCCAGCAGCACGGCTGCATAGGTCCGAAGCTGGGCCATGGCCAACGGAGCGCCGGGACAGAAGCGAGCACCCAGGCCGAAGGGCAGAAACTTGGCTGCCTCACTGCTGGAAGGCCTGACAAATGAAGCCGTCCCAACCATCCATTTGCAGCTTTCATGTTCAGCTTTGATCATCAATTAGCCTTGATTTTTGGGATACCCCATTACTTAAGGATTTTTATCCATTTTTGAGGGTAATTGATTGAGGCAGTCAAGGGTCAAGTTGGAACCCAGTTGGTTGAATCATGTCATCATGGCCTATTTCCTTCAGTTGCTTCCAGCTTACTCATAGCATTTCTTGCCCAATGAACCCACAGAGTGGTTGCGCATGTGTGCATGTGTCACCCCGCCTGCTCTCATCTTGCTCCACTGAAACTTCTGAGAACGGACACCTGGCCGTGGGTCACTACCAACCGCCCAAGATGAGCAGTTCATCAGGATTCAGCAGGTTATAATCGGTTCATCATTATCCATCATCCATGTGATATTAGCAGCAATATCTGCAATTCATCAGGATTCACCATGATGCAAGCATCAATAATCAATAGGAACAGATATCAACAGGCATGGTAAATACATCTTCCAAAAAGATCTACATTTGTTGGAAAGTGAATCTTTTGAGGATGATACCAATGTTTAAACCAGTCTCATGTATTCTAAGCTACTTCTATGTTGGAATCCAGTCTAACTTCAATCTTTGATCTGGGTTAAAGAAATCATTTCTAAACATAAACCAACCATAGCTTCTGGGGGCTCCCTATGGCTTGAGAAACCTCCATGTAGTACTTGTTAAACCATATTGTTGTTGGTGAATCTCCTCTCTCTTATTTACCTTTGTAATCCCCTATAAAACCTATCATCCCCGTGCTTAAACATACAAGGTGGGCCCCCAACCACTTATAACATGGCTTACAACCAACTTAATTTGGGTTAACTACCAGTTAAAGGGGTGAACTCACCCAACTTCTAACTACTGAGGGGCCCACCTTGTAATCCCTTACAAAATCTCTAATCCCCTTGGTTAAACATATTCTAAACATAAATCGACCATAGCTTGGTGGGTTCCCTATGGCTTCAGCAACACCCATAGAAGTTCGGATTCCAAGCCGTCAAGACCTGCCCCGCTCCTGGACATCTTCGGCAGCTGCGTTCCAGGTTTCATGGTCAGCAAGGCTCGCTCGGTGCCCAGAAACCGCTCGGGACGAAAGTCTTCGGGATCCTCCCAGAGCTCCTGGCAGGGCACGAAATGGCGAGCTGGGTCAAGGCTTTGACCAACCAATAATAGCTGGTTAAGTAGCTGCGGTTCATGGTTGACAATAGGGTAGTATAAGTAACAATACTAGGGGATATACCAGCTATGGCATGGCAATTTGTTGGTGAACATAGCTGGGGTCAACAGCTGGACGACTGCAAGCTATAGCTGTTTAGTAAGGTGGTTTTAATAGCGGATAACAATGAAGTATATAAAACGATTATATAGCTTGTTGAATTCTTCGTTGATCAACTTGTTAATATAGTTTGTGAACACAACTAGGCTTCATAGCCAAGTAACTACCACCTGTTGCAGAAAAAACAGCTTGTGAAATGAATTCGTTACTCATCGGCTTATAAGTAGGTAGCTTTGATTCAACCCCCAGCCCACCATCATAGGGCTGCACCCTTAGTGGCAAGGTGGAGGATGGACTGTTTTTAAGTGCCACTGGTGTTATAAACCCAGAGTCATCGCTGTTTCATGTCAACATACGTCAACAAACTCATTGACCAATGCAAAGAATCAATCCACCAATTGTTGCTTATCACTTTTAGACTTAATTAGGTTAACTATGAGTTCAATGAAGTCAACCCCCAATGCTGATAGGTTACCCGCTATTGATGGTGAAACTAAGGATGGTATATGAAAAGCTGGATCTACGATGACCTTTAACCCACGTCAACTACGACTTGAATCAAGTCACTACAGCTACAGTAAATAGTAGAAATATCTGGACATCACAATGCTTCATGGTTGCCAATGTCAAGCCCATCGTAAACTGTGGTGCGTTGGATTTTCTTGAAACAATCTTGAAAAAATGAACAAGTCTTGGATTGTTCAAGAAAATATGGTGACTTGGTTGATATCAAAGTTTCAACTGCTGATCTTTGCTCCTCATCATGAGCCAGTCGATACGAGTCCGGTAGCAACAAGCTTTCGGCAGGTACCTGGCAGTGGGAAGGGTAACAGGACAGTCTGGGTAGGAGCAGATATGGCCACCTTGCTGAGATGAGATTCGCCATGCTTCCAGTAGATCAACTTCTATAGCTCTTCATGGCTTGAATTCACATCACCAACTCACAGCAGATCTAGATCCGCGATCTGCACATGACCACATCCCGCTGTGATCTCCACGCCTCGAAGCCGGCCACTTGAATAGCCTCCATGCAACGTCGAGGGATGAACAGCGGAGTTTTAAGCCGCAGAGCTTCCAAGATGCACGCGTCCAAATATTCCCCGCCAGCCCTGGCTTTACTCTGCACCTCACGATCTGATGCCAGTAGCAGCATCAACCATTCCAGGGCAGTACTCACTGTGCTGATGCCAGCAGTGGTCAAAGAGACCAAGGTTTCAACGATCAAATCCTCGCCGAAACCGTATTTCTTCTGTGCCTGTGTGAGGTGGCGGACCGAGTTGCAGTGATGCTCAAGAGTCAAGAAATCCCAGGGTGACAACATCATGATCGTCTCAATGGAAATATATAGCTACCATACCTACAGGTGAGTTGTGTCAGAAACCGTTGCGGAGCCTCTTGGAACTGGTTGGGAATCATGGGTAACCTTATGGGTTAGAGCCTTGCTACCCAGCGAGTAGAAGCTGTGCGTGTAGCGCTTGCGCCGCTGTTGAGCTCTCTTCATGTTGAAGGAAATCCCAAGGTGTCTAGGGAGTGCTGTGCTTGATGGATCTTGCTGATCAACAAGCATCCTAAAGGTGATCAATGTTGTTGGCTATCATCTGCAGTTGTCACTCGTCAACCAAGATATCCATCATCAACCCACTATCAACATTTAAATGAACGACCAAACAAGATACGCCTTAATTAGATAGATTGGTGTTTTTTCTGGCTGTCAACGCCTATTTTCACTCTTTATCAACCATGATATCCATCATCACGCAGCTCATTAAGCACATCAACCAGTAAATCTTTCACTCACAGAATTCCGGCGAGCTGTCCCAGCTTCCTCAAACTGAACATAGATACTTGACTTAGTCTAGATTCCAAATCTGGGCAATGAAGATCATCACGGTCAGGATCCACCAAAGTCATCAACATCATCAACATCCATCATATATCCCAACTATTGTTGCTTGTTCACTAACAAGTCACATCCTCCTCCTCTTGCTTACTAATCACCACTTGGTTACACTGACCATCCTCCTCATCACAGACCACCACCCACCACCCTCCCCACCACCACCCACCCTCCTCCCAGGGCACCTCCAGCATCGCATCCAAGAAATCCCCCGCCGTCCTCGGCCGCCGCCGCCGCCGCGCGATGACGCTGCGCAGCGCGCGGCTGCGCTGCCGCCGCCGCCGCGGCAGGGGCCG
>VSDK01018732.1:34664-65884 GCA_009767595.1 Symbiodinium kawagutii
GGTCCGCTAGCAGCGGCCCGGACAGGGCCGCGGAGCCCAGGAAGTCGCTGGCCGTCACCAGGGGATCTGTCAACTTGGACCAGGCCTGGGGTGAAGCTGGAGGTTTTAATGTTGATTTATGATGGTTCAATCTGTGTTGATGGTTCAGAACATGCTTAATGAGCTGGTTGAGCCGATTAATCATAGTTGATGATGGTTAGTAAGCTGAGTTTTCAGCTGCTGAAGCTGGGAAAATGGATGAAGAATGGTAGGGAAAATGATTAGGCAATAGGGTGTGGGGAAAGTGGTGGTTACTCATGGTTAAATGATGGTTAGTGATGGTTAATGATCGTTAAATGATGGTTAAAGGATGGTTGATGATGGTTTATGATTCATGATACTTAAGCTGGTGAAGCTGGATGTTTTAATGATGGTTAATGATGGTTAGTGATGGTTAATGATGGTTAAATGATGGTTAAAGGATGGTTAATGATGGTTAGTGATGGTTCCTGGTTTTAAGCTGGTTGAGCTGATTAATCATGGTGATGGTTGAGCTGATGATTCATGGCAAGTGATGGTTTATGATAGTTATGCTGGTGATGATGCTTGGTTGATAAGCTGATTAATCATGGTTGATGATGGTTAAGCTGATGATGTTGATGGTTAAGCTGGTTGAGCTGGTAAGCGAGATGGTGAATGAAGTGGTGGATGTATAAGCTAGTTCACAATGGTTCATTTTTCTTGGTTAAGCTGGTGGAAGTTTTGGTTGAGCTGGTCATTGATGAAGAAACAGCTGCTTCAGCTGGTCACCTTCGTGCAGTTTTTTCGTTGGCCAAGCTGGTTCACAGGAGACCCACAGCCACCTGATCAGAAATGACTTTCTTCATGTAGATCTGCTCTTGGGGACATGCTGGTCATGTAGCTGGCCTAGTGGACGAACCATAATCACCTAGTGGGGCAATCTTGCCCCTTGGGGGGTTGGTCCGCTACTTTATATGACCTGGTGTGGTAAGTAGAGGTCCCCCTTGGGTCAACGCTGAAGTTCGACGGTGATCAAACCCGCAACGAATCTTATTCTCTGCCGGGTACACAGATATGTTACATGTCAGCGTCTAGATCTATACTATACTGATGTGGCTGTGAGTCATTATTAACCATCAATAATGGCTTATAATGACCAACCAAACCATAGGAAAAACAATGGTTAATGATGGGGAACCAGGGGTACAGGGTTTTGACCCACAGTCATGTATGTCTTATAGCTGCATTTGAATATATATAGATGTATATATATATATATAATATACACACAGAATGTGTCTTGATACATATACTCACACATACATAGCGTAATCTTACTAAACATGTAGACGACATGTACGCATTGACTCTTATTCACTATGTACACATATGCGTATTCAAATACATATATATGTATATATAAATATATGCATACAGTATACTACATTTGTAAAAACCCATTCAATGTGTCTGTTTCTTGTAGAATCACGGTTCCTAGCCCGTGCCCGCGCCCTCAAAGAATTGTTCCCAAATATCGAAGTCCTGCTCAATTATTCTCAGCATCTATCACCTGGTTTTGCTGGCTGCGCCACCCTTCCATGGATGTCCAAAACTATCATCGCGATCATCATTGGCTGGTAGTCAACCAGTATCAGCCATCAATCATTGTTGTTAGCCATGATTAAGCACCGTCATCTAAGTTATTTACCACTATTCACCACTACTGGCCGTGATTAAAACAGCATGGACCAGTATTGGCCATTGTTAGCAAATGGTTGTATTACACCAAAATAACCATTCTTAAGATAAGTCCGCCATTCTTAGCAACGAACCACTATCAACTTGGTGGCTTTTAGATTTTAGATCCCGGATGCTAAAAGTCTTACGGCTTTAGTGGCTATATGGTAAGTCAATCATAGCCCCGAAGCTAATCTAAGCTAAGTTCCTAGCTGTAATCCACCCAGCCCTTCTTGAGAATCTTACCTGGTTATATACACCTCTCAAGTCCTTCATCCTGCCCACAGCTAAGCCGACCTTCTCCACCAAGGTCTCCAGTTCCGACACCTGGTATAGCTGATGTCATACTCACGCACGTTGTGCTCAGGAGAAGTGGTTCAGAATACGTAGTAATGTTGGTTAATGATTAATGGTTCACAATGATTGACGGTCAATAATGGTGGTTGATAATGGTTTATAAACGCAAATGATGGTCAATAATGGTGGTTAATGGCGGTGATTAATGATGGTCAATGGTGGTTAATGATGATGACTAATGATGGTTAACGATGGTGGTTAATGATGCTTAATTAATGATTGTAAATGTCAATAGATTAATAGTGGTTAATGATGCTCAATCCTCCTTGAGTAAGCTGGTTGATGATGCTTGGGTAGGCTAGTTGATGATAATCATGATGACTGGTATTGACTGACATTTATTGAAGCATTGACCAATCGGTCTCCCGATTAGTTTACCGTTGCGGACCGGTTCGGCTTTGACTCACCCTGTACCCCCTGCTCGGGCCCATCCCAAAAAATGAACAGCAACACAAGTGGCCAATAGTCGATACTGAAACAATTGAAACAAACTGGAAATTCTGGATTTTGGGGTTGTTGATACCCACAAAAACCACCATTATGTTTTGTTTGATGCAGACAAAACAGGTACCACTGCTTCACTTCCAACTTTCCTCCCACTTATTGTTGTACAGAATGTACTGGCACTGTTCAATAAAATGATGGAAACAAGCTTGAGAATGATCATGAATAATCTTCGAAACTGTTCAGGCTCTTCACCCCGTATTCTATTGGTCACCATCAATTCACTATCATTGGCCATAGTTATTCCATACTTATTCATTATTATCAAACAACCTAGCAAAAATTAGTTAAAAAATGTCTAATGACCGTCGCTAACAATGAATTAGACCATAGTTTTGTTACACCATATTCTTAGACCATCACCATTAGCTATAGTTTTATCAAACCATAGTTTCATTAGATTGTATCAGAGCATCGTTTCCTGCTTGGTGGTTGAACCACACCTATAACAAAATCACTCAATCAAACAACCACTTATCAAGAAATGTGAAACATAGAAAAGGTCAATGGAACAACCAACCAGTTTATAATGTTCAAAGTGGTGGTTAATGAACATTGTTTTTTGAAGCCATAGTTTTATCAACTAAGTATGGATCCTAACCAGTTATTGGGTTTGGTTCAGCTACCTTATGGGGTTCAGCTTACCATGGCTTCACTAAGCCCAGCTGCATATCCAGCTGTTCTTAACCATCATAGATCATCAACCATAGTTCATCAATCATCATCATCAGCCATGCACTTAACCAGCCATGATCATCAATTCTTGTTACATTTCTTGCCCCTAGTGCTTTTTAGTTGTCTACCTACTAATCATTATGTCAACCTCCAACCAGTATCATTGAACCAAAAGATAGTAAGCCAGGGGACTAGTGGTAATAATATCTCGATGTTTCACCAATGGTTTAACAGTAGCTACTATTGTTCTAAATCGAATCATTAACTTTGTAGCAGGGCATTTCTAGATAAGAAACTGTAGCTATTATTCGAGGTTGGCTTTTATCGTAGCGAACTATTTTACATCAAGTACTCAAACATCGATGATTGTTCAAAGGCTGCATCAGTATGGCCAACCTAGCTGAATCAGTTGGTCTTTACGACAAAATGGCTTTGTTTCCTATTATTCAACCCTTACTAACCAGCTCATGAACCACCATAAAATCCACCATTCACCACCATTCACCACATAAAATCCACCAGTCACCACTACTTCGCCCACCCTTCACCCCTTCCCACGCCTCGTCCTCCTCCTCCAAGCTCAACGCCCAGCGAAAGAGCAGCCGTGTGAAGCTACGCCGCAGCAGCGGGCGCAAGGCCACCGGCGAGGACAGCTGCAGCTGCAGCCGCCGCCGGCAACTTTGGGCAACTTCTGGGCCTGGTGGAGTTGGAGAATGGTTGGTGAAGTAGGGTAATTGGTGGGGGTGAATGGTGGATTTTATGGTTGATGATGGTGACTTATGGTTGGTGATCGTTGATGATAGTGAGAGTGAATGGTTAAATGGTTAAACTTTATGGTTGATGATGGTTGATGATGGTTGATGATCGTTGATGATCGTTGACGAAGGTTGATGATGTTGATGATGGTTGGTAATTATGATTCATGGTTGATGGTGGTTGATGGTGGTGATGAACGGGTAATGATAAATGGCCGGCGAACAAAGGTTGATGATATGATAAGTGATGATGCTTTGTGATGATGATGTTTGAATATGGCTCATGTCGAACAGTGGCCATGGATGATGTATGATGGTTGGTAATGATATTTTGATGATGATGGTTCATATGGCCTAAGTATACACCATCATGGTGTTTGATGATGCTTGATGATGGTTGATGATGATGCTTCATGATTATAAACACTGGTTGATGATCGTGAACCATTGGGGACCTCTGGGTCCATCACCAAACCACTTCCAGCACATTCAGCTCAGCCCCCAACCTCTTCTCTGATCAAGAGCTCCACCTTAGATACCTTGGAGGATGCGAAGGCTTCCTTCAGCAAGATGCTTCTCATCATCTTCCAGTCCTGGCCCAAGTCCAACTGGGGTGGTTCTGCATACCAAAGTTGGTTCCCTCGTGGTGGTTGATAAGCACCATCTAAAATACTAGAAGCACCAGTTTTGATATGGAACTCATTGTTTTCTTGATGATGATGATGATGGTGATGATGATGATGATGATGATGATGATGATGATGATGATGCTGGTACTGGTTGTGGTGGTGACGATGATGATGTAGGTTCACGATAAACTGTTGGTGGGACTGTTTCACTACAATGGGTTCATGTTCCGGTCGATTCATAGACCGTCATGGGAATTCGAACCTGGACTGCAAACAAAAAATCGCCGTATAGATGCTACAGGTGGCTATCACAGTAGGAAACTTGCCATGCAATCCACAGGCCTTAACCAACATCCCTAGGTGCGGGTACTCGATTGTGTATGGGTTTCTTGTATCCACTTTGTTGAATTGATACCTTGAGGCCTTATGCTAACTTATGCTGGTTGATAGGGTCTGGATTTTCATCCATGGTTGTAGCCTAAATCTTCCTTACGCTTCCATTTCTTGGGTGGTTGGGTCCAGGGTGGAGAACTCTGTACCACTAGCAGTTCTCAATGATTACAAACCCTTCTAGGCCATTGATGACCCCATATCATCAACTATTTATAGAGTTTGCCACTACAAACCACAATAGGTCTCATAAAACATTAGTTAGCTGATCAAAACTGGCGGTTCTAGTAGTACAACCATCATCATCATCATCATCATCATCATCATCATCATCATCATCATCATCATCAGCATCAGCATCAGCATCAGCATCATCATCATCATCATCATCATCATCATCATCATCATCATCATCATCATCATCATCATCATCATCGTCATCGTCATCATCATCATCATCATCATCATCATCATCATCATCATCATCATCCTCAACGATAACATGACCATCCTCAACAATAACATGACCATCCTCAACAACAAGCGCTGAAAGAACCCACGTATTGCTTCGCAAGACCCGCCCTGGTGAAGGCGGTCACAAACCCAACCACCAACGGCTGGACGCTCCTCGTCTGCTTTGGAGGAGGACAGGCCTCGGGACAAGCCATTCAGCCGCACCGAGGGCAAACTCGGTCGTCCGGCGGAGGCCTGACGCTGCCAGGGTTGGAGGATCCGATGCCTCTGGCAGATGTTCACGGCTAGAAAATCTTGGATCAGGGATGAATATTTTCACGGCATCTTGGACGGTGTATCAGGTTTTTTGCCTCCATGCATATGTTTCAAGGGTTTCCATTTTCAGGATCTGCAAGGGGTTGCTGGAAGAATATTCCACTCACCGTTTAAAGCACCGGATGTTCACCCATATTTTCACTCAAACCGTCTCAAACAAGTCATTTTGGGCCAGCACCAAGTTCGACAGTAGGTCATCACCTGACCCCACCACGGTGAATCTCTACAAACCACCAGCAGCCCAGCTCCAAGCTCCCAAGGTGGTCAGCAGGGCACACCATCAGCACCAGGTCCACCCGGAGGGCCTCCAGGTTCCGCCCACACAAGGCTTCCTCCACCGCTTCCGGCGACGACAAGAGGAAGACCTCCGAGGCACCAAAATGCAGGCGCAGCACGCCCTTCTGGGCCCAGGTCTCCTGGGAAACTGGCCAGTTCGACTGGAAAAAAACCAGCGAAATCAGGTGGTTTTCTGGTTGGTAGTTTCAACCCCTATGAAAAATATTATAATCAACCAACCAATCATTTGTTTATAATAGGGAAACTATGAAATGTTTGAAACCACCAACCAGTTTTGCAGAGGTGATTGCCATATAACCTATGGGCCCCAGCAAAAAATCATCATTTTACGAGGAAACCATTGGTTTCGGAGGGTACTACCTTTTTGGCTCACATACCCATTTCTAAAATTACGGCGTGGAAATGTGGGGAATGGTTATGGCCACGTGTTGATCAATGGTGATACTGATTGACAATGGATTGATAATGGTTGATCGTTGTCAATAGTGACCGGTCAAGAATGGTTGAGAGTGATGCTTCATGGCTGCTCGATGGTCAATAACAACAGCACAGCCACGGTTAGTCAACTTGGTGAGCATCATCCCAAGATGGAACACGGAAAAAATGCGATGCCCGCAAACCATACCTATAGTTAAACTAGCTAAGCGCTTCCACGTTCATATTGTCTTTCACCATGTTTCACAATTTGGACTGGTTAATGAAGCAAATGTTTGACAGTCACGATAAATGATAGATTCGGCCGCTTGGAATCTATTTTGCTGTTCCCTGCAACGATTTCAAACAGCCTGCTTGCACGTGCTTCCTCGCAAACACATCCGGTGTTCACATGGTGCAAGTTGTGAACGCCAACCGAGAAGCACCAAATCATCTTCCATAAACCTGGTCCTTTTCACATGACATTCCTTGATTCTTGACCTAAATCCAATCTTAAAATCCCTATCAAATAATCAAATCGCACGGATTTTCATCAAGTCCTGACATGGCAGTGGGTCCCTATCATTAACCATTGGTTTCCCAATAGTTTTGTTGGTTATTACCCCCCATTAGTTGGTTGGTTCATATTGATCCATAGCCACATGCCTTGACCACCAAACATCCGCCAACATCGAGCCATGGCTACCCACCTCCCAGGCGCTGGTCACCTGCAGTTCTCCCATGCGTTGATGCGGCTGCTGCCCCGGCACCCCGGGCAGCGCCCCGAGGCCAATGGCCGGAAGGTGCCCGAAGCCAGGCACGGCCCCAGGGGCTTCCGGGGCCCTGGCAGCGCGGCGCGGCTTAAGGCGCAAGGCCAGGGCCAGGGCAACGGCGACCTGGGCATGAGCCTGGCAAGTGGTCACCTGGTGGTCTCAGGTGGTTGGAGGTAGGACTTTGACCCTGGTTGGACCTGGATGGGTTGAAGGCAGGTTGGTTGGAGCCCGGGCTGTGACCCTGGTTGGAGCCAGGGTTTGACCAGGTTGGTTGGTTGGACCAGGATGGACCAGGTTCACCAACCTAAAAAAAGGGACCAGGCGATGGTTTGGGCAACGAGTGGGTGTTTCCTGTTCAGTGGTTGCAGCTTGGTTTCGGCAATGCTGAGTGGCGACCACTTGGTAAAGCTGGGGAGCTCGAAGTGTTTCACCAACTGCAGGTTGCTTCACCAACTTCGCCCTGTAAAGTGTTGATACATCTTTTTGACTTCGCTGCAGATCTATGAGCTATGCCCGCCTGCTAAGTTGATACACCGACGGAAGCAAAAATGGAGTTCACTTTTTGAGGTATCACTGTATCACGGACAAGACATGAACACTGCCACCAAAGATGAGTTTGTTCAATTTGGTGATCTGAAACACTTGGTTCACGTTTTTGTTCAAGTTATTGATCCAACTCCGCAGCTCGAGAAAGCTCAACATTGCACACCCTGAAATTCGAAAGCAAGATCTAGAGTGCTAAGCATTCTTGTTCGCAACCCAAAGTCGTGACCAACACGGTTAAGACTTAGAACCTCTGCTGGTGACCAATGGCTCAAAAATGATGAGAAATGTTCACATGGTAGTGGGTCAAAACCCCCTACCCCTGGTTCCCCTACTATGAAACATGGTTTTCTTGTGCCAATTCAGAATTATTTCCTTTTGTGTTTGAAGATGACATGACTTGCGCCAAAGACCTTCGAATCTTTAGATGTTTGGAGCGACGAGTTCCCGATCAGGCATGGCACATTTCATTTTCGATTTGACGCATTTTCAGGGCCAAGCAGCCCCCAGGTTTAGGTCGACGCTCAAGCGTCGCATCGACGCGCACACATGTGGATCTGGGAAAAGTGATGCTTGCTGCTTTGTAGATTCTGGTATGTTAACTCTATGCAATGCCGGCTTTGAGTAGCTACGGAGCATGGAGGGCTAAAGAGGCCGTGTCAGAATGGAGCGCTTATCAAGTTCTTTGGTTTTGCATTGCAGTCTGGAACGGTCAAATCACGTTATCCGATACCGAACTAGTTTCATATCCATATTCTTGGTACCCTGGAGATGTCGTTGCAAAGCACATTTTGCAAGATCCGGTTGCAAAAGCAAGGCTTTTAGGCCACAATATTTTGGATGAGATTCAGCGTCAGGCCTTCAAACCAAGAAGTCTGGCGGGAGTAAATGCCAAACTGGTGACTCTTTGCAATTTTTTGATTTGGTGGTTTTTGCCTCACACGCGGCTTTCCATACGAACATGTTCTTTTCTGGAAATTCTGTTGGCCGTGTGCATGAGTGGGAAAGCTTTGGCTTGGCTGTCGGCAAATTCGAAAACACGTCAAGGCCTTGCAGTTTTGCGCGTGCTTCCCCAGCAAGAAGCTGAAGCAATATTATTTTCCTGTACTATGAATAGTTCAGCTTGGGCCCAACTGGTTAACAAACAGCGGCTTTTGTGTGACGCTTGTGAAGCTGGATTGTTTGGCTTGTACCAATTTTTTTCTGATAGCTGGAGGTACGTCGGCATGGGCTCGTGGAATAGGCCATCGGCCCCCGGCCAACCAGGACTGGTGAGAAGGCTGTGGGAACATTTGTTTGCTGCATACAGACCCAAGCACCCCGAGGCGGGCAAACTTCGCTATAGGCTTTGCCGCAGTACTCCAGTTTCTAGGGTTTTTTTCCTCATTTGCCGAACAGATGCGGAGCCGGTCATTCGAGCACTTGAAACTTTGGAAATCCGCACACATGGACCAGAAGCCAACAGGCGTTCCTCCTTGACCAGCCTTGGCGTTGTCAAAGGAAAACGGCGACGACCACCACAACGTGTTCGCCGAATGTCACACAGCAAGATTGTTTGTTTGGACTCCGTTTGTTTCATGCCCCAGATGCAGAAATTGATCCAGCAACCCCCGCACGGCGTTGAGGTTCCAGCAAATCCAGTTGAGATCAATATTTTTGACATGCCTTTTTCTCAAGCCTACAGGACAGTGCAGCTGCGATGGTTTGCTGAGTACAATTTGGTTGGCCCATTGTGGATTGCAGATCCCAGGCTATGGCAGCTGTTGTTGTCTTATGCTGCTTTGGCAGGTGCCTTCCTTCCTTGGCAGCCGCTGGAGAGAGCTTGGAACATCAAAGCCGTCCCCTTCTTGCTACACGAAGCCTCTCGAGAAATGCAGAGCAAGAGCCGTCAGAAGCGCGTTGCGCATCACTGTGATACTTGGCTTCGCGCTCGTGGGCTGCCAACCACAAGAATTACTGCAGTGAAGGTTGCTCACAAAGAATTGGTGCCGTGGATTCGGGGTCGCATCCGCGCAGCATTGCAAGTTTCCAAAGTCGGCTCACTTCAAGGTCGTGACCTGCAGATTGCGCGCTCTTGGCTGGTTAAGCAAGTACGCATCCATGTTGTTCGTCCCAGAATGTGGTCTGATTCGTGGACAGCCAGCTCTTTTGCCCGAAAGGCAAAGCTTCCAGGGCCGACAACAATTCCTCGCACAGGTCCAGTGGAATGTGTCCGTCAATCATGGCATGTAGAAAAGAGACAGTCTCCTGATTCATTGTTACAAGCAGCTTTGGCGCAAACACGACAAGAGTTGAAATCGAAAGGCGTCAGCGTGCCAGCTTTCAGTACAAAGCCAGTACAGTCAGGTCCGGTGAAAGCTTGGAAACAGCATTGGCAGCACACCCAAGACAGGTATGATTCGTACACGCAAGCCTTTTACATCCCCCCAGGCTGTCTTGCCGTTCCAGATGACAAATGCAAAAAGCATGCTTGGATTGTTACATGTGCATTCTATGCATGCCTCCTGGCGAATTTTGCATGTGCAGCACCTTCGTGGAAAGTGAGCTCTCTGTCTCCGGCCGAGGCCGAATCCTGGTGCAAAATTACACTCCTCCGTGTACTCGGTCCTACTTTGTTTCGGAAGCTCAATTTTTTGAATGCTACAAAATTGTCGCCGTCAACTTTCATGACCTTTAAAGCAAAGTGTTGGACAGATGGTCTCCGAACATGCGCAAAGAAATCGCACAGCTGCATGAGGAAAATCGTCAGCTATGCTTCCTGGCCTAAGAAGAATATGTGGCGAAGCGCACATCGCGCTCTGGACACGATTATCAAAACGCATGGTCAAACTCTGGATGTTTGGTCATTACGCGATGCCTCTTGCAAACTCAATGAAGGACTTCAGGCTTTGAAACAGGGCCGCAAAAACTGTGAGGTATGTCAAGTGTATCACATGCATATCTGTGTATATTGATTTGCGAGTGTCATATTGCATAAATTTGTGTCACATACATGCCAATGGCACCAACCCCATCTTCCCAAATGTCCCAGGAGAGCAAACTCGGGAAGTTCGCCTCGAACATTTACTTCCCAGCGAAGTGAAACAGCAACTTGCTGATTAAAAAGCGGAGTCGTAAGGTACCCGGATTTCACTGGTTGCATCATGGCTGACAGCTCTCAATGACAGATCTATACCGCTTGCCTAATTATCGTGATTCATGATTGAATAGTGACTAGCAAAGGTAATGATGATTAGTAGCGGTCAACGTCGTTGATGGGCAATTGTCAACCTTAAGAGGTGCAAAGAAATTGTGACCATGCATTGCGACATCTTATGAGTATGGAGCATGACTTGGTGTGTTCCGCAAGTGCGAGAATTGTCTCCAATTTTCCTTCGGATCAGGGGAGGTCCGCAAGAATAGACCCCACTGTGTACCTATGTGTACCTTTGAATATAGGCGTTCATTTTGGTAGGGATATGTTGATACGGCGTTGTCATTTTTCCCGAATGCGTAGCACGGGTTCTCGTTTCATAGTGGGGGTCTGGGGGTGGAGACGTGTTCGCTGGACGTTGCGTTTACGTTCGCAAGTGTTCGCAACCGTTCGCAACCGTTCGCAACCGGACGCAACCGTTTGTCGCCGACCGCGGTAGGGCCGTAAGGCCCGTACCATTGGGGGAAGCGTGTGGAGGTGGTCAGTTTGCGTGGCTTTGCGTGTCTTGCAACCTGGTTTTGCGTGACAGGCGTGGCACTTTGTAGCATCTCCACAGGTCTCATGATGCTTCCCACGTCCACTTTGCGTGGCAGGTTCTTGGAAGACAATTTTCCTGTTTTGCCAGACCATCGTCGTAGATCTTCTCACCGCCATGGCAAGAGCAGAAAAAGATCTCGCACTAGCTCCTCGTCATCCTCTTCTAGTTCTCGGAAGAAAGAGCTGAAAGAGCTTCGTGCCTACAAGGCGCAGGTAGAACAAGAAAAGCTCTGCGCCCAACAGAAGGCAGAGGCTGCTGCAGCCGAACAAGCCAGGAAGCAAGAACTGGATGAGTTGGAGCAGCGCATGATTAGAGCAATTTCTGCGTTTACGCCTCATTCACAGCCAGATGCTAGCAGTCCAGTAGTGCCAAGCAATCATGTTGATGAACCTCCACAATGTTTGTCGCCCAAGTCGTGCCGCCTCCTGGAAGCTCGAACAGATGACTTGGTGTCCGTGGCAAAGGGCACCACTTGGCCTCAGGTCCGAGAGCAGCTCGAGAAGATTCCGAAGGCCAAGTTGAAGGCTTTGCTCCAGCACCGTGGCTTGACACCGTTGCCGCGATCAGAGTCAAAGAAAGTGGACAAGCTGTTTGCCTACTTGAAGAACCAGTGCTCCGAGTGAGCGCATGCAGTCTGGGAGAGAGACGTTGGCCGGTTCCCATGCTCACCAAAATGGATCATTTTTTGGTTCCTTTTTTCTGCTGGTTTCACTTGCGGATTGGTTTGTGGGATGATTTGCTCCTCTACCGATACGATGATCCCATTTTTTGGCGCTCCCATCCAATATGCCCGTGCTTTGAAGACTCTGATGTGGGACTACCGTTCAGCATCTGCTGTTCTGGAGCAGTTGACGGGCATTCCCATATTGGGAGCATCAACAGCAGCCGCCGGGTTTTTGGTGGGCAATGCGGTTCACATGGCTCTTTCCCCTAGATTTGCATCAGTGTTCTTGACCAATTCAGCCCGTGCAATTGAAGTGGAGGAGGGTTTTTCATGAATGAAGTCACTGACTGAAAGTTGAATTTCCTTTCTTGTGCCAATTCAGAATTATTTCCTTTTGTGTTTGAAGATGACATGACTTGCGCCAAAGACCTTCGAATCTTTAGATGTTTGGAGCGACGAGTTCCCGATCAGGCATGGCACATTTCATTTTCGATTTGACGCATTTTCAGGGCCAAGCAGCCCCCAGGTTTAGGTCGACGCTCAAGCGTCGCATCGACGCGCACACATGTGGATCTGGGAAAAGTGATGCTTGCTGCTTTGTAGATTCTAGATTTTGTTGGTTATTGTCCCCCATTAGTTGGTTGGCTAATATTGGCCCATAGCCACATCTTCACAAGCTCACCGAACCATTTTCTGTGTTAACCTCTGGTGGATGCTCACTTGGAAATAGAAAATCACCCCTTTCTAGCCGGCTTCCCAGGGTCTCACTAGAGTTTTTCGTGCTTCACAGCGAAAAAATGTATAGACCTCCCTTCTGGTTTGTTTCACAAGCTAGAAAGCTACAGGTCTCTGGTGTTTATTTGGAATGTTCACCCATTTTTTGGATGGTTGGTCCCAGTAATGACCCACCCGTATTAATCATCACATCGTGACAAAAAGTATGTCAAGCAATATCGGCAATATCAAATCTTGACCATTCTTAGTAGTAACTATTCTTTTTTGGGGGGCCCTATCATTAAAAACCTAAAAACCATTTAACTATAGCTATTATATACTATTTTACTAAACCCATAAAGCTACAGGTCAAATTCTGGCTTTCTCCAGCCCCAGTGACCTCCCTTCCTTCCAAGGTGCATGGTGTCGTTCCTTCCTTCCGAAGGCTCTGCCACACCAACCCGCAGGCGTTGCCGTGGGTCGTGGAAGCGGCGGAACCGCAACGGCGCGTTGCGGGGTGGCAACGGGCACGGCCGCCTTCATCATATCCACGGCATTTTCGCAAGGACAGGAGGAGCATCAAACCATTTACAACGATCAAAACTCCCGAAGAAGCTGATTGCATGGTAAAAACGAATATAGTCGTTATGTTGAGCCAACTTAGTTGCATCTAGTTGCTAACCAAATCAAACCATCAGAAAGCTGGATAATAACGCTTGATGGCGGCTGATGGTGGTTAAGCAATGGTGGACTGATTGACGGCTGGTTGTTGATGATCAAAAAACCTATCATCCAGGATGATTGGGGATGGACATGCCTAAGTTGTTGGGCTGGATACGTCAACGTATTGTCAAGCCTAGCGGTATTAGCAATTCTAGTAGACATAATTAATATGATACCCCAGGAAGCTCAACGAATCAACAAAAATCAGGGATCAAGTCACAGAATGATCTCAACAGAATGATCTCACTGTTAAGCTGCTGGTGATTCATGACTGTGACCCTCCATTCGTTGATGTTCAATAAAATGTGAGTTTGGGGCAAGGGTAGCTTCCCATTCTTTGTCAAAACCGGTGTTTTTTCCGTTTCTGGGCGCACCTTAGAGCGCTTATTGCACCTTCCATTGAAAAATCTCTCGATGTCAAGTCTCGCCACTGAACACTGGGCTCGAAACGATGTCCAGCCCAGCGTTCACCGCAACTAGGTCCAGCTAAGCCAAAGGCTGCAGGGGCAACCGTGCGGTGAGATCAAAGCGGCTTGGCTGCCCGGATCGTCTGCCGAAATCTGATGAAGCTATGGGATCCTATGGGCACGAGCCCATGGAATTGAGCGATTTCTCTGTAAAACTATGAGTTGGTGGATGCTTGGAAGCACCAGCATGAACCCCAAATGGGTTGCATGCACTGGCACAAGTTCAGAGAAAATACCATGGCAACTGGCCACCCTCACGTGGCATATATTGAGACCGAACTGTGAAACCTCTGAGGCTAATCAGCCGCTTGTTGCTTGAAAAACAGCCATTCTCAATATTTTGGAAAGCCATCTGTAAATGTGGATTGTCCAGCCAGAAATGTTGGATTACCAGAGTGTAGCAGTGGTGTGCGCATGAACCATGAGTATCATAATGATCACAGATTACCAACCATGACTGAATGGAATCATGGTGTATGGAATGCCATCGAAGGAATCCCTGGCAGAACCACGGCTAATTAGCCATCACTCACCATCATGAACCTTCACCAACCATCAATCACATTCACTAACCATCATGAACCTTCACCACCCATCCATAATCTTCACCAACCATCTATAATCTTCACTAACCATCATGAACCTTGACTGACCATCATGAACCTTCACCACCCATCAATATCTTGGTGGCTTTTAGAACCCTTTCTAAAAGTCCAACGACTTTACTGGTTTTATGGTAAATCAATCATATCCCAAAAAAGCTAATCCAAGCTAAGTTCGTGGCTGTAATCCACCCAGTAGTTGTTTAACCATTGTCATTGATTGTGATCCCTTACTATTAACCATTAATAAATCATGAAACAACTAAGTTCATAGCTGTAATCCACCCAGATAAGTATCATTACGTAACCAATACCCACTATTAACTATATTAGCCACTGTTAACTATGATTAGCCACTATTAAGCCTTATGAACAACTATAAACCACTATTAACCACCACTTATCTGCTTCACACCCCCTTTACCAAATCTGTCGTCACAGCGTTTGCCTCGTTCACCAAGCGGTGAAGCCTGAGCTGAGCGAAAACCGCGTCGTGGCTCGTGGTGGACAAGCGCTATGGAGCAACGCAAGCTGGGTCTGTAGCTGGTGGTGGTGGTTTCAACCATGGTTAACAGTGGTTAGTAATGGTTAATAATGGTTAATAATGGTTATTAACTATGGTTAGTAATGGTTAATAATGGCATCACAAATCACCATATGGTGGTTTCCCAAGCCATAGGGGACCCTCAAAGTTATGGTTGGTTTGTTACTAATAATGACTATAGTTGGGGGTACCACTGTTTTTTTTTATAATAACGGATGATTTGGGGGTACCCCTATGGCTTGAGAAACCACTGTTTGGTGGTTTGGCGGAAGATGAACTGGGTGCTTTGGCTGTGGGGCATGATCTGCACATGCAGCTAGTGAAGCTGGATCAGGAATATCATCTGTTCCACGACGATGAGGTTAAAAGCTAGCCATAGTTCGTGGTTGGTGGTGTTTTGTAAGCGTGGATATCGATTTCTTAGAGGATATCCGGCAATATCTGGTTATCCACTAGTGGTTGGATGTTTTATTAATGGATACGATCAATTGTGCACACTGATGGTGGCTGTGCACATCCAATAAAAACAGCAAATCGCGAGTTGCACCCAGGCTTGAACATGCCTAAGCACAGGGCTACTCAACTACGACATACTACGACTGTGTGCAACGAATGGCAATAGTAACCAACCACTATGAATCCACATTTAGTAGTATCAGTGAATGTTCATGGTAGTTCTCAATCTGGATTATGGATGCTAATGGTCTCAAATGGATTTTGAGGATTATATAGTCATTTAACTCTTTCTGAATTACCCGACCAATCGTTGAAACACCAATCGTTGCACACCACAGCTCAAGCACACTCCAACGACAATGAATTGGTGACTTCAGTTTCTGCAGATTCCAAGTTCAATGGAAATTCCAAGTTCAACGACTGTAAAGATTACCCCACTCAACTGAATTGGTCGTTCTATTCAGCTATGCTGACTTTCTTCCCATCACCCACGCCACTGCACCGTGACACTCGCCAAGGACGCGACAACTCACTGTCGCGACCTTCTTGCTTGGCCATGGCTTCAAAGATCTCATTCTTCTTATAGACCTGCAACTTGCGACATCGCTGCAGCTACCAGCTCTGCTGCTTTGAAGACATGTGCGAGCTGTCAGGAACCTGGGCCATAGTGGGCCAGTCTTTAGGGAACGAACCAGTCGCGATTTTGGCAGCGCGGGTTGGAAATAAGCATATATTCTTTAAAGCTGCAAAGGAAATGTGTGTCTCTATGCATACCGATTTGTGCGTGTGTGCGAGAATAATCATGTCAAATATTCTCTTGCCTAGTAACCTATGAAAATCCACCATTTGTAATGGTCTACCAAAAAAAGTTGTGATTCTGAGCTTCAGGTTAGTTTGCCAGAAGGTATATGCGAATACCAACAAGCTCTAGAACTCACAAAAATCACCTCAGTAGCGTCAAAGAACGGTGCTGGTGGATTAATGTGTTGGTGGTTCCAACCGTTCATGGGTTCTAAATTTCAAGCTATAACCAATAAACCAGCTGTACAGTAGAGAAACCAGCTATAAACCAGCTAAACTAGGCATTGAACTTGTATTGATCGCTACCATGCACCAGCTGTAATTCAACAAATATCAGCCATAAAACCATTTGGACGTCCAACTCAGTATCAACCAGCTATAAACCAACTACAAGTACAACGATATTCCCACTGGTTTATAGCTGGTAGAACCACCCGTGGTAGAATTATTTATCAGCTAGACGATTCAGCTATAAACCGGCAATAAATCAACACTAACTCAACCACTACAATTTATCAGCTAAAGTACTGCTTATCAACCAGCTATAAACCAGCGATATACATGGTAGACGTGGTTATAAACCGGCTACTATATAGCTGATGAACCACCCACTCAACCAGCGATAAATCAACACATTAAACAATTGTTTTCAGCCTGACCTCGCTCCGACCTAACTGGACGGCTGTGCTGCGAGGCGTCAGCACAACACATTAAACTTGAACTGGTGAATTTCAGCACCAGGTATAAATCGACTATATCCCAACAGAAAACAATTGGTTCTGTAGTAAAACCACTATTCTAGTTGGGCTATGAACTATTAGGCGCTTTAAATTATGCCAACATGAACAATAAACCAACTGCACAGTAGAACCACTAGCGCTACCATTTGGTTAGTGGCCACTCCTGGCACCGCTCTCCCCTTCAAAGGGGCAGAACTGGATACCACCAGGCAGCTAGCTGCTAGCTACCAGGGGCATCAACCTGGTCCATGCCGCAACCACCCCCGTCCTGCACCAAGCACACCGTGTTGGCCGTCACCCGTGCAGGGTAAAGCCTGGCTTCGGCTGAGGCTTAGTAACAAAGAATCCACGGCAGTTATGAAATGGCAACTGAAAATAGTTTAATCATACTGGTCCTGGTCATATAACCACCTGGAACCCAAATGACCCTTGCTTTACAGGGTTTGACCCATAAAATTGGGGGGTGAACCATCCAAAACCAGGGTCACTTAGTTTCCAAGCATATATATTATTAATATACCCGCGAGATAACCATGGAAAGTTCACCACACTGGTTTTATAGCTGTAAATAACCACTAGATCATAGCTATGCTATAGTTATTCCATGATTGACACTGGTTGTGCAATTAATGGCTAATCATTATAATTAAACGGGTTGCAATACAGGTTATACAATCAATAGAGAATGACTATGTTGTGGTTATATGATACTTCAATGGCAAATGGCATACATAGTGGCTGCTAGTGATCAACAATGTGTTGATATTTCCTGTAATAGCCCAATTATTGCATTAACTCATGAATGGCCTGGTTGAGCCTGTATGGAAAGCTTGGGCTTGGTTGAATGTCCATGCTGATGATGAACCAATAATTCAGTAGGCCCCAATAAATGATTCACAGCCCGAATGTATACCCAACATTGGCTCTATGGATTTTGTTATTGAATCAGCCATCCTGGTCGCCGCCATTAGTTCAAACCAACTTCTGACAGTGGGATAGCAAAGAAGCTTCTTCCATGAGTTGCCGATAGCGAAGCCTTCTATGCATCATTAACCAGTGTAGTCATCAATCATCATCACTGATCGGTCAGTATCGATCATAAGTGATACAGGATCATCATCATCCAACATTAGTTCAGTGTTCATCATCATCACCATTATTACTATTTACCATGATCCAAATTAATCCATGGCTCACCAATCGGTGGCCAAGTCTTGAACAAATGTTCTGGTTTGATTCACCAACCAAATTGCAAGCAACTATTAGCCGCATCAGCCAATGGTTCAGCAGACAGGCGTCAATTGTTCAAGCAAACATGATGATCAATTTATGATGATCATACATCGATGCATCCCCGCTAGACTTGTCAACCAATTGTCATCGGTATTAACCCACGATTCACCAACTGCAAATCTTTAATGATTCATCAGCTATCCAAGTATTATCTATACCAAGGATCTATTTCATACTAATAATTCTATATCATCCAAGTATTATCCAGTTATTATCTAATCATTCTCCAATCATTCTCCAATCATTCTCCAATCATTCTCCAATCATTCTCCAATTATCATCCAATTTGTCTCCAATCATTTTCCACTCATTCTCCAATATTGATATCTATTAATGAACAAACCATTGATAAAATATTGCTGATATCAACTAATCACAAAAATCATTCATCCATTGATGAACAAACCCCATTCTTTCACACACCAACCATCCACGGCAAGCAGCTACCACCGGTCCCCGGGCGGCCGCCTCGTGGTCCCTACGAACGGTGACTCTCCCATCACCTGGCGAAGGAAGCGCTGGCTGTTGAAATGTGCGGCTCGCGCGTGGGGATCCACTGGTGGGTTCAGCTGGTGATGAAAATGGTCACCTTGGTGGTTGATGATGGTTGATAATCAGTGGTAGCTTAGTGGTTGAAATAATGGTTGAAATAATGGTTGAAATAATGGTTGAAATAATGGTTGAAATAATGGTTGATAAGCTACCACTTAGTGGTTGATACTGGTTGATAATGGTTGATATTTGTCATTAACTGGTGGTCTCAGTGGTGGTTAATGATGGTTGTACACGGTTCGGTGGTGGTTAACTAGTGGATGAAATCGTCAACCCTTGACAACGAACAAGAGCTAGATTACCATTTGTGGATGGTAAAAGTATTAGTTATGACACCATGGACCAATGATGATACCATCTAGAATCATCATCATCATCATCATCATCATCATCATCACCACCATCACAATTATTTACAAGTGGTTATAGTTGATAGTACTATAGGTATCCTCTGGGAATCCGGGACGTTGAAGTCAGAACACCACCGGCAATCACCAGGCAAAGCCAGTCGTGTCACACTGGTGGTGGACTGTCCGTGTTCCATTTGTAGGTAACCAGTGGATATCAGTGGATAACTAGTGGACACTAGGGGGTAAGTAGTGGGTAACCAGTTGTTAACTAGTGGGTAACTCGCGGGTAAATTGTGTTGACTAATTGTGCTTCGCTAGTGGCTGATTCATTGTCAATCAATGGTGAACTACTAGTTGATTCGTGGATAGTAATCCTCCATATCACAAACTAATGGTAATACTGGCTACGGAATGGCTAAGGTCTATTATTCGTTACATGTGATGGTTCGGAATGAGTAGTGGATGCACAGTTAACAGTTGACTATGGCTAATGATTTAGTGAGTAACCACTACTTGTGGCTGGTGAGAACAACAATAAATCACAGCACTAAATCAAAGTTCAAAACAAATGACGAATACCACATACTTACAATGGCTGAAAGTCATCAACAAATATCAGACCATCAATCAGGTAATGGTTACACTACGTGCAAGGTGAGAAAGGACAAAATGCAGTAGATACATGATAGAATTATCTGAACACATCGTACATAAATGATGTAAACAAATATGGTCAGAGCTTCTAAAGATATGGGTACTTGGACGTGCATTCCCACCTAGTAACTGGGCCAGCAGTTTGTATCGAAAGCCATGCATTTTCTAGAGAAACTTGGGGATCACATGAGTTTCTAAATTACCCTCTACCCCCGTCATGCCCCAGAAAGCTCTCAACTCCGCCGTGCCTGTGCTAGCACCTGATCACCAACTTCTGCACTTGTAGTGCTTTTTCCAATAATTGATTTTGAAATTGTGAAGATGCACTTTGTAGAGAGTGATTTGCTCTCACATGCTGTAGCAAAATCCTCCTGGCACCGCACTCATCCTGTTTTTTCTTCAGAAATCGCGTCGTGTCCGGACCATTTGTAGCGACGCGTTTCCGTCTGTACACCTCTCCGCTCGGATAGGGTTCAACCTGGAGAGATCGTCCATCCGTCAGTGCAAGGTTCACCCTCAAAAATAGGTGTGAACCTTGGACTGCAGGTTGAACCATCATTCCCGGTTGAATCCATGGTGTATCCTGGAGCCGTAAAAGAAATCGAGAACCAGGCAGCTAAAAGCAGGGCGGGGGGAAGCAATGGCCTCAAGAACTAACAACGAGGCTGAGGAAGCATTGCTTCCTCTGCCTCGTTGTTATTGGAGCGGCCCACCATGGGTTCGAACTGATGATTCCACCTCCAGGCTGCCAGTGATTTTGGACCTGACCGGAGTGACAGACATGCAGACATGTACCCAGCATGCATGCCCATCACTCAGGTCACGCCCCAGATCTCCTTTGACGGCCTAGAGAAGTCTTGAGCTGTCAATGATGGTTGCAACCAAATTGCGTCTCCCTTGAGCTGTCGCTTGTGGGTCAGAAATCGCGTCGTGTCCGGACCATTTGTAGCGACGCGCTTCAGTCTGTACACCTCTCCGCTCGAGGATAGGGTTCAACCTGGAGAGATCGTCCATCCGTCAGTGCAAGGTTCACCCTCCAAAATAGGTGTGAACCTTGGACTGCAGGTTGAACCATCATTCCCGGTTGAACCCATGGTGTATCCTGGAGCCGTGAAAGAAATCGAGAACCAGGCAGCTAAAAGCAGGGCGGGGGGAAGCAATGGCCTCAAAAACTGCTTGCTTCCTCTGCCTCGCTGTTATTGGTTCACAGCTCCAGGGTCCGAGCGGCCCACCATGGCTTCGAACTGATGATTCCACCTCCAGGCTGCCAGTGATTTTGGACCTGACCGGTGTGACAGACATGGAGACGGGCCCCGCATGCCCATCACTCAGGTCACGCCCCAAATCTCCTTTGCCAGCCTAGAGAAGTCTTGAGCTGTCGCTGATGGTCCCTGGGTTCAGCCTCCGGGCCTGACCGCTTCATGTCTTGCAACTCAGGAGTCCGAAGATCAGCCAGTCCAGAATGAACCTTGGAGGCAGCACAGATGGGTGCTTTGATTCGGGCACTGTCAGAAGCAAAGCTGCCATTCGGGCTGCCATTCATTTCACTCAGTTCGTGTCGACGGGTTCTTTCTTTGCTACCACCAGCTTCGTTTCAACCTGTGTTCCGTACGCGCCGTCTCTCTGTGAAGCCCGAGGTCACAAGCGGAGTGGTGTCTAGGTGAGTTTTTTCTGGTTGAGGAGCAGTCCACCACCTCACCATTCGTTCGCTCAACACGTTGCGTGGCTAACTGTTCCTTACGTTTCCGCCTGGGTCCAGTATGATGTCAGGTCACACGCGTCGCCAAGCCTTTCTCGTTAACGCAAACGTCGCAACCGAAATGGAGAGATGTGTGAGGGCTTTGTGCCTGGCACTGTCATACAGCAGCAAACAAGAAATCACGAAAACGCGCCTCGCCATTCAGTTGCTCTTCACCACAAAAATCTGCTGTGTAGCTGTTGCTCTTCACCAAATACATTGAAATTGGCTGCTAGCCAAGATTTGCCAAGCGGTATTGTCACTGTCATTGCGATTCTCCAGCATGGTGCTGTTTGAGCCAAACATGTCGCAATCCAATGAGCTGAAACTGCAACTAGGAAACTGCAGCTTTGTCCAAACTAGAACTAATGTCTTTGTCAACTATGACTATGGTCACAAAAAGCTCAACAAAACATGGAATAGGACCATGATTGTTCCATGACTCTTATGGAGGTAGTATGCGACTATGTTTTCAAAAGACCATACAAAACATGGGGAATCAGTACCTCCATGATAGGACGAGTCCGCAGTACAGCTTCGTTGCCTCCCATATCAACAAGCAGGATGGCCGGATCATACGAACCACGGTTGATCATCAGGAATCCTGGCAGAGTATGACCTACGGAGTGGCGCCTCCCCGCACTGCCATGGCCTTTCGCCCATCAAGGGACCTCTGCTCTGCTGGTGAACGACGCGGGGGAGCGGGGCCACGCGCTCAGTGGTTGATACGGCTGGATGTGCAGCTGGGGTTAGTTCACCATGGTTAGTTCCTTCCTATAAGGTAGCTGAACTAACCCCTAGAAACCATGGGAATTGAGACCACTTACGAGCTGTGGGGGTGCACATGCAAGTAGACTGGTGAGTTCTGGTGGTTTGTGACTGGTTAGCTGCTTAATGAGCTGATTCATGATGGCCGAAAGACTGGTCAATACCCTGGTGAATGATGGTCAACTGATGATAGGCTGATCCTGGATGATATGCGGTTGATCGAGTTTTATCAGATCACTGTACAATTGAAGGTTAAATGATCAAGGGTATCCAAGTCAAGGTTGAACAATTGATGTCAAGTCGCTAAGTGATGGTCAACAAATTAAATATATTGTAAGTCCAAACTGATTCATTCGAAACTGTTTGATCACCAATTGATGATGGTTTGTACTGGTGGACAACTACCAAATGATTACTGACGGTGCATAATATGCATCATCAGTAATAAATGCATAGGACTGCTGGTTCAATTTGGCTTGGCGGAAGACAATCAGAGGTCGAACCAAAGAAGGTTGTTGATTCGTTCTTTGTAACTTGATTATGTGAAGTAGTTGCTGGTTCTCAGGAGCGTAGCTGATTATATCTCTACAACTGTTACAGTACCATTGATAATCCAAGAAAATCCTCGCTTCACCGGGATCCGCAGAAACTGCTTGTGAACCGGCCTCATCAATTCAACCAATGAGGTCACCAGATGGGTTCGGGGTGAGTCAGGTGAGGTTCTACTGCTCTCTTTTGTATAATTTTTGGTGGTTTCTCAAGCCTTGGGGAAGCCCCAAAGATGGCTGGTTTACTAATGAAATTCTAAATCATACATTTAGTATAGTTTTTTGCTAGCAATGAAATTTCAGTGGAAAAGATCCAAGACACGAAATGGTTTTCTGGTTCGGATCACCGCTTGGGATGGTTTCCCGCACCGTGGCGAGCTGGAGACACTCCAAGATATCCCTTTTCATGGCTGAGTCTATCCAACATGATCCAACTACCGTTGTGGTGTCTTTGCTTCCGGAAGCATTTTGCGCCAGCGATGGACAAACGTGCTTTACCATTCACAACCCCGAATGGCCATCAAGACAAGCTACATTAACCATCCATAACCACAAAGTGACATCTAGTCACCTATATCACATAGATGTATTGTAGCTGCATCTCAATCAACTCAGTATCCACCACCATAGCTATCGCCACGGAACATCGATGCAGCTAGACTCAGCTCAGTGGCAACAGAGAGTGGCATCGCCTTGCAAAAAGATGTACAGCTCCTGCCAAACGCCGATGCCTTGTTGGGCCAACCCCAATGATTTCAATCATGCTTCAAATAATCATAGTGGCTTAGTATGATTCAGTTTATAGTCATAGTGACTTATGATTCAGTTTAGTCGTTGGCCGGTAGTTGGTTACTAGGTGGTTGCTAAGTCTATCGGCTTGATGGTAGTCATAATGGCTAGGTATCCCTGAGTAAATTGCCCTTCGGCATGACCCGCGCCTAAAAAACTCGCATTTCGTGGCTCAAGAAGTTTGAGCCGAGCCCAATCAGTTGCAAGGTACTTGAGACGTCTTCACAAGCGGACCATGTTGTAAAGCCAACCTGTGCCACACAAATAAATACCACGACTGGTTGGTGGTTGAACCACCCCTACGAAAAGTATGAAACGTATTAGTCAACCAAACATTTGTTAATGATTAGGAGGGAAAATAAAAAAATGTTTGAAACCACAAACCAGATGATTGAATACATGAAGAAGCATCAACAAGCATAGGTAGGCTAACCGCCCAACAAAGGTACCTGTTGCATGCAGTGCTGGATATGCCCCAGATGCACACCATGCTTTGATCAACACAGGGTGTCATTGATTGATAGGACTGGCGCAAATCAATGGTTCAAAAACAGAAGAATTTTTGAAACCATTAGATATCACCGACCATCAACAAACATTGTAAAACATATAATTTTATCACCATCATCAACCATGGATTCGCCATCACAATTCCATCAACTAACCATCCATCATCAAGGTCACCACCCATCCAACCAGCTTCCCTGTCCTGCACCAAATCGTCTTCCTCTTCACCTTCCTCTTGGCTGTTGTCGTGCGAGGCGCCAGCCTCGATAAACTGCAACTTGTCGTTGTTCTCCTGCGCTTGGGAACCACCAGTGGAGCAGGGCCCTCATCCCTGGTGGGTGGAGCTTTCAGATCCAGGGTGGCACCAGGGGCGTCGACCCATGGGGAACACCACAACCTGCCAGCTGTTCACCAAGCTACACAGGTGATCTCCAAACAAAATAGACTCACCATTTCGGTAGTTATAGCCACCTTATGGGCTTCAACAAAATGGTGAACCCCTAGGTTCATGCCTATGACTATGGTGTTCTAGGATGGTTATAACCGAGGGTTATAGGGTAGTTCTAGTGGTTCATCCGGCCACCTTAGGGGGATGTCCAAGGCAGCCACCTCTCCCAAGTGATGGTCGCCAGCGCGGACCCCTCTCCTTGCCATCGCCGAACTGCAGCACTTGCTCCGTCACCAGGGACTCTGGCCTGGAGACTACGGCCAGTTTTCCAAGGTGTCGGGGCACACAACTCATCTCTGGTTGGAACCTGTGATGGAACTGATCAGATCCGTGTTCTTAAGCACGTGGTACATCCTGGGGTCCCACTGCCGGTACGTGGAACATCATTTTGTAACGGCTATTGATGGCGTAAAAATGTTGCTGGAACAAACTCACCTGGTACTAATCAGGTGTTACTGATGGTTAATAAACGTTTATAATGGTTAGTAAGAGTTAAGAATGATCATTATTGGTTGGTGGTGCTCACCACCCCATGGAAATTATGCGCAAGTCAAGTGACCAACCATTTGGTAGTAGAAGTGGGAAAATACAAAATGTCAATCAAACCACCAACCAGTGATGGTATTGTGGTACAACCGGAGACTAGTTGCATGACCAAAGATTAGTTGTGGTTATGTTTGTGTTTTACATTTCTCTGGTTGGATTCAACTGAAGCGGCTGGTTGGCCCTATATCGTAATCGTATCATGAGCTGGGCATGACCACTGAACCCTTGTAAGTTACTACCTTTGGAGATAGAAACGTTGACACTTATCGAAGTACTGACTGAGAGTTGCTAGCCAGATAGTAACCATATAACCATAGAAGTGCCAGGGCATATTGGATGAAGAAAAAAGACTCCCATGATCAAGGATCATCTGTCGTTTTTGTGCATTTCCTTTATCTTGCCAAAACTTAGCTGAATACCGAGCTGATTCGGAGCTGGCATTCATTTTCAATCACCATGCTTGATGATTTCTAAACACTGTATATCCTTCTGGGAAATCACATCTTTCAACCAGTCAGCAACGACGACGATAGCTACACGGCTCGTCCAAATCCTCACGGTCAACGCAACCATGGCTTATCACACTAACTCAGGCATCAACCCAACTCAGATATATTAGACGTGTCTATAAAAGCTGACATTTTAAACCATATCCCAAAACAGGTCACCAACCACTTATATCCTCCAAGTGAGACGAGTTTCCACTCCGGTCAGATGTGTTTTCAATATGCTTAGATCACTCCAGAGACGTGAGTGGACCCCTGCACCCTCCAAGGCCTGTGACAAGTTCCACCCAGTGTCCCACTCAGGCGCCAACACGATGTCGAATCCGGGTTCGATGATCCTGCATGGTTGGCTCCGTGGCGATTTTGGGCAAGAGAACCACTACTTGGATGTGCTATGTCTAGGGATCGTAACTGGTAACATGAAGCCATGGTAACTTGGGGTTATGAGTTAGGAGCCATGGATTCCCAGTCAGTAATTGGTTGCAAGCAAAAAATCCCGCTTATAACCATGTTTATGATCAATGGAACGGTTTGGTGATCAACATGCTCACTCTTTTCTGGCATTCATCTTGATTGGAGGTTCTGTAGTTAAGACACAGGTCGATGCAATCAAACATCCCCATGTCCTGGAACCATCGTGAAGTATCATTAAGCATCCTGAATTATCATCATTAACAAACTCTGGCTAGTCTTGGGTTTCTCTCGTCATAGTATTCCTTGAAAGTCATTCCCAAATCTCCAAACTCCCAGGCTGATAACAGGCCCCTATGATGTTGTTTCTGCGCTTCGAAAAAATCAGGTGAGCCGTACTTTTCAGTGTGTCAAAACTTCATCACTCCCATGACCAGAAATTGCGACCGTGATCACCACTTGCCCCGGCCATGTTGTGGAAAGGAGCTTGGCCCTGCCTTGTCTCGGCCATGGCCCTGGCTTGCTTTGCAAACTCAGGAGAGACCTCACAACTCGCCAAGTTCAGCTGAAAACAATGGCAGTTCATGGTTGATTAATGGTTAACTATATCATTCATGGCCAACAATGGTTTGTAGCTATACCAATGGTTGATTCAGTGAATTCATGGTTGATTAATGGTTCGTTCATGGTTGATCAATATTTGATGAATGGTTGATGTCCAAAACCTGGTAATGATGTACAACCTTTGGTCACTAATAACGTACAACTTGCTGACTAATTATGGTTGACAACGCTTGATAAAGAGTGACTGAAAAACACACAAAAAAACATGATGACTAATCATGGTTGATCGATGGCTAGTATTTCAAGAAATGAATTCCCAGGTACTCTGTCCCATGATAATGCTTTGCCGAAAAGTAGTAGCACCATGGGGCCTTTGAATAGGATCTTTTCGCCAGGTCATATAGTTTCAGAACCAACCACCATCACGCGGCTCTTGAGTGCTTTAAGTCCTCTTCCTATTGGAACGGCTCAAAAAAAACACAGCGTCAATCATAACTACAAACTTGTGCAGAACAAACCATCAACTGATGGTATTGGATCAAGCCAGCTCTGAGTCCATAACTAGAATCTCTAATCATCTGAATCAAGCCTTCCTCTTTTCACACCACACGTCTTGGCCAGGAAGCAGTCCATTGACCCCAATCAACGCATGATCAAAAGGGACACGTATGCAGCTTGGATCAGCCCCATCCTTCAAACGTCGCCACTTGAACTTGCCAATCAACTTGACCTTAAAATTAACAAAGTCGGTCCAAGAAACGCAAACCTCTCGATCAAAATTACCATCATTACTTCAAGTTTGTCATCTAATCACCATCATTAACCATAGAATTCGACTTGAAGTTTGTCACCTATCAACTGGCCAACAGCTTCATACCATCCCCAGATAGCTCTCTTTGGCCTCACGCGGCCCATCCGCCAGGCCCCCAGGCAGCCGAGAAAAACGCCGTGCGCTGCTGAAGCAAAGCTGCTGAGCCGGGCCTGGGATGCCGATGACAGCCATGGACCTCTCAATATGGATATAGATATGGTTTATACATGCAAGGTGGGCACCCTTAGTTAGCTAAGTTGGCTTATAACTCGGGTAACTGCCAGTTATGGAAGATATAACTATAGTTAAATTGCTTATTCATCAACTTATAAACAGGGGGGCCCACCTTGTATGGACCAAGCATGAGCAGCTTCAGCCAGAAATTTGGGTTTCACAGGAACCAGTTGGGGGGTTCTCAAGTCACAGGGGTACCCTCTAATATGTATACCAACTACATGGCTATCGGTCAATATTAACCAGCAAAATCAAAGCTGGTTTAGCTGGTCATCATAGTGGACGATAGCTAACAATCATAGGGGATATGTATACCGTATACCGGGTACCAACTATGTGGCTATGGGTAAAATATCGACCAACCAATTTCATGGGGGATAATAACCAACAATAATAGGAAAAACGATGGTTAATGAAAAGGAAACCAGCGATGCGGTGTTTTGACCCATAGCCACATGTTTATACTGCCCTATGCTTCCAGTTACCCTCATAGTAGGTAACCAACCCCAGTTACAACAATGGTAGAAACCAGCTGGTTACCTACTATAGTGGTAACTGGAAGCATAGGGCAGTCAGGTACAAGCACAGCTATGTAATGCTATGTCGATAAGACATCAACGTAGATGCGGATACAATGGCTTTATTCGGTATATCTTACACTATATTATTTTTGCGTCAAAATTATGTATTATGTCGGTTGTTCAGACCCATAGCTGGCCCTGTCACTGAGAAAAACAGGCTTACTTTTGATATATACGCGAGCAATGGAATCATTCAGCAATAGGGATGCATAAGAGCATCTCACAGGATAAGTTCATCCTATTTGGTTGTTAGTGGCATAAGCCACCTCATTTGCCCAGGAATCCTGCAGCAGTGACTGGGTTCAAGGCTCATAGCCCAAACGCTTCTCAGCCTGCCGCGAGTGGGCGATGTTGGACATGGGTGCAACAACCATGGAATCAATCAAATTGGACCTTCGCACCCCAGCCATTGCTTTCGCCACCACTTGCAGAACTGAAGAACGTCCCAAGCGTCGCTAAACAGTCCAAGTTCGATTGACATTGAACCAGTCACTGTTTCATCCATTCGCAAGCTGAGAACAGAACAACGCGTTTTATTGTTTCTGCGTGAGCCATTCCAGTCCCATGATCTCACCACTTTCTGATGAAACCACCAACCAGCGTGGAATGCGTGCTAGCACGGTGAAAGGGCTCAGTGGTTCCTGTTTCTTCAGTTCTTGGCATAAGAAAAACATGGAAAAACAAAGTCATCTCCCCTTCCCGCAGTCCGACCGTCCGTCTTTGACCGCCGCATTTTAAGACTAAAATAATTTGTTGCGTGTGGCGGTTTGCCTCACCCTTGGTGCGGGCAGAGGCATCGACTCAGAATCGCAGCGGAACAAACTTCCCATGGCATCGCAAGTCAGGATCCGAATAGAATGACCGGGTGTGGTAGGTACAAAATCAGTCCCAAAACATCCTAATACTTCGTAAACGAGGGTATCCCGGCACCATCGGGATGGTGTACCGATATTTCATAGGGAAAGTATGTTCTACAATTGGGAAACACTCATATGCCACTGCATGCACCTGCAGTTGTCATCACATCTTGCCCAACCCTGACTTTCATGTCTTTCTCATGTCGATCTCATAGACGAGAATGGGGAGGAGCTGATGGCACAAGCGAGATGCGTTCATAGGCCCTAATCTTTTCTTGGTTCCCCTCATGGATGGTGTGGACAATCAAGACCTCCTGGTCGTCTGAAGACAAAGTGGCATAGGTACTGGACTGGGGAGAAAACACCAAGGGAGGCGATCTTGTCACTTTCAAGAGTTCTTGCTGTACTTCGTATGTAGGTCTGTCGGGCAAGCTGATCACAGCATGATTCTTGCGTGAATGTCTCTTCGGAATAATTTCCAGGAACATTTTCAAGGTTGGCGAAGACATTGTTTCGGCTGTCATGCGATTTTCATTAGAATACCAACATGTTGCAAGTAGCACCTTTTGCACCCAGAGCTGCAAATCACGAGGCGAGAGCCCCTGAGAAACCTTTGACAAAACTTGACGTTCTTTCTCTTTCAAGCAAATGGCATTTCGATCAAAAAATGCTTGACATTGTTCCAAGCGGAAACCACCTGGCTCCCTCCTGGGGCTGAAGTACTGGTCATACTGGTCATCACCAATGTTGTCAAATGACACATGGAGTAGAACACGATGAAGTAAATCCCTCGGGAAAATGTCCATGTTCTTGTTTGTGGTTCCGATGACAACCATCATTGCATCATCATCAATCTGGACAGCACCATCAACAAATTGCCTCACCTCTGCCATAAAGCCTTCATTGTTTGCATAGACATCAATCTCGTCCAAGAGAATCACTGCCGACTTCCTCATCAAGCAGTAGTCAATAACCCTTCGCATGAGCGAATGTCCATCATTGGACACAAAAGTGGCATTGCCTGGATTAACCAGGACACATGGGGTTCCAAGGTACTCTGCCAATGCCTTGGCATGGGCGGTTTTACCCGATCCCGGCCCTCCAGAAAAGATCAAGAAGGCAATCCGTTGGCGCTTGTCTTTGCGAATCTTTTGCTCTGCATCGCGCCAATGCTTCCACATCATGGAGGACAATACTGCCATGTCTCTCTGCTGATCCTCCATCCCAACAAGGTGCTCAAATGCCTTCTGGTCACCTCCTTCTTTTTTGGCCTCTGCGACTGAAAACGGAGGTTTTGGTTGAGGCGGTAGCTTCTGCTCAATAACAACCACTGGCGCTTTCTGATCTCTCTTGAGGCCAAAGATATCCTTGGTCAAGTTCCAGGCACTTCTAAAAGCCCTCCCTATCCCGCGCCAAAACCCCATCTCTGCCACGTGCTACGAGCAAGCTATCAATCTCAATGAGCCAAAATGCTTCTGCAACCATCCAGAATCCCTTCCCAAAACAAAGGCGGAGGATCACACTACCAGGACATCATCAGTCCTCACCTCAAGACTTCTTTCTGATCCACTGATTCCACTTACCAGCCCACCCATGAGCCCCACACCGTTGGGTCATGGTCCAGGTCACCACCCAGGGCACACCCCATGCCCTAGCGCCCCCGGCACCTGCTCTCCCATGTAGCGCAGGATGGCGCCCCGGACCTTGCCCAGGTCGTTGGGGAACTCCGCCATGACTTTGCCCCAGGTCTCGCGGTTC
>VSDK01018732.1:65917-213848 GCA_009767595.1 Symbiodinium kawagutii
CTGGGGTGGGGGCTGGGGGGGTGGTTGGCGTCGTGGTTGGTTGGTGGTTCTTATTGTGGCCATGTGCCTGTTTGGCTTCATCAGAGAAAGGTGGGTGAGAATATTTCGGTGAGAAATACTGAAACCTTTTTTGGCCATATGTTCTCACAATGCTTCAAAACAGAACTAAAGAATTGGTCTGTTCGAGGAAGTGTGATCAGACTGGTCTTGTTCCCGACTATAAGCGGTACAGTATCCTTATACGAGGTATTGACCACCATTCACAATCCATCATCATCATCATCATCATCATCATCATCACCACCACTACCACCATCATCATCATCATCATCATCATCATCATCACCATCATCAACAACAACTATCATAGATCATAATCCTTATTGCCATGTACCGCCTGCTGGCTGAGAGCTCTACACCTAACGACGCCATGGCCACCGCTGGCCTCGCAGTTGGTGATGGGCAGCAGCCTCTCCGTCTGCTTGGCACGCGCTCCCCCAAGGATCTGGCACCGATGGCGGCGGTGCCATGGTGAAGGCTGCGGTCCCAGTGGGTGAAGGTTGGTTACACTCTGGTAAACTAACAGGTTGGTTAAACTAACAACCAGGGTTACTCTGGTAAACTAACAAAATGGTTGATTTTCTAGGGTTTTCTGGTCATGGCAATAGAAAATCAACCATTTTGGCAATGGAAAACCCTGGGAAAACATCCGTTTATGGCGGATTTTCCAGCCAGCCATGTTAGTTTACCAAGGGGTAGTGCTTCCATCACTTGGGATCAACAGTTGGCTTGGTACAGCTGAGTGGGTGGGCTTGTTCCATTGGAGTGGGTCAAGGTTCGGTTGGTTGGAATCACTCTTTGGGGGCCAGGCCTCTGCTGATATAGCAATGGAATGGAAAGTGGCCATTCCAAGCAGCTTTTTTACAGTGGAGTTCTGGGCCGTCCCACTCGCTCGTTCCAGCAGCATCCCGCGGTCAAAACGGCCAGTTCTTTACCTTGGTCTGTGGTCAGGAGTCAGCAGTTGTCACATGTGTCGCCTTTCCACCACAATGAGTCCGTAGGTATCCCAGATAATATCTGGGAATGTCCACAAATGATGGTACGGACCCCCGACCATCATTGAATTATCACCAATCCACCAGGAAATCAGGTCATGCATCATTGACAAACACATCTCTGGATGATAGCGGAAACCACGACACTGATCATCGTATAGAATCGTGGTATGGCAAACTGGCTTGTGCTGTCATGGGTAAGGACAATCAATACACAAGGTACTGTAGCCAGTAATCAAGCCAGCAACCGGCCCACCTTCCTCAACCAACCATGCTAATTTCACCAACCACTTGGTGTTGCTATATGGCGGTTTCTTTAGATTGGGAGCCCTCAAAGCTATGGTTGATTGATTACAATGGTCGATAAGCTGGATGATGACTGGGTTCTCCTTTGACTTGACAAACCCCCACTTTTCGTGATGACCATCTTTCACGAAACCTGGATGACAACTTGCGGTTCCCCTATGACTTGAGAAACCCCCATGTGAACCCACCTTTCTTGGTAAACCTTGGTGGCTCAAACTTCCAACATGTCACAGCAACTACCAGGTACCTACCAACTCCCGGTTTCCGTCCAAGAACCCTGTGGATCCAGGACCGAGATCTCTCCCTCCAAGATGAGAATCGCTGACTGGCCCGGTGGGCCCATGCGCTGCGCAACGCGAGTTGCACGCGTGGCAGTATCCAAAAGGTATCATGGGAAATATCACTGGATCTTATCATGGGAAATGCACTGGCAACATTATCATTATTGTGGATCCTATCATGGGAAATGCATCTGAAGGATCCATAAAAATAAACTCTCGTCAGTATGTTGTGGATATACAAATTTGAGAATACAACACTATCATCAGTCGCAAACAAATATCGACAGCCAAAACAAGCCCTATATTCTGGGGATCTACTACTGGTCATGCAGCCATGATCAACGAGAGATCCGTTTCACAATAATCCCTCCTGCATTCTACCAGCAAGAACTGCTTCACATCAAAAAGGACATGACAAGTGGTTCTTCTTGCAAGATCGGCAACTTTGACCAATATGACATTAAGCAAGAACGGTGTCTTTCTTGCCAACCAAAGTAGGCAGAACAACAATATGAGAAGAGGTGATTAACAAGAACAGGTATGCAATCGGCATAGCAAGAACACTCGGGCCAACATCCAACATATAGGATACACCCGAAGTTGGATGAATTTCAATACGTGATATACCTTGACTTAACCACCGACAGCTTATCAAAGTCAAACAATACCTTCACTTAAATGAAGTTGTACCTTAGGTAGTATTTTACATGATACACCTTACACCAAGGTTCTCGCTACTGAAAAACTCAATGGCCAGTGCTGAATCAATGAATGCTTCTCATCTGTGACCTCCATCTCTTGGTGGATGACTTCATAGGACAACCAGTATCCCATATACGAGCGGATAACTAGACTAATCCAGAGATATGAGTGGACAAGCGCTTAGGACCGTGGTGACGCCAATATGTGTTCATCCATGAATGGTGGTATCGCACTGTTAGCCAAACCAATAGTTGTGATTATCGGAGAATGTATCGACAAAGCCTTCTTATTGTGGCGTTGGTGCTTAAACATCTTATATAATATAAGGCCATTCACAGACTTGTATCACAAGTTCTTATGACCAAGGCTGACCAACGAACATTGTATGTACTTGAGTACTAACAAATCGTTTCCACTTCTGGTTGATGGTGAAACTATGACAATCAATAGCCGGATAGATACTTACTTACTATGACCCATTGATTCTGAGAATTATCCACAAGTAGATGATAGTAATTGTTTAGTTGCGCCTATTACTACCAACCATCCATTTCATTGGCTGCTGACAGCTAATTTTCCAGCTGCCACAGGATGCCAGCCACTAGTGGTTGTACTTTGCAGGACAACAAGACCAACAACTACTCCTACTAACTAACTAACTAATTAAATAACTAGCTGACTAACTCTACTTACCTAATTACCTACTTTCCTACTTACTTATCTACCTGCCAACAACAACTACACAACCTGCTGCTGCTGTAAGTCCCTTGAAGTCGCTTTCACCTCGTTAAAGGGCGCATGGCCCAGTCGCCGATCGCCAGCGAGACCTGACGCGGCCGGAGTTGCGGGGTCAACGATGGAGCTATGACATTGGTAATGAGACCATGGAGTGATATAACTAAAGGTTAGGGTTGATACGTGAAGATCAAAGTTGATACCATCACTAGGATTCGTTGGTTGACAACCAGGGTTAACAGCTGGGCAACTGCAAGTCATTGTACATATCCAGATAAATGGCTGTTGTCATAGGGGACACCTGGAGTGATGTAAGAGAAGGCTAGTGCAATTTAACAATGAGTGATGTTTTATCATGGATCTATAGATCAATGATAATCATGGATGAAAACCATGATTGTGGCACTGCCGATGATCATACGGACAAACAATTGATGGTTACAAATCATGGATATCTCCGGAAGAATGTAAACCTATAGCTTGATAAAATAACCACATGTAATTGATTGTATGACCACAAGTTCTTAAAATTGATAGAACTTATGTAAGAAATTGAGGATCATAGCAATATTGATGAGAACAATAAGTTGCTTCTAATATCATATGATGCATCATGGATGAGAACTGTTGCTTCCATCATTTTTTATGGTGATCCCGCAAAATGACAGTATTGTGTGCTAAAAATATCATATCATTGATTATAAATGATCCCATAAGTACTCTCATCCAAACGATATATCGTGGTGATAGCATGGGCTGTACACATATGTAAAGTCATTTATGACATGGTTGACAATGTCATTATACTGGAGTACTGGATACCACTATCTTATCCACTGCTGTATGGACCGTGTGTCAGCAACGTTTTGGTGTGCTCATAGCAATCTTAGCATTAAGCTTTGTACTAGTGACTGATATCATTTTGGGTCAATATCAACCATCCAAAAAAGGGGTAGATGGACATGCCAAAAAAGACTAGTGACTGGTCATTTAAGGGATGTTCACACGGGGTACAGGGTGACCCACAGCCACATACTACTATTTATTGTAACTTAAAAGCTGGCTGAAAGCACAAATCTGAACCCACCACCACTTATGCTGGTGCTCTGACACGAGAACTTGTCGGCGTAGAGGTCCAGCAGGTACAGCAAACGAGAGGACTCTCCTGCTGAGACAACATGGCACACCGGTCACAATGGCGGAGCAGTATCTCACCAACCAATGCAGAGTACACCAAGCGGCTGTGGTTGTTGTTGTTGTTGTTGTTGTTGTTGTTGTTGTGGTTGTTGTTGTTGTTGGTGGTGGTGGTCATTTTCCATGCATATCCCAGCTTATTCACTACACAGTTGACCATTCCTTGGTGGCATCGCGGGCAAATAAACGGACGACGACAAAGTGATTGTACCAGAGAGATTTGAAGGAGAACTCAGGCTTGGTTGATGGAATTGAAGATTCTCCATGGTTTCCTCTGATCATCAAGCCAAAATGGAATCATTGCAGAAATGACGACGCAATTTTGCCCGGATTTTCATCATGATTCAATGCAGCATTTAGCTGGTGAAACCATTGGTTCATGGATAAAACCAACTGGAAAACCATGGGTAAAACCAGCAAATCTATAGCTGCTTGGTGATTTCAACCTCTACTACAGTAAAAATTAGTCAACCAACCATTTGATACAGCTATACACTTGGGCACCTGTAAACTCCAGGTTTTCCCACAGATTTCGCCCCGAGAGTTATCCACCACCTCCAAGCGCAGCACAGGGCAGCAGCGGGCCCTCCCGTCCTCGCAAGCACGGCCACACCACGCGCGGACCTTCCTTCTGACTTCCCGTGTTGGCTGCGTCGAAGCGCTCCTGGAGCGAAAAAACGAGGCAGGGGCGAATGAAGCATGGTCACATGATTTGTTGATTGACTATGGTAAAATTCATGAAAACTATGATTGATTTCATGATTTTATATGTTGGGATAATGACCATGCTACCATTGGTTAATGATGTTTAATGATGGTTAATGTGACCATGCTTCACAGCAACAATAATGGTTTTAAATTGTTAACCAATGTTAATAGATCACCACTTTGATAATCATTGATAATCTATAGAATTGCTTCGTCATGGTTAATGAATATCCAAATGCTAGTGACTATAGTAAAGCAGTGACTCCTAGCTCAGTCGTTGAGAATTTTCTATGGTTCATAGTGCTTCCTCACTGGCTGATCATGGTCAATGACGGCATCTCTAGCTGATGATGGTTGAACTTGTCCCAGAATGACGATCATAACAAAGCGCCAGCTTAGGATGTGCATAGTGACACACAGAAATAGTCTACCGCAAGTTTCACGGACACATCCCAGTTATGGTTGATGTTGAAGAAACCCTATAATTGGTGATTAGACCATGATGGTTTCCTATAATTGGTGATTGACCCACGAGTTTCCTGTAGATGTTGCTAGCAACCAACCAACAGTTGTGGTGAAGAGGAATGACTAAAAATATCTAGAAATAGTCAATGACAATGCTCAATGATCATGGTCAACAATTCCACAATATCAGGGGAGCCATAAATGATGGCTGTTGATGGCTTACAGTTGTGGTGACTGAGAATGCAGAACAATGGTTAATTAATGATAATGCTCAATGATCATGGTGAATGATGGTGAATGATGCCTAGTAATGATGGCCGAAGAAGGGCTTGCAATGGCCAATAGTTGTTTCAGAAGTGTGGCTGGACGGATGATATGGGACTCACAAGTCAAGCAGTGAACCATCAATTTCATGGGGGATAAGTTCGCAAACAATGAAACAATCCTATTATATAATCATCCCTTTCACGATAAATTTCCTATGACTTAACCCAACAATTTCACAGAAAACACAGTGCTTCATGATGCTACTCCCGCGGTTGACGTTTTCAGCCAGCAGTTGTGCACTGTCCAGGTCGCTGTGTTAGGCCCTGGTAGTTCTCTCAACACCAGCTGATAGTGGAGGTGCTGGTTGACGGATTGGGGCGGTACTTGAAGGCTCATCCCACTTAGTAAGTGGTTAGTAACCGTGGCGTTTTTCTGATTTTTCTGGCTTGCGTCCATGTGAAACATGGTACTGAACAGGGTTTGTAACCATGGCTAGTAACTATCCTTCTTGTGGGCTACACCATTTGCAAATGGTTTGTGATCATGGTTGGTAACGACTTGCTAAGTGGTATCATCCTCCAAGTAGCCATGGTGGTAGCCCCAGATCATCGGGTGTTTTGTGATGTTTTGTTCTTATGACTGCAAATCACGGTGGATATGTTTGGACAATGGTGGTGGTTGCATGAATAGTTGTCTTTCTGGTTTGAGAACCAAATATCTCAGTAGAAGTTGACTGTTCCTGAGATGGTTCATTTTCAGAGCAGATCAATCACCCGATGTTGTTGAGTGTTAGTATCTCAGAATCAAACATGAGCCCAAAGTAACAACACGCCCGCCCATGCAAATCCTTTCAGGAATGTGCATCTACCCGTTTTCGCTGTGATATTCCAGCACGACAGCAGCATGACCGTGGTCAAAGTGAACGAGTCCCAAAACAGTACGACTGGTTTCCAACACTGAAATGACCGAGCATGACCGAGCCAAAACCCGCCATGTTTGGGGTATAGTTCGGAGTGACACATCCACATGCTGAAAGTTTCTCAAAGGGCGGTGTGGACGGCCACAAGTGAATGCGTGGCCTTCTCTTCTGGAAACTTTTCCAATGCCTGCTGCACGAGCAAGCACGATGGTAAAAGCATTCGCTTCATTTGCGGTCCACAAGGTAACTTCGATAAGTGCGTATCTTCAGGGCATGGACAAAATACTCTTGCAAAGAAGGATCTGTTTTGATATTCCGTTCCCTGGGCTTTCATGAAGGTAAGCGGAGTGCAAAAAAGCAAAACAAGCCCTAGCCCCATTGGACAAGACAGTCTGTGCGCTGGTTTATCACGCTTGGGAACCAGGTGCCAACACTCACATGACCACATCATACACATATCAATAGCAACCGCTCAGGAATTATCCACCTATCGGTACTATTGGCTGCCTAGTACCGTCCGCAAAATGGTTTTCGGCCCAACCCCGTGTTTACGATGCAGGACCATGGAAGACCGAGGTTCTGATTCGAACCCTACCTTGTTCTAGGGTTTCGGTTTCTTCGGTAAAGTATAGGTTGTACATATATGCGTATACCTATGTAAAAACTAAATGTATGCAAATATATAAATCAAAATATACATCTATTTCCATATATGCATATAAGCACCACAGGTGTACACGTGTATCATTCCTGCACGGCCTAGACCTGTGAATTCGAAGAGTCAACAAATGCTGCCTGGTGAAAGGCTGAAGACTGGATGCTCATGATGAAGCACAGAGTCACCTGGCATTGTGAGGAGCAGTTTCCAGTGTTCATCTTGTGTAAAGCGGTGAATGATAGTGGTTTCAAACCACCAGCCATGCACCAATAGTCGTGATAGTTGTTTCAAGGTGTCAACTGTAACTTGTATTGATTGAACTGTGGCTTCGTGACTGATATCAATGATGATTGGTGGTGAATCATGGTTGGTGAAAATCTGCAGCACAACTCAACAAATGCAAAGCATGGCAAAGCATGGTGCGCTGAATCATGAGCTTCTGAAACAAAATAAGAGTATCAAAAAAACCCAAGCAGCTACAGACTGCTTGGTTGGTAGGCATCAAATATGCATACACAACATGTGACATTACCTTGCATGATATATCATGACATTATATTACATTATACATTACACATCATAGCATCACATTGCAAACACGATACTGCATTTCGTATCACGGCATTGCATTACATGACATTACATACACAATATGGCTGTGGGTCAAAACCCTGTACCCCTAGGTACCCTGGCGTAACCATTGTTTTCCCTATTATTGGTTGGTTAAGAACCACCACTACTGGGTGGTTCATATTGACCCATGGCCACAATGCTACTTCGTCATACAATGAAACCCCCCAACGTGCCGGCAAGGCCGCTCGGATGGTGACGGCCCGTTCCTCGGGGTGACTCCACTTTTAGCGGTCACTTCACTTGCAAATCCCAGCCCATGTGAAGCCAACAAGTGGGCAAAGAGTAGATCCAGTGATGGTGAACCAATGAGCATAGTGGTTAATTGATGGTTAATGAGCTGGTTAAGTGAAAGTCCACGTATGTTCATGTTACTACTGCATAGTGGATGACAGTTGTTTATAATTGTCAAAAATAGTTAAGAGGCCATGACTAATGGTCATATTTGTTGAGTACTGGTTGAAACTAGGGGACAAGAATCAACATTCTGACAGTGCCACAGCAAATCCTGTGAGAACTTAAACAATCTGTGTCACAATGAGAACCGACCCCTCATACAACTACAAGGTGGGCCCCCAACCACTTTTAAGTTGGGTCATAACCCCTAAAAGTGGTAGAAATCACCCTAGTTAGATGAGTTATAAATTATAAACCAACCTATACGCGGTTGGGGGCCCACTTTGGAGGTTCTACCATCACTAATCACTATTAACCGTTCTAAAGCACCAGCATCAACCAGCCTCATGACTCGCTGCTTGCGAATCTCTGAGGGCTCAACTGGCGAGACGCCTAGCATGGCCAACCTGGGCGTGGCTGACTCGGTGGCTGATCACCACGTAGATGGCTGGTGAACCAACAGCAACAGCTGGTTTAGCTGATTAATAGGGTAGTATAAGTAACAATAGTAGAGGATATATCAACTATATATGGCAATGGGTCAAGCAGTTGACCAACAGCTATAGCTGGTGAATGGTTCATACTTGGGGATGATAACTTACAAACATAGGGGATATATGAATATGTACCAACTATATGGCGAGCTGGGTCAATATTGACCCAAAATAATGGTGGATGATAACCAACAAAGCTATAGGCAAAACCATGGCTAATGATGGGGGAACTAGGGGTACAGGGTTTTGACCCACAGCCATTTAGAAAATGTATATATGGGGTTCAATTGTGTACATGGAAGTTTCCCTATTAATGATAGCTAATACCCTAAATTTGTGGACAAACCCAGATGTATAACTCATTTGAGCATATTGTTGGATTATGATGGACTATGATCATGACAGGACTATGACAGAACCATGACAGCACCATGACACTCCATCATAGAAATTTAGGTTGTGTCATCATATTCATTTGTCTCCGTGTCTGCGTTTTGAAGTAAACATGTAAAAAATATGAATTCTAACATATTCCAACATGTATGTAAACATAATATATGTGTATATGCAAGTATAATTTTACACATTTGCAAAGATTCATTGCTTTCGCGGAAATGCAAACAATTATGCATGCATATGTAGATTACATCAGCAAGCGAATATCATGCGGATTGCTTTTGGGTCCAAGACCTACATAGATTGATAGCCATATATGCAGCCATAGTTCCCACTCTATCATTTTGCACCACTCTGTCCAGGTTGAAAAGGATGAAACACATCAGGCCATCACACGTCCAAGGTTTCGGAATAAAATGGCCACGAAAAACTCTCTTCGGAGTCAATGCCAAAGTGCCAATGGCAAATCTTCAGGTGCCTGGCTGTTGTCTGGCAGTGCCTCAATGTGGATCACCCAATGTTTTCCCTGTGGCTCCGGTGCGGATTTCACAGTGAATGCCGAATACGGTGGAAATAGAAATGTCTCTTCGCGCTTATTGTTTGCGATCTCCTTCAACGATTTGACATGCTGGCAACGCAGGTTGACGTCATAGTGAACGTGGAAAACGACCCTGTTCATCACTCTTCTGTAGTTGACTATGCTATATTCCCGGGCAAAGTTCATGGCCACACCCTGGTTGAACGAGGTCGACAAAAACATGGGACAGCGATAATGTAGACCACTCTGAAAAAAACACATTTGCTCCTCTGGCATGCCTGCACCCCTGTAACTGACGTTCTCTTCCGGCCATTCGGTCGCCTCCGCTCCACGATCCACCAAAAATAGATTCATGGCTCTCACCAAAGGGAGCAGGGGCTGCAAGCGCATCTTATCATCTTCGCGCACGATCTCATTCATGTACGTGGACAGTTCCCGGCCATGCACTAAATTTTCCAAATCCCAGGTGAAGACTGCCAAGTCGGCCACCGTGAATCCTTCACGGATCTTTTCCAGCAGCTTCTGATTGATTGCCTGGGCACCGTCTGCAAATCCCTCGTACTTCAACCAGCTCATGTAGTCATGTACAAAGTTTAGAACGCCGTAATCTGCAGAAAACTGAAACTTGTCATAAAGTTCCTTGAAGCAGCTGCTGGCAAACGTGCGCGTGCTCGTTGTCCCAAGTTCGGGAGCTTGGTGTCCTGCATTCGGCGTGGCAATTTCATCCAAATAATTTTGCAGTGCCATCTTCTCCGGATGTTTGGCCACGCGTTTCCGAAGGACTCTGACGATCGCCTCAACACTCTGACTTGCGTGGCGCACTGCAACCTCATAGTTGCCAGGACCCTTGTTGATCTTTTCAAAGGGGACGATCGTCCACACATCCCTCCATTTCGGCTCTTCCTCTTCAAATTTGTTTTGGCCAGCAAGCCTCACTGCATCCGAAGCCATTTCGATCGCAGATGTCTTTTCCTGCATGACATTTTTGGCAGTGTGGTGATCACAAACGATCGGAATACAATAGTCACATTTTTTCGTGGGCTTCCATTTCTGCAGGACTGCTTTTGCGAAATCCGTCCTCAGCATCTGATCCAATTGCTTGTTGTCTATCTTCTCAGTGTTGAAGTGCAACTCTTCTCGTTCTGGCCATGTTTGAAACTCCAGATGCTTTCTTTCCTCCCAATCTCTCTTGGAAGGCAGAAAATTGTTCAAAAACATTTCGCTCTTGCAACGCCATTGATGCGGCGCTTTGCTCGCAGCATAGACCCCCGGACCGAAGTTCGAGTCGGTCTGTGGATTCAAACTGGCGAAGATCTGCATCGATTCGGTAATCTTGGTGAAGCCCTGGCTTCAAACAGGGGAGTTTGAAAGCGCACAGGATCTAGAATGTTGCAGAAGAAAACTGTCATAGGTAGACAGTTAGGATCAGTCAAGTGAAACTCATGATGTAGACTTGTTTCTATTTGTGCATTAAGTACATGTGTTAGACAGCTCTATAGCTTGGACCTACCCCCCCCCCTGTAACAGTCGTCAAAGGGGTTTACCTTTAAACTGCGCAGCAAAAAGTGCACAAGAGAATTGGGACGAGATTTTTTTGAAAAAATGTTTCTCAATCTTGTTTTGTGTTTTTTTTTGGCCTGGATCCCGCCCCTCAAACTCCCTTTGATTTTTTTTCCCAAATTGGAAACCTGATCCCAGCTCCAAAATGTGTAGCCTCCTCTCTTGGAGCCTAGCCTGCAATATTTGTGGCCCATTTCCTGTAAATCTGCTTCTCCTTCTCTGGAATTTTCTGTTGGATCAAATTTCACACTCAATTCCAAAGAAAAGAATACAAAAACACAGTCCACCCCAACCCAATTTTTGTTTGCATTCCACCTCCAGCAAAGTTCCCTAGCCTACCCTGATTCCAACAAACATGCTTTATGAACACAAAGCAGCAACAATCAAAATACAAAATACAAGTATGCCTCAAGGATGCCCCTATTCCTCTGGTATTGGCAGGACACACATGACTAAATTGCCAACATGCAATATGTAACAGGGGATATAAATATAATTTTCATAAATAATTAGATGCCTTATAGTCATCATATATAGTCACTTGATTTAGTTTAAAACAAATAATTAAATGAGATCTTCAATTTTGTGGCACACAGCCAATCAATGTGGGAACTGTTGAGGGTACAATCTTTGCAGCTCATCCAAGCAAGGCTTTCTTACCACAATTAATTGAATAGTGGTTTGGGTGGGCCAATGATAAGACCACAATAGACAATAGAATTGAATTGCTGGTAACTGATATGATATGTCACATGTCCCAATAAGTGTTTGTTCAAATTCCTGAAGAAGGGTTGCCTTTGGCCATCATGTTCTTGGACCATTTCTTGAATGCAATTGTTTTTTCTTAAACTTATGCTGTGCTGCATGTCATGGCACTACCTACCTGGAATTAGATCATTTCTGGGGCTTTAGGAAATAAACAAGAATGAAGGCCAGCAAAACACATGTCACATGACAAACAAAACATTCTAGGATTTGGCCAATGTGTATCCAGCTATCCAACAGCACAGTTGGGATGGGGGGGATGGGATTTGTTTGCAATTTAATGGCGCCTGCCTTTCTTAGTGATGATATCAAATGTCAATTTCAATGAAATGATTTATATGATTCAATTGATTCAATGATTTGATTATGATTACATATCATATGGGCCTGGTGTGACTGGTGACTCACTGGTGACACTTAGTTAAAACAAAAATTTGACTGGTTACAAAAAACATGGCATGGCATCAAACAGCCAGCAATGTCAAGATTTTGGTGATCATGAGTAACATAGGCAATGGGATGGACTGGACTGTAAAATAATGTAAATTGTACATTCATGACACACTGGTACAGGCACAGGCACAGTACAGGCACATTCCTTAGTTTTAATTATTACCCTCTGACCTTGTATCAGTAACAGCAGCAGCTAACAGCATCACTGAATCATTGACCATTGTCAAGCTGTATCATGAAATTATGGCCAATATGAGCTGTAAAACCTTCAATGCCAGCATGAATGGAGAATGGCACTGAAAATACCACAGTTTACAGCTAGCAAACTGAACAAATTTTAAACTTTAAACTACTTTCAACCATTACCTGACTACCTGACTAAAACATGACATGGCTGGCTACATGTAGGACTGCACACTCCCACCCAACAATCCCAGCTAGTTCCCACCCTGCATGTTTTGTAATGTGAAATTTGCCATGTTGGGGCAGTGCTGCTAGTAGCAAAATAATTTGATGGAAACACATATCTAATATCTCATCTCATATCTCAGAATCTCTCAGATTTCAAAAATCCAGCCTCTCCTCTCCAGTCCATACATCCTATCTATCTATCCATCAGTTACCACGCATGTCTGAATCTGTAATTCATGAATGTGCTAAACGAAAACAAATGCCAGTAAGAAGTTAATTATTACTCTACACAAGTTGTAGCATTTTGAAACAAAATTTTGGTGCATGCATCATGCACTATAGACTATAGTTTTAGAATAATGGAATTTATGGTTAAAAGCAATTTCAGTCAGTCAGTCAGTCTATAAGTCCATATAGTGAGTCTAGTCAAAGTGATTTGAAGACGAATTCAGCATGCAGCAAACAGCATACAGCATACCCCAATATACCTACTCTGACCCTGACCCTACCCTACTGCCAGCGTGCCTTAATAGCTGTGGGCTATGGCCTGGCCCTATTATGGCCCATGGTAGCCATCCATGCTGAATGACGAATGGCCAGTCAGTCCAATTTCAAAATATCATATCAAATCATATCATATCATAATATCATTACCATATGCACTGCATAGACATCATAGACAGGCATAGACAAACATAGACATAGACATGGACATAGATAAAAGGGTAGCCAGAGTAGCTATGGCTATGAATAAGTTTAAGTAGAAATAGACTAGAGCTGTTTAATATCTAAAAGGGTGGCTATGAATGATATTAATTGTTGATATGATTTGGTTGAGGTGATTCGTGCTTCAATGTGATGATAGAAAGCCTATAGCCTATCTATAGCCTTTGAAATATGGGCTATGTATGGCTCATGGCTCATTGAATGCAACTTTTTTGCAAGACTCATTTTTGTTTGATGCAGTGAGGAAGGTTCAAACAAAATCTTGTAGCCAAGGCCAAAAGAGCTTTCTAGCCACTTTATAGCCCATAGCCTATAGCCTAGCCTATACCTGTGTCTACAGCCTCAATAAGCCAAGGACCTGGTAACTTCCAGCTTGACCTAGCAACTTCCAGCTTTCAACTAGCAACGAAAAATAAACAATCCCACAAAGATACCTTTTGGCTGCGCATTTCAAAAAAAAACAAAAAAAATCCAGCTGTTCTGGGGGGTGGGCAAGGTCCAATCTGAAGTTGATATTGATATTGATCATATTACATGATATCAAATGATATCAACCACACATCCCGTGCAAGATGGTACTTTCCGTATCTTTCTGTTTTTGGGAGTCGTGCAGTTATGAAGCGTTCATTCATTCACAGTTTGTAAAAGCTGAGTCATTTATCATATCATATGAGTAAACTACATGATGTCATGAATGTCATGTATCAAATCATATCAGATCACATAGACTTAGACTGAAAGACTAGCATCATTTGTCATTATGATATGTCATTATGTTATGTCAATTATGTCTATGAGTTTGTGAAACATTCAATCGTCATTTTGACATTGATTGATATGATATGTCTATGTCATCGTCACATGTCATGCCGCCATGGCACCATGCCACATCTCACAGAAACAAGTCATCATCACCTAAATGGATTCCAGTTGTGCAATTTATTCCACCGAGTCAATGTCCAGTTCTTGACCACCTGAGCACTTTCGCGAAAGATCCTGAGGAAAATTTGCTGATTGGTGATTGGTTGGCTATTGATGATGGTTCCAACCATTTATATTTATATTTCTTATTTATGATTTATGTAATATGTAATCACCTTGTCAAACAGGACACCTATTTACACAAACCGTTTCACAAACCAACGTTCCTGATTGAATGTGGGAACAGAGTCGCTCGCTCGCAGGGAACGACACCATTTGGGCTCATGCAAGCCCGGGATTCTAGGGGCAGAGTGAATGCCAACTTTGCTCGCCGGCGCAATGAGCAGCTGGCGCTGGGGGAATCTGCATTGGTTGTGGCAGATGCAGTGGAGCGATTGGATTCCAGCATTTTGCCTGCAGAACTTCCTCCAAGCATCAGCATCCCATCCCGCCCATAATATATTTGGCAGGTTTGGATTCGATTGCGACAGTTCAGTTGGTTGGTTTTTTCACCGCCCACTGGCCCACTTATGCTCAAAAGAGAGAGAGAGAGAGAGCGAGCAGACTCAGCCCCCTCAGTGCGTTTGCTAGAAAACTGAATGGGCCGGTTTGGCCTTGACTGAGGAAACAAAGTGAAATCAAGCGCGCTTCTCCCTGCCGCCTTCAGCAGCTTGTCTGTTTGAAGCTGTTGGCGGGTTTGCGCCATGGTGCCACATGGCCACCCCCAACTTAAAATTCAGGTCAATCAAACAGTCTTGGTCTTAATGAAAAATGCAAGTTGGGATTCCACCTTGCGTCGTGAGTGATAGTCTGAGTTTAGCTACTGAGCGAGACTTCTTCGGGGGTTTGGGGTGTGAACTGTGGATCAAGTTAGATAATCAATGCCGATCTGATGAACTGCTTTGCTTGGAGTCCTCATTCAGAAGGCTTCGGGACCCATGGCTCATGGCCATATGATATATGAATCATAATCATCATATCATATCATTGTCAGAGTCATATAGTCATATCATTTATCATATCCTATCATATCAATGATAGTGAATGAAGATGAACCAGAAGGTTCAAAAAAAGGAGGTTCAAGCTATAGACCTGCCAAAAAACCATTCCTCGGTCACCAATCCTAATCCTACCCAAACATCCCCGCAGCCACATTCGTCAGGTAAGCAATTCTCTGCGGCAGCCGACTACACGGGCAAAAGCAGCAGTGGATCCCAGCACACGTCCATTCGCGCGACGTTTTTCGTTGCTTCATCATTTCTGGAAGCGCAACCGAGGTTGGGTAGTTTTTGAATCAATCATTGGGTCATATTCTCAATTGGGTATTGACATCATATGTGACCATATGAAATCAAATACATGATTATCAAATCATTTGGTTCTTCACTATTTTTTGGGATTATTGGATGTAAGTAAGCATATTTTATGTGATGTATGAAGGTGAAAAATATACGATACGATGGATATGATAGATTGATATGATATGATATGAAACCAAACATATTTCATATATCATATATTTTTTCAATTATCATAATTATAAGTAATTATATCATATCAACTAATTATATCATATCAATCCTATCGGCTGTATATCTATCGGCGATCGGTATTACAGTATTCACTATAAACATTGTAGCGATAGTCAGCGATAGTGTATTATATAGTCGAGTCTAGTCTATTGGAGTAGTCAAATTCAGAATCATACAATTTAGTCATCATTCAAATTTGATATAGACAGATAATTCAGTCTAGTTGTCTGAAAAGTGATTGATTCATGAATAAAAAATATCTTATCACCTATCACTTATCACTATCACGCTATAGGCTATAGGCTATATATGAAATCTATGATCAATAGTACACAGCGTGAAAAAGAATATGATTGCAAATGATTCATAATATATATTCTTTGATTTCATTAATTACCTAAGCCTATGCCTATGCCGCATGCTGATGCCTATATATATAGCCTAGGCCTAAAACCTATCTATGACAATGACTCTAACTATGACGACTACTATCTTTGTAAGCTATTGCTAGACTCTATTTACTTCACTACTTTATCATGTTTCTATTTCGAACATAAACAGAACATAATATAATTTGAAAATGAAATACTGTCAGCGCGCCATCACTGCCATAACTTCGGATGCATCATTCCTTGCTGCTCTACGGGCCATAGTTGCAGCATGTGATGTAAGGAGCACACTGGTTGGTTGGTTGGTTGGTTGGTTTATTGTTTGCTTGCTTGCTTGCTTGCTTGCTTGCTTGGTTGGTTGGTTGGTTGGTTGGTTGGTTGGTTGGTTGGTTGGTTGGTTGGTTGGTAATAATGTTGATGTGAAACACCATATGAACCGATGTATGCAGTCACACTCACAAGCACACCGTACAATATATTGTGAGTAGGACGCTTTACGGTAAAGTGTAAGCAATTTTGCACATTGAAATTTGAGATTGATATGATATGTAACGTCGTCATCATCATGAGCAGCAGCATCGTCATCATCATCATCACCATCATCACAATCATCCTCATCCTCACCCTCATCATCATCATCATCATCATCATCGCCATCATGCCACTATCACCACTTTCATCATCGTCATCATCAGCATCATCGTCATCATCATCATCATCATCATCACCAACCACCATCAACATCATCATCACCATCATCGTCATCATCAGCATCATCATCATCATCATCATGGCTGTCGTCGTTGGCATCGTGAACATTATCATTGACACGGTCATCACCGTCATCATCGTCGTCATCATCATCATCATTATCACCATCATCTCAACCAGCATCATCATCACCATAACCATAATCATCATGAATCATGATTGTCGTCAGTGCCATCTTGAACATCATCATCGTCGTGGTCATTGCCGCCATCATCATCAGCAACATCAGTAACATCAGCATCATCAGCATCATCGACCATTGACACCAACATCAACATCATCACATCATCATCAGCATCATCGTCATCATCATCATCGCCGCCATCATCACCATCATCATCACCGCCGACCACCATCATCATCAGCATCATCCCTCAAAAGCCAACCCGTGAAATTCCCAACGCGTCCCGGAGCGCCACGCCGGAGTGCCCTAAACCCCCCCCGTGGCCTGGGGGGGAAACCGCGGCCAACAGGTGGGACCGATCAGAGTCTCTCTGAGAGGTACACCTGTTGAGAACCCGTTGAAAGACCTCAACAGGCATTTTGAATACATCTTTCCGGGATACCAGCGCGCGCCGCGAGCAAAAGGGAAATGTGTGTTTTTTTTCCTGGTTTCCTTTGTTTCTTCCCCGTCTTCCCCATTCCCCCCCACTCCCCGCGCATGTTCACCCGCGCTCTCCGTTTTTTCCCGTGTGTTCCCGGTGGTTTCAACTCCCCCCGCGCCATGTTTCTGGGAAATCCCCGAGAAAACTTCGTTGCAGGAGCGTTTGAATAGAAAAAGGTTCCCGCTGCAGGGAAATTTTGATAGCCCCATCGCTGTCGCGAGGCTGGAGAACTTCCACCGCGTCCAAGATGCTTTTGAAAACCTCATGAGCTTGGCGACGGAAGCTGCCCAGCCAAGGGCAGGGGTTTCAAACTCAAGCACTTGCGCGCCAGGCCGTCTATTATTTGCTCCTCCGCTTCCCAACCGGTGTAGATTCCACAACACTCTGGCAGCCTATGCTGCATTGGCGGTTTGAATGGGCCGGCAAAGTCTTATCCTGTGATCTATGATGTATATGGAATATTGTTTAGCTGTAAAACCTGTAAAACTGTATAATAACAACCGTATAACTATAACTTATATGACGCAAATATAAAGCAAAATCATTCATACAAACATTATTTACGATTGACGAATTGTTTTTTTGACTTTTTGAATCTGCAATCCGGCCGGCCTCGGCAATCTTGAAATTCAATCTTTTCCATGGGTCTTATGTATTTTTGCCGCTTGCCACTCGCTGGGTTCTTGTTTATTCCAACGGTTCACAATGTAAAAAACCTAACCAGTCATCAAGCATCAATATTTGTATGTTTCATTGTTTCACACTGAATTGTTTTCATGAATCAATGACGACAAAAACGCAATTTTATATACATTTTTTATTTATATTTATCAAAGCATAAATTTCATAATATAATTATCTTGAAAAATGCATTGAATTGTTCATTTTTTCTCATTGCTTACGGGCTTCATCTGAATTTGGCTTTGTGGCAAATTTTGTGGTTTGGATGACTGACATCCATTGAATGATTGCTTGAAGACCGCGCGGGCAGGAGCAAAGATTGACTTCCTGACTGAAAAGACTTCGCAGATTGCTGCGTTCGCGCAGGAAGTCTTGCGATTTTGGTCGACTCATGAGGTCGGGCAAGATTGGCCTTTGGAAGAAGATATGCGGGGCAGCTCGGGCATAATTGCGCGAAACCAAAGTTTGGGTTTTTGTCCTGGACCCCCCTTTCCAAGACTGCTGGACGAAGGCGCCCGTCTTCGCAACAAAAGCGACGGCCCATAAGATTCTTGATGAGCTTATTCGCGGGCCTCCCAAATACAAGTCCAGATTGAAATTCTGCATTTAAAGACATCAACTGTCATCAACTTGTTAAGGCAATATATGACATATGACATATTGTTTCCCAATGTTTACCGCCCGGGGCGCCACTCCGGAGTGTCCCAGACCCCCCCATGGCCTGGGGGGGAAACCGCGGGCGACAGGTGGCCGATCAGGTGGGACCGATCAGAGTCTCTCTGAGAGGTACACCTGTTGAGAACCCGTTGAAAGACCTCAACAGGCATTTTGAGTACATCTTTCCGGGATACCAGCGCGCGCCGCGAGCAAAAGGGAAATGCGTGTTTTTTTTCCTGGTTTCCTTTGTTTCTTCCCCGTCTTCCCCATTCCCCCACACTCCCCGCGCATGTTCACCCGCGCTCTCCGTTTTTTCCCGTGTGGTCCCGGTGGTTTCAACTCCCCCCGCGCCATGTTTCTGGGAAATCCCCGAGAAAACTTCGTTGCAGGAGCGTTTGAATAGAAGAAGGTTCCCGCTGCAGGGAAATTTTGATAGCTCCATCGCTGTCGCGAGGCTGGAGAACTTCCACCGCGTCCAAGATGCTTTTGAAAACCTCATGAGCTTGGCGACGGAAGCTGCCCAGCCAAGGGCAGGGGTTTCAAACTCAAGCACTTGCGCGCCAGGCCGTCTATTATTTGCTCTTGCGTGCACAGTTTCCGAGACTCTGGCAGCCTATGCTGCAATGGCGCTTTTCCATGTCAGATCTCAATGATAGATGATGAGGCAATGAGGCGTATGATCTATGTTTCTAGATTTCTTTTATGTTTCTGACAGAGCATTAGCATATCATATCAGCATATCATATCAGCGCAATGAATTACATGATGCCCGTTTTGCCCTTGCAAATGTCAAATACAATTTATTCTTTTATAACCTATGATTCATGCTGTGTGCTGCATGCCTGTGGCAGCCAGTCCACATTTTTAATGTGCAGCAGATGCAGTTAAAGTTCAATGTTTAAGAGATCAAATCTAGGAGAAGCAAGTTTTTGCAGGCTTTCGCGCGTGCGGGACATGAACATGACGAATAACATGACACGTGACATCTGAGTAGGAGGGAACAAATGATTGGGCGATAATAATTCAGATTTTCGATGCTTGATATGATATGCGGATATCGCGTAACTTATTTGTGTTCGGTGAAATTTGTATTTCATTTGGCGCGGCATATCAGTGAAATGTGACGCATGTGCGCAATGTAAGTTGTCGATTCGACAGGTTATGTGGGTAATTATGGTTTGCGCAGCAAACATTAATTTTCGATTGCTAACATCCATAAGCTAGTAGGCAGCGAATTACTAATAGGTCCAAAACAAGATTTGCAACACATTGAATATAACATGAAGATATGAATGACATGATGAATGTATTGCGCATCACATTCATTATGTCAATGGGCATGTTTGCGCGGCGTGTCATTTGATGATCAGTGACATGATATGATTTGTCATGATATGTCAATGTGTGTTGGGTTGGTTTTCTTCACTCTAGGTTAAGGCTGGTTTGAGCGACAAGATATGGTCTGGTATTAAAAATGAAAAAAAGAGTAATTAAACACTATATTATAGAAAATATTTTTTTGAATTTATTTTTTGAAATAACAATAACACATTTGCAAACTATACAGCATTCTTCGTACATATTCACCTTCATTTTTGGTTTATGGTGATTTTCTGATTTTCTATTATGCACTATCCCCTATCAAATTGTCAGCCTATAAGGTAAGGGTATGAGGACACAATGTCAATGTCAAGTGAACATGTCATGTCAGGCTCACAGCCTGGTGATGGTGTTAATTAGGTAGGTAGGTAGGTAGGTAGGACACCGGGTAGAAACTATTTTGATTCCAGCGGGCACTCCGGGCAGAAACCATGATGTTCATTTCACCGAGAGATGGTTCAGAGGAGAGAGGTTCATACACATCATTCATCGTCAAACATTCATATTCATCATCATCAGCATCATCATCATCATCATCATCGTTGTCATGTCGCATACCACTATCACCACTTTCATTATCACCATCATCATCATCATCCTCCTCCTCGTCGTCGTCGTCATCATCACCAGCAGCAGCATCATCATCATCATTCACCATTACAGACCAATACTAATATTCATGGAATCATCCAAAACAAAATGGTTCTTCAAATCAAACGAGTGCTGGAAGCAACCAAGTGCTGGATATTCCCCGATGGCCAAAATTTTACGCCAACAACCTATTCTCAACTATGACTATGATTAATCACAGCCCCGATCTACATTGAGAAATGGCCACAGCAGGTTTTCTCAACATTTCCCGCCAGGTCTTTGGAGAAAGCCATCCAATCAGTGCCTGGTGCGACACGTGATTCCAATTGTCTTTCATTGGCCTTCGGCTTCGATGAGACAAAGCAGAGACATCATGAAGCGGGCACGCTTCAAGAAGGAGGAAGTGTTCTTCCTGAAGATGGGGGTCTGGATGTTCCGGACCTTGCTAATGATCCACCTCGGCCCTTGGTAGGGCACACTCAGTCAGAGCCTCATTTATTGTGCGACAGTGACAATACCATACCATACCTGACAATACCAAACTATGGCAAACATCGACATATAAGGGCCTTTGTGCCATACGCCATAGGCCAAAGGGAACCCCAAATCACAGAGACGTGGACCGAGACCATTGGGTGACCAAACGAATCAGAATAGGCGCATCGGTGCATCATATGTCGCACTGCATATGCAAATTGGTTTGAGCTCACGACGAAGTGGTTTCTTATTTGTGGCGGTCGCCTGGTTCTTGATGGACGGTTCTTGGTGGACGTTGGTTTGCAATTATTTTTTTCCTGTGATCACAAACAAATAGAGTAACTAGGAACTAAGTTTTTGAAATACACAGCACATACAGCGTACAGTGTGCGCATCCACGGGGTCCAAAGTACTGATGGGACAGGTCCAGCATATTCATAATTCATTTTTTATTTTATGACTCATCATATTCATTCCTAGGACAACAATATGATTCATATATCATATATTATATTCATACAGATTCATACATACATCATATATATCATATGTCGAATGATTGACATTTGCGACATATGCCGGACTTACGCGTACTGTCCGTACTGTATCAGAAGCAAACATATCATATCAATATCATCATATCAATCATATCATTTATGATGATGCAGTGGTGCGAATGACAAGTGAAATATGGGACTGTGACATGTGACTGACTTTCAAAATTTATTCAGGTCATTCCTAGCCTATGCCGATCCATGCCTAGCCTGTATTTGAAAAAGTAGTGAGTAATTCTATACAGTATACAGTATACTGTATATACTACATGCTCATGATGACTCATATAACTTATAACTCAACAAACTTCTATTTTAAATCATATTTCAAATAACTATGACGACTCTGACGACTATATACCTCATTTGATTCATACCATACCATACCATGTGACTTATTTGACAGCAACATGTTTACTTGGTTTTTGGTTTTTTTCAATTTTCAACAATTTCAACTACTACCAATTACCAACATCATAAAATGATAATAATCAAATTATCGGATCACATTTGTCATCAATTCATAATTCATCTCAATCCATGAATGACATTAAAGCAAATCATCATCGCTGACTATCACTATCACTATCAGATTATTGCTGTCACTGTCACAATCCAAAAAATGACATCATCAGGCCATCAGGCGTTAATACGGTATGCGGGTGCATTGATGTAATAAGTGGTGTCATTGTCCTTGTAAAAATTGTCACAGTTGATCAATCATTGCCCCATAGCCCATAGTCCATAGTCTAGTCTAGTCAAAGTTTTTTTCCGATTACATGTTTTGAAACTGAGATCAAAACCATGATTGATGGCATTTCGTTTTAGACCCCATGGCCCATGGACATTGATACTCCAACAAGCAAAGGTTGTGTGTAACTGTGTAACATTGTACCCTTTGAAACCCTGCCATTGCTCCCAACCAAATGATCAATCAGCATTTTTATCAAGTTCAAGGCAATAAGTGGACCAATTGCCCATGAGCCAAATCAAGTGCAGTGTAGCCACATCTCCGAAGAAAACAATTCCTTGATTCCTGGCAATTCATCACTTCATTCACATCCTGAGGCCTATGGCGACTGGCTTCCAGCAACGGGGAACCAAGCATTCTGGCCAACATCAAGTCATCCACAACATGGTCACTACTGGAAGCGTTTCGTGGCAATGCAAAAACGCTGTTGGCGATGGGGGGCAAACAGAAAGCCAAAGTCATGCTTTTTTGGCGCCGCCTGTTCAACTTGATTCAACAACTGCTGATCAAATAGGGGCAGCGTTGATGCATACTCTGGAAAAACATCTTTTCGCTGGACTCAGCTTTGAAACATGGTTTGACACAGTGGCGGCCAGCTTCGGGCGTGTTTCCTTCAACATTGTTGCAGACAGTGCAGCTTCCAATTTGAAATTGTGTTGGAAGCTAATGGCATTTTTCAAGAAGGAAGGTGACAGATGTGGCGTGCTTGCCACTTCTCACTTCAATGCTTGCCTGCTCCACCAACTCTCCAGGATGCTGACCATGTGTTTGGAGAAACAGCAGGTGACAGCAAGTCTGTATTCGTTGACACGTTTGAACCAACACGGCCCAACTAGGAGAAAAACATGGGAGGCCTTAGAGTCCTTGTTGCGGGAGAAATTTGTTTATCAGCCTGGGGAAGTACCAATTGGAACGCCGCGATCATCTCGCGAGTTCCGTCTAGCCCTCCTCCGGCTACTGACTGGATTTTGGACATGGAACGAACCCACCACTACGAAGGAACTGTGTTTGGAGCAGTTGTTCAAATTTTTCAACGGCGACCTGATGTCAGACAACTTGACCCACTATTGTACTGGTTGCTGTGAGAACCAGCAAGATGCGTTGAACAAGGCTCGCATGCCAAACGCGCCGCATGCATATTCAGCATATTCAGCTCAGGTATGTCTAGCCTAGCCTAGCCAATATAGCAAGTACGGTATTGCCTTCCAGCATTCCAAATGGGTTCAGTTGATTATTTCAATTCATGATCATTTCATTCATTACATTTTTTTTGAAATCATCAAAATCATTTCGTGATTTTTAGTGATCATTCAGAATCTTCATCATGGATCATTATCAATCCGCTGTATGGTTGCTGTATGACTGCAGGCTAGCTAGTTAATTGATCCCTTTGATTTGTTTAACCAATTTGGTTAACACAAAAGTTTTTGGACTCATTGGGGTTCTCAAGGGCCAGGATCTCTGACGAAGAATGCATCACGGCATTGAGTCATTGAGTCATGTCATGTCAAGTCAATTATGACTCATGTCATGGGTCACGCCCAGTCATGCCGCAGTCATGATGGGCAGTCGGTCAAGAGTCTGTGTGTTTTTGTCCTTTGCTTGCTCGTCGGTCAGGCCACTGCCCGACTTTACAATTGCTTCTTCTTGGGCGCCAATGAGGTTTTCCAGCCAAGTCGTTGGCAAATGATCATGCCGCCCCTGTTGTCTTGGTCGGCATTTCTGGCGTGTCACAATGTTGGCGCCACCTGCTTTGGGCGATCCCGTGCATTGGAAGTACAGGAGGATATATGTGGGCTAAAAAGTGTTAGTAGTTGAAAGTTAAAAATTGAAGATTGGTTCCCAGGATGCCATCTAATGGGCTAGCTAATTTTTCTTTCTGCGATTTTGATTGATTATCTGATTATCTAGTTTTGTTTCCGGTCATGAATCGTGATATTATACGCTACCGACGCTACGGTTATTCTACGGTGTGCGGTATACGGTGCTTTTTTAACTTAATGTGAGTGTGTTTAGTTTATTCTGTTCATACAGCCTAGCGCTCTTAACAAGGCTGAGCACAGCTAATGGGGTTGACTATGAATTCATGCTGCATGCTCATGACCTGGGCTTCCAAGAAGGCCTGTTTTCTTGTTCGCCAGCGGCCCACAACTTTAACCCTACGACGAAGGACCCAGTTGAAGCCCGAGGGCAAGGGCAAGACTTTGATGATGCCGACTTCTTCAGAAGGCTCAACAACACAAGAAAAACAAAAGCTGAACCTGGGCTGCCTTACGCTGGGTAGATGGACTGCAAAAATTTCATATTCAGATTCATATTCATATCATATCATGTCAAAGTCACAATGTCATATCAAATCATATCGTCACAAACCATGTTCAGTTATCAAATCATATCATGTCAAACCATATCATATCATGTCAAATCATATCATTATGAATCTGAATCATACTGTACTGTACTGTATTGTATCATTTATCATATCAAATCAATTGTATCAGAATCATATCAATTGTATCATCGGATCCTTCATAAGACAAAAACACTTAGTACCAGCAAACACATTGGTACAGGAGCGGCCAGTCCAAAGAGTGGTCAGTAGTAAAGTCTATGGTAAGGTTCAGTATGATCAATGATATGAATGGTCCCGGGGTTCAAACAAATCAAAACATTATCATCAACCATCATGACATTTTGATTTGGCATTGAGGATTGAAGGCGAATTGCCTAGGCTATAGAGGCTTTAGGCTGTAATGCCGCTGATACAGTAGCTATGGCTATCTCATCTCAACTAGTTGCCATTGCCAGTTCACTTGCTGTTCTCGTTCTTCTTGTTGTTGTTGTTGTTGTTGTTGGTGGTGGTGGTGGTGGTGGTAGTCATAGTGGTGTTGTTGTTGTTGTCGGTGTTGTTGTTGTTGTTGTTGTTGTTGATGTTGTTGTTGTTGTTGTTGTTGTTGTTGTGGTTGCTTTTTGGCGCAGCTGCTCAGGACAAATGTTTGAAAGATCCTGCCACACGTTTTCAACTCTTGACAACGTTGAGCCTGGCTTTGATCATCGCTCCGATGACACGTCTATGCTTCTCAATGCACGAAAGCCAGGAAGAACGCTTGCAGAAGCCAGCCGACTCAAAGGACTCCCAGAAGAACAAGCGAAAACGAATGAGCATGCGTGTGAAAGGGCAATTTGCCTACATTGATCCTGACGACCCCAGGATTCAGCATACATTTTCGGATGTTCGTGCTGCGGCCAGCAAAGCTGTCAGTCAGCTATGGGACTCTGTCAGAGATGTTGAAGGGGCGCAGTCTGTATTTTTTGCAGTTTGCGCTTTCTGGCCTCAGGAGTCTCCAAAATCGCGAATGCATGAGGAATTGTGCAATCAGATTCTGCAAAACATCGCCAGCATCAAATGGAGAGTGATGCTTCGATTCCAGCAACCGCCTTTCAATGCGGCAGTCTTGGACAAGTATGCAGATTTTGCTTCGGCTCCCCGCCATTTGGTTGCCAAAGCTGTGGCAGATTTGCTTGGAGCATCAGTTTGTTGCCTTGACCCTTTCTGGGCAAGGCCAATCCAGAAGGTCGTTTTGGCCATCTCTGATTCTGTAGCCCGCGAGAAGTATTACTTTGATTGTTTGAAGGCCTTCTTCAAATCATACCGGGCGACATCGCTCAGAGAAGAACAGCGCCACAGCGCCCAGAGGCAAATTGCCAAGGGGACAAACTGCAGGTCCACTTCGTTTGCCCGGCAAGCAGCAGAGTCAGTTGTGAGCACTCTGGCCGCCTCTTATCACATTCGAGATCTCCAAAAGGCCGATGAAGATGTTCAACAAGCTGCTTCCCATGCACGGGTTAAGAAAACTGTTTTCAAGCGACCAAGGCAATTTGGAAATCCAATTTTCAATTATGTTGCCAAGCAAAGGTCACTGGGCAGGCCAGAAGCAACATTTGAAGAGCTCCGTGCTGAGTGGGCCGCATTGCCAGCTGATGTCAAGCAAACTTGGAAAGACATGTTCAAAGGGCAAGTGAGGACGGCCCGCGTTTCTGCACACAAGAAGCCAGCTGCACACACAGAAGATCCAGACAGCATCCCCAGAACGCTGTGGAGCTTAGGTGACCACAAGTGGCCACTACGTGCTGACATCTTGGATGATTGGATGGACCCATTCCGGACCAAGGCTTCGGGTATGGCTGTTTTGGGCCGCTACTCAGGTGAGAATATGTTTGCTGCTCAAGTGGACTGTTCCGAGTACATTCAGAAGGTCAACACGGGCAAGGTGAAGTATCATTCAATGGTGGCAGCAGAACTTGCAGCCAAAGCAGTGTCCACAGCAAGCATTACCGAAGAGAACAAAAAACACATTGCAACTGCCATCAGCATAATGCAAACACCGGTTCCTGAGCATCACTGCTTGTCAAAGCACCCCGGTTGCTGCAAAGGACAGCACGCAAACAAGATTGCAATCATCAACAAAATGATCAAGGTCTTTCCAAAACATTCTGCAGTGGTACAGTGTCAGACCACGATCGGGAGGAAGAAGGTGGTGGTCTATGCCAAACTGACCATAGGCCAGATTCAGGGAAGAATGGATACCGGCTGGATCCAGTACAAATGATAATTATCGTTGTCAGTAGTCAGTAGTAGATAAAGTCAGTACAGGCATAGTCGGCATAGTTGTTGGTTGCAAGATGTTGCAAGTTTTCGTTTACAAATTGCAAATTCTAAGTCTTAGTCAGGCCCTAGTCATAATGGGAAGGCATTGCCCACTCATGAGGTATCGCCTTGGGTTGGGTTGGTCGAGTTGCTTGGGTTGGTTGGATTGGTTGCGTTGGTTGGGTTGGATGAGTTGGTTTCCAAGTCAGTATAGGAAGTCTCTACAGTCTATAACCAAAGTCAGCGTCAGAGTCATGAGGCATAGTTGTAGTCAGTCATGTCATACCATATATCATTTCATTTCATTTATCATCATATATCATATATCAAATATCATATCATATAATAATATCTAATATCATATCTATTTTTTCGTATCATCATGAAAATCATATCATATCATATTTCATATATCATTGATCATATATCATGTAATTGTCTCGTTGTCATTCATCTACTTTTCTGATATTCCAAAATATAGATAGACAGCCAATTAGACATGATCATTTAATTTCAATTTCATGGTTTAATGTAAAGCATTTCCAGGAACATTTAATTATCGTGTAACATTTTTTTGCATCAGACTACACTATATTAAAAGCTAAAGAGTTATAGTCAGAGTCATAATCAAATTATTCGATGATCTAATCTAATTTCTTATCAGTTCCTTCGTCGAATCATGTGCAATTTGACCAACCACCCTGTTACTGAGAAGCAAACCAAATTTGAACAACATAGGTCCATAGCGACGCACGGTTTGCTGCAGGCTGCAAAAGACCTTTGAGATCATTTTTTGCGGTCATGAAGATTCCGGGAGTTGGCAACACTCCTTTTCCCAAACAACAGCTGTCACCCGCGAACGAATATGTCTACAACCAATCCGATGCCAAGTTCCCACATCCGCTGCGTTTGGAAAGATTGGCGCCGGCATGCAAGGATATTGGATCATGCGGGTTGTTCAACCAGCATGAATTTTGTCTCTTCCTTCTTCATTTGTCTTCAACCTGGAAGTTTTACCTTGTGGATGTGGCGTATGAAAGCTGTGCGAGGCTTCTGGCCACAGGAAATGTCAAGGAGCTGACCCAGATTGCAGGACGTGATGAGATGCCAGGCCCTTCTTCGGTGCCAGCTTCTTCTAGTACGGAGCCAACTTTCACCTTTGATTCATGCATCTTGAAGCCTGGTGCAGACGCATTCTTGACAAAACCCGTCGAAGTTCCTCCTCATGATTCTTCTGGAATGGACCAATCATTCAGTGATGGCGAGGAGAAGGGTCAGAGAACGAAATCTAATGGCCTTGCTGTTTGCTATAAGTAAACATTTAAATCTGTGTGGTGATTGTATGATGATCAATGATGATGTTGGCCACTAAAATATGTTAAGATTATTTACAGTATGTAGTCTACGTCTACGCAGTGTTATTTAATGTAACTAAGTATCGGAGACTGATCATGGATTTGTACTTGAGCAAATCATTTAACCAATTTTATTGTAGCAGATTATGATTTATAATCTATAATCTAAAGGCTATAAATATTATATAATTTTTTATTTTTTCAATTATAGTAAATTATGGTTTCTGTCAATAATTGACACATTACATTCATTACATACCATACCATCAACTGTCACAGGCTTGCCGAGGGTACCGGACTAGCCTGGACGATTGGTTATTGCCCATGACAGTCTACAGTACAGGTGCTGCCAAGTTAAAGCCAACATACAGCGTGCAATATAAAGTATACAGTGTACAGTATTTAGTACATAGTAAACAACATATACAGATTCAGATGCATCATACATCACATTTGGGCTCCACAGGACAGTTTTGCGGGCGATATGGACGAAGAGGGTGGTTGCCCCGAGTTGGCAGAATGTGTTGGGTTGGACGACGGTTCAGATCTTGAGCATGGCGATCCTCCTCCATGTGAACCTCCGGCGAAACGGCCACGGGTGCTTGAGGACGACGAGCAAAGTCAGCAATCAGCTGGATCCCGACGACAGAAGGAGCAGTCAACTGATGTCGTCTTGTTGATGAGAATTCTGGGACCACAGAGGCATCCAAAGCATGGGTCGTGGGTTTTTTTCCTGGCACTGTGTGCTAGGATTCGCAAAACACATGTAAGAAGGCTGTAAAGTTTTACTTCTTACCATTAACAGTTTGCAGCTTTGTCTCTAGCGTTGTGGGACTAGAAAGCAATCTGATTTACTACATGTTGATGGTGCTAGTGCTACCCAGTTCCATGCCAGCTAGGTTGGATATGACTGATATGGGCAAAGAATGGACTCAGTGATAGGGCTCTCATGCCATGTTGCTGAGTTGCTCATTCAATTGTTATTGCCATGGGCCAAATAGACCGCGTTCACCAATCTTTTGGTCATCAACTATGAATTTATTCTCACTATCCTTGGAACATCAATCAATGTGTTCGACCCAGCATTGGACAGGTGGCCTTTGAAGGTTGGCTACAGAATGTACTTCGACCGGATCAAGGAACGATGGAGCCTGTACTTTCAGAACAAGTACTGTCCAGGATCGATTCGTCGTTTGAATGACTGCAAAGGACACGAAGGTCAGGGTGTGGGCAGGATAAATCCAAGATCTTGCTGGTGCATCAAATTAGTGTCTACTCTCCACAGCGTGCAGTTGTTGAACGGTGTCGCAGTATAAATCGTTAGAGCCTGAGAGAAGGTGTGACCTTACTAACGGTACGGTATGATACCGGTATGAATTACTTACTGGGTTTTACAATTTCCGGAATCAACGCTACAATTTCTAATTGTTGTTGTGCTTTTGTACTTACAATCTTAAGACATAAGCCTGGCTTGTTGTCCCCTGCCATGGTTTCAACAAAACATTTGATATTTGATGATATGATTTGATATGATTATCATAAATCATATTCATATTATATGATGATTAATTTTATGAATTCTTTGATTCATGTTCTTACAATTGTTGCATGTTAACTGTCCCCCCAGCTGGCCAAACTATTTGTATTGTTTGTGAATTGTCAGCATCATATGGTCATCCATGGGTGTGCGTGTGTGTCACCAAGGACCAAGCTTTTTTGATTCACCGGAAATATCAAAGCATCATAAATTGATCATATCATATCATCTGTTTATCCAATTTATCCAATTCTGTTTTTGCCAATTTGATGCTGTCATTATGTTGTACCAAATACCGATGCTGCCATGTTGGTGCAGACGCCCTGGACCAGCTCTACGCCTTCTACGTCAATCACAGCAAGGACAAGTAAGGTTCGGGTGCTGGGTGCAGATCTTGGCAGTCAGTGGTCAGCTCATTTGATGGGCCCATGAGTCATTCTAAGTCACAAAAAGATTAGGTTATACTGAACTATATATACTAGACTAGACTATACTGTACTAGACTATATTGACTATACTATGTATTATACTATATAATATAATATATTATTTTTAATTATATATTATATATTAAATAAATTATATATGATATGACTGATATGACTCGACTATATGATATATCAGTTGGCCCATGGCCCATGAGTCATTCTAAGTCACAATAATAAGTACAAGATTAAAGTGCCACTGGGCCACAACGGTTTTTTTCAATTACCCAATGAATCCCATCCTCAAAGATGGGATTCGGTGGGATAGCCGTTCCTATCGCTGTAAGTCACTGTAAGTAGAATTTGTTTATCATCAGAGTAAGACTGTAATAATTGAAACCTATCTATATGAAGCCTATATGGCCTATATGGCCTACATAATAATCATTAACAAAACTAATGTTTATTCTTGGTCTAGGCTTGTCTATATGTTTACAGTATTAATAAATTATATTCATATATTATATAAATCATATACCGCCATATAATTTATGAATATATATTATATTACATTACATTATATCATATCAATATCCAATATATATTTGAGGTAAAATTGATAACGATATTCTAAAACTATATAATATAGACTATAGACTATAGTTATTTGATAACATATATGATTGATGATGAAAATATAAACACTACACTATTCAAAATCATGTAATCATCTAATGCTGATATTTAATTCATAAATAAACACATCACATACATTTTTTTCAAAATAGAGTCAAACAACTTAACTCTACAAGATAACAACAGGTTTCGAAACAAATTATGAGGAGTCATATGTAACATGACATGTATGCAAAATTCACCTTTTGAACTAGATATGAAATATACAACTATGTAGTATCACATATCACATATCCATGCCACATGTCATTATATCAAGTGGCCTATCGCACATATTCTATTTCAGATGCACCATCTTATGTATTGACGCAAGCAGCATCACAAAGCATTCGTCGTGTCTTTGGTGAAACTTTTGGTCAATACAATCCCGCCCCTCCATGAATCAAATGATTAATTGTAATTATATGATGAATATGATAATATGATATGGTTTTCAGTCATATTATAATACAGTAATACAGTAATACAGTTAGTTGGAGTCGAGTTATTTCGTTGTTTGAATTATGGACAGTTTATGATCGCAGGTGAATGCACTGCATACTGCATACCACAGACTCTTCTATGCTCGTCCCGTGCCAGGGCGATTCCCTGATGCCATCTACGCTGGCTGTCCCGGAGCCTATGGATTTCGCAAGAGACCCAAAAGACAAGTGTGGAGAAATTTGGGGCGGAATATTCTTGGTGGCTATGCGGCTATGCGGCCGTGTTGTGTGATCACCCGGGCCAACTAACAAAACCAGTTTTTCAATCATTACCTTTTGTTTTTCATGTCTCAAGGTTTCCTAGCGCCAAATCATTTCCACTGAGCTAGCACGACTGGCTGTGTGAGATGGTAGGCCATGGGCTGTAACCAAACGATATCAGATTTGCCATTGCAAACATTTGCTAAATAGTTTCTGGATTCCAAAAGAACCTCCACAATGACACTTACCAACTTCCCAGTTTATGAATCATGGATGACTCATAATGATTCACAACTACCTCATTTCGATTCTCAGGGCTCGTTTGATTCTGAAATGGAGGCTGATCTGTGAGTTTACAATTCAAAGGCTACCAGATTGCGCAAATACAAACTCGTTATCGCACACGGCGCCCCCATTCAAACACCATGGGCCTGGGCCATAGATGTGTTTGATTCTTTCATGGTAACGAGTCATAATGATAGTCAGTCAATCATGGGAGTCCAGGATATCCATTTACTTTTACTGTTTACCATCAAACCTTCAACTTCAGCATCCTTCCAGGCAACAACACAATGATGTGACCGGTTGCAGGGTTGAAGGGATTTTTGGCACGGTGAAGCGATGGGCCCCCCAAGATGCACGCGCATCATCATACATCAGGCATCATACATCGTAGATCATACAGCACACAGATTGATAGATGATACATCATGTATCGTACAAATCATACAGATCATACAGATACTGATACTTGATATGCCGCATCACATCACATCCATGTACTGTACTGTTTACTGTGCGCCCTGCACCTTACCAGGGTCACATCATGTTCATTCGAAAGCAGGCCAGGGAGGCTACACTACACTGTGAATCTCCAAGTTTGATCCTGTGAATCTCAGCCCACTGTACTGAATTGTTGGGGCCATCTCAAGCAATCTCGGGATATATGTGGAAGACACAAGGCTGAAAAATGGTGAAGTGATTCAACAATGATATGATTGATATGATTCTGATATTATGGTGGGTTATGGAATTGTGGGCATCGGCACGGGTCCATAAACCGTTTGACCAGTATGAATGACCCAAATGGCCCATGATATGATATTGAGATATTTGTTGTTTTTATTGTTTTCAACATATAGCTAATGCAAGTCCATTAGAATGAATCCAAAGAGTGCTTACATCAAACCGACCTGCATGCCAGATGCCGCTGCTATTCAAATCGCCAGTTTAATCTGGTCCCCTTAGACAAGTGTGATCTAGCCCGGCCTAGCATTCACGCTGCTTTTGTAGAAGATGTCCGCGGTGGCTTCGGAGGGCATTTACATGATCAAAAGCGTGTATCGAAACACTAGCCCTCAGCCTGGTGTGCCTGAGATTGTGATGACCACTTTCTTTGCTTTCTCTGCTTTGTGCCTCTTCCTGGAGCAAAGACCGAAGTTTAACAAGACTTCATTTCCTACTCTTTGTACTGTCGTGTATGAGATGCGGAACCGAACTTGCCAAATGATGGGACAAATCATGCAGGGTGAGATCGGTGTTTTTGATTTCCAGGAATTTGGGGTTGAGGTGCGCAATCGAATTGAATTTCAGCACCTAGAGCTACAGGTTGAGTTGGACACGCTTCCATCATTGCTGGCTGGCTGGATTTGTGAGCAAGAAGTTGCACCTGGACTACGCTTTGAGAATATCACGGAAGGTGCAATCTTTGCTTTGTCCAAGTTGATCGTGTTAACCTCTTGGGATGTTCCAGCCATGATCCATGAGTGCTTGAAGTATTTGGTGAAAAAGATCTATGAGATCAAGTGTCAACCATTACTCCGTCATGGTCCTTGTTGCCAGTGAAGCAACTCCAGAATCTCAACTTCATTTATTTTTTCGCTGTTCCAAATTCAAAGTTTCGTTTCATCATCAGTTTCCAAAGCACGGGATTGGTCTGACATCCAATTAAAGGGTGTGATGGTGTCATGGAATGGTTCGTGACATAATTTGCGGCACGTGCTGTGCATGTGGTGTGTGGGCCATGCCCTGCACTCAGGATACGCTCTCCAACAAGTACATTACTATGTTTTCCTGTGGGTGGAAACTTGGGCTGTAAGATTGACAAACCTCGATGGGGGGGGGGTTGTATTGAGTCATGCATTGACCATGGCAGGCATAGGCTTAGGCGGCATAGTTTGTGTGTGTGTGTGAATCATCTTGAAATTTTATTTGATGAACACCACATTTTGGCACAAGCTTGGGAATTGACGCAGAATTCATTTGTTTGAGCATCGGTCTCCTTTTCTAAGGGGTTGAAATACATCGCTCGTATTTGTGATTTGGTTTATTGCCTCCCTCCGGGTCCCTCCCAACCAAACACAAATCCACACAAGAGCCTTTGTTGGACAAGTGGGGAGTTTGACAATGCTGATGTGATGTAATGTAATGTTACCGACCATCTCTACTGGACAAATTATAATCAAATCGAATCGAAACATTATCATTAGATATCAGATATCATTGAAATCATACATCATATATCATATCATTATATCATCATGTAACAGTAATACAGTAATACAGTAATAGTCTATAGTAATACAATAATACAATTAGGTAAAACTGAAAATCACGATAGAATACATTCAGAATAATTCAGAACAATAAATATTAAATCGTACAGTTATCAGTTATCTATATGTTTTCAGGATTTAGTCACTGCGATTTTGGGATGATCAAGTTCAAGACATGTTCTCTTTATTAACACACAGCTTCAGACTGAACAGGATAGCGGTGCGAGCTAACAATAACAAAGGAAGGACGGGTTTTGAATGATGATGCGCACAAATGTGATGAATTGGGCATAGCATAACTTCATAGATACTCTGACTCATAGACATAGACTCATGACTCATAGACTTGACTCATGGGACTCATAGACTCAGACTGACTCATACTGACTCATACTCATACTGATCTCATACTGATACTCATACTGATACTCATACTGACTGATACTGATACTCATATGCAGTGCAGCATATGCCACATATGATATGCCTCAAAGACACTCATAGACTGACTCATAGACTCATAGCGGCATCGGCGTCAGGATCTCCATATTGTTACATAGTTACATACATGTTACATGATACATGAATCGCCTGGAATGATAATGTAAATCATTGAAACCCACGGCCCATGATGCCCAACTCATTGAGCCTAAACCATGCTTGTGCCTGAACCGCACTTGCGCTCAGGACTTCGGGTACAGTTCCTTCACTTGAACTCGTCGCGGTCAGAGGGGGAAAATGGAAAAGTACCGAATTGGCCCCTGAACATGTTTAATTTATTTGATGATAATCGGGGACAATCCGAAGTTTGGTTGTGGCTGGCTGGTCACCACTATGAATCATGGCTATGGGCCATGGGCTATGGGCTGTGTGGCTGTGGGAAATTCCTGGACTGATCGGTGGCAGCTTTCCAAGGGGATTTTGGTCGGGGGCATATTGGCATATTCTACACACATTGCGTTTAATATAATTCAATATAACAAACAATAATATGTATGATTCTGTATGATATGATTTAATAGAAGATAAATTATATATATTATATTTGATTTTTATATGATATAATATGATGTATGATATTTGGTATGTGATACAGTTGCTACTATGACTATGCATACACATACGTGTTACACTAACATACACATACAGTCACATACATACATACAGTCATACAGTCATACAGTCATACACACACACATACAGTACACGTCACATACACATACAGATGCACACGCGCTGATACATATACATACACAGCACATACATTACACATGTCACATACACATGTCACATACACATAGACATGCACACAGTCATTCATTATATCATATTTAAATATAATTGAATTATATCATATCATGTTTTTCATACCGCATACATGTGACATAACAATTAGTATATGATATAATGATATATATATTTATATTTATAGTTATATAATCATATATATATAGATACTAATGTTACATTATGTACATGAGTACATGTTTACATATCATACAGCATACATGCAGTCCAGTCACATGCAGCTGTTGTTTTTCCGAACGGTCTGAAACCTTCTTACTTCTCACAGGCATGCCGCATAGGCATTTTCCAGTATCAATTTAGCGGAGCATCGCATTATTGCAGCAATGGGGAAGTCCACGCTCAAACCCACCAGCAAATCGAAACCGGTAGCTAAGAAGACTGAGACTCCAGAGAAGCCAGTGACCAAAGGCAAGGACACTAAGGGCAGCCGCGACAGCCAGTCATCTTCAAAGCCAAAGCAGACTGCTGCTGAGCGCTCTCTTGAGGAACCTTGTGCTCAGCGCGTTCCATACCCTCGCAACCTGGAAGAAGCTTATGAGGAATGGGATGACTACAGGGCTTGGAATTCTCGATGGGGAGTTGGTTGCGAGACATTCATGGAGTTCATTGCTGGCTATCCAGGTCATGTGAGGGACTACTTGCTGCGTGAACGGGCCAACATCCTTAGGTCATAGGCCGTGACATCTTAGAGATGATCGGCATTGCGCCGGCTGTGGCATTGCTTTTCAGCATGCAGAATCAGCCTAGGTATCCTTTCAGGATCGTTTTTGAAACGTGCTGCATTGCGAGGTTGCAAAACATCTCATTTGATTTGCATGGGGAAGAACCAGGAGTGGTCCTACTAGATTATCTTGGTCGAGTGGTCAATTTAATATCATTGGGAACACCGGTTCATCAATTGTACGGCTGTGTTATCGAAGACCAAAAATTGAACAGCATCAAACTTTGGCTTACGACAAATCTGAGATGATGATTCGATTTATATGATACCTCACACCTCATCATATATCGTTATAGTTATAGTTATTATCATCGTTTTATCGTATGATGATTTCCTTCATAGGCTTTCGGAACACAGGACCCTATTAACCATAGATGATGTATGATGTATGATTTGACATCCTCTATGGTTCTGTATGGATGTGATGACCCAGAGTCGGATTATAAATTCTGGAATTATAGACTGTTATAGACTATCGGTTGCTATGGCCATGGCTATGGTTCTTTTCAAGTCAGAACTATTAGCCTTTTCATTCTGACTCATGTTGCCTCGGTCCTCGGTAGTCACGATGCTGGCCAACACCAGTGTATAGAGACACCACAGGATTGTAAATGATGTGGAGACCAATCCTGCATGTGGAGGGTCTTTTACTTGATCATTATCCACAGCCACCAGGATAGTCCGTCCGGTATTATGACATTTTTGGGCATTCTATGCAATGATTGAATGGTTGTTTAACTTGTTCATTCATCTAGTCAGGTTCTATTTGATTATGTTTTTGAAAGATGCCGCTATAGCACAAAGCAGTTTGAGTCGGCATGAGTACCAGCATTGTTCCATCGGTGCATGGTGTACTGTAAAATATCATTTCTCAACTTTGAGGATTAACGCGCGCACAGGGCACACAGCATGGACATGTTGGGGCAATGAAAATAATTTTTGACGTTGAAAAAGGATTGTCATTGCAGATCGTGGATTGTTTTTCACGTTGCATGCAGTCGACTACATACGGCAGCCACTGTGGCATGCAAAGGTAAAGCATGCATGATGATTTGATGATCCATGACGGCATTATGTGCAAGTGTTCGCCTCCTTTGAAGAGGCTGGTAGCGGAGCGGTTAGCCTCTTTGCTAAATTCAACTTAAAACTAACAAAACATAACATGACATAACCTGCTAATATTGATTTTCTTTCATTGGGACCAGGCACCACTTATTTTGCCGATTTGATTTGCACATGCACATGTGCCTTTTCGCCCATTCATGAATGAACTTGGGCTACTCGTAGTTACCGATACACTTTGGAATGTTAGATTGCCGGATTCAGATTCCACCCATTTGATCTTGAAACATTTTATTTTGTTATCTATATGTCATATAACGTCTATCTAATCTATCTTTTTTTGGAAACACTCAATTTCATGTTGCTCGGCTGAGCTCACTTTCTGATTGGTATGCGATGTGTTGCTGCAACCCAGCAAGCTTTTCAAAAAATACTCAATTATCGGCAACAAGCATGGCTTGGAGAAAAACCAATGGCCAATATTTGCCATGTGGCCAAAAAATCAATCAAGTGCCAGGCCATTGGGCATTAGCGGTATGAGGTTTGCGGTATGCGGATGTATACGGTTTTTACTATGCCGACTATGCCTGCTTAAATTCTTTCATGTTTCGTTTGAATGCAAAGAGCACAAAGAAGTATCCCATGTGTGGCTTTTTTTGTTCTACTATTTTCATGTCCTTGATCTCATTGTTTTTTGTGCATCATGCTGAATGTCCAAACTACCGAGGTAGTCCATTTGCGAGGTTGGTGTTTTTCTTCACACAGGACCTTTGGCTCGGTTTTTGTGGGTCCTCCAGTTGTCAACTTTGGGCGGGCTTTCTTCGCTCCCAGTGAGATTTTTGTTTGGCCCTAGCTTCTTTATATACTCCAAGTGTGGATTGTTACCGGGCCTTACTCACTCCAAATGACCGGTTTTACTGGGCCATACTCACTCCAGGCAGGTTTTACTGGGTTTTTTTGTCTCCAGGTGAAGGGCTTTACCGGGCTTTACTCGCTCCAGGTGAGCGGTTTTAGTGGGCCTTACTTACTCCAGGCAGGTTGTTTTATTGGGATTTTTTTCTTTAGGTGAACGGCTTTACTGGGCCTTACTCGCTCCAGGTGAGCCGTTTTACTGGGTCTTAGTCGCTCCAGGTCGGGTGTTCTACTATTTTTTTCTCCAGGTGAAGGGCTTCACTGGGCTTTACTCGCTTCAGGTGAGCTGAGCGGTTTTACTGGGCCTTACTCGCTCCAGGCGGGGTGTTTCACTGGGTTTCTTTTCTCCAGGTGAATTTTTTTTCACTGGGCCTTACTCCCTCCAGGTGGGGTGTTTTACTGGGCCTTATTCGTTCCAGGTGAAGAGTTTTACTGGGCCTTACTCGCTCCAGGCGGGGTGTTTCACTGGGTTTCTTTTCTCCAGGTGATTTTTTTTTTACTGGGCCTTACTCCCTCCAGGTGGGGTGTTTTACTGGGCCTTATTCGTTCCAGGTGCAGAGTTTTACTTGTTCCAGTTAGCTTTTTCTCGTGCGATTTTTTTCCGGGAGTTGTGCTTTTTCTCGTGCGATTTTTTTCCGGGAGTTGTGTTTTTTCTCGTGCGATTTTTTTCCGGGAGTTGTGCTTTTTCTCGTGCGATTTTTTTCCGGGAGTTTGTTTCCAGAGTGGGAAATCGGAATCTAAATTTGAAAAACTAGATTCTCGCCAAGATTTTGTCGTGCGATTTTTTTCCGGGAGTTGTGTTTTTTCTCGTGCTTTTTTTTGAGGCTTCCTTATTAAACTTATTTAAAACTAGCACCAGAAAAGCACCAGAAATCCAGAAAAAAACACAACTAGAAGCCTCAAAAGTGCACAAGAAAATTTGGTCCAGATCTCGATTTTTCAAATTTGAAATTCAAAATCTAAATTTGAAAAACTGGATTCTCGCCAAGATTTTGTCGTGCGCTTTTTGTCCGGGAGTTGTGTTTTTTCTCGTGCGATTTTTTTCCGGGAGTTGTGCTTTTTCTCGTGCGATTTTTTTCCGGGAGTTGTGCTTTTTCTCGTGCGATTTTTTTCCGGGAGTTGTGCTTTTTCTCGTGCGATTTTTTTCCGGGAGTTGTGCTTTTTCTCGTGCGATTTTTTTCCGGGAGTTGTGCTTTTTCTCTGCTTTTCTCGTGCTTTCCGTTACAGGGTTTCGACAGCCAACTTTCCCGTTACAGGGTTTTGACAGCCAAATTTCCCGTTACAGGGAGGCGTTTGAATGTTATTTTATTTCAAAAGAAAGTAAAGCAAAAGTACAAGGAAAACAAAAGGAAAAGCAAGGGTGGAGCCAGGGAAATTTGAAGAAAGCAGCAGCAAATTAAAAGGAAAAACAAAAGAAAGGCTATTCTATTTCATTTAATTGAGGAAAGACAAGGAAGAAACAGGAAAATTGAGGGAAAATAGAAGGAAATGAATAGGAGAGCCAAGGGGGAAATTGAAGGAAAAAGAAGAGAAAGAGGAGGAAAACGAGCTTGGGGATCCTAGCAGCCTGGGAGACGAGAAATGTCTAATTTCTCTGCTTTTCTCGTGCTTCCCGCTACAGGGTTTCGACAGCCAAATTTCCCGTTACAGGGTTTCGACAGCCAAATTTCCCGTTACAGGGAGGTGTTGACACTGAAAAAGGTGCTTTTGACAAATAGATTCCAATTAGATTTCAATTTAAAAATTCAAGTTTACAAAAGAAAGAAAATAAAGCAAAGGTAAAGGGAAAACAAAAGGAAAAGCAAGGGTGGAGCCAGGGAAATTTGAGGAAAGCAGCCGCAAATTAAAAGGAAAAACAAAAGAAAGGCTATTTAATTCAATTGAGGAAAGACAAGGAAGAAACAGGAAAATTGATGGAAAATAGAAGGAAATGAATAGGAGAGCCAAGGGGGAAATTGAAGGAAAAAGAAGAGAAAGAGGAGGAAAACGAGCTTGGGGATCCTAGCAGCCTGGGAGACGAGAAATGTCTAATTTCTCTGCTTTTCTCGTGCTTCCCGCTACAGGGTTTCGACAGGCAAATTTCCCATTACAGGGTTTCGACAGCCAAATTTCCCGTTACAGGAAGGTTTTGACAGTGAAAAAGGTGCTTTTGACAATAGATTTTAATTAGATTTCAATTTCAAATTTAAGTTTACAAAACAAAGAAAGTAAAGCAAAAACTAAAGGGAAAACAAAAGGAAAAGCAAGGGTGGAACCAGGGAAATTTGAGGAAAACAGCAGCAAATTGAAGGAAAAACAAAAGAAAGGCTAATTATTTCAATTGAGGAAAGACAAGGAAGAAACAGGAAAATTGATGGAAAAAAGAAGGTTGAAGGAGGATTGCAGGAGACAAGCACAGGCACAGGGCACATGAATAGGAGAGCCCAGGGGGGAATTGAAGGAAAAAGGAGAGAAAAAGGAGGAAAACGAGCTTGGGAAGCTCAGTGGAAATTCATTGGAAACCAAGAACGCAGGGGGAAACACACGGAAAACGTAAGCCATTTGAAATGGGAAATGATTGCCCCAACATGATGTTTGATAGATGATATGATATAATGATGATATATGATATATGATATATGATATATGATATATATATAATATATATATAATTAAATAATTATATAATAATAGATAGATTATAGGCGGTTGATAGATGGATGATCACAAATCACAATGATATAAATGATATAAATAAATTCATGAGCAGCATACAGCATACATTGTGCGCGTCACAGGGGTGGCTTGGGCTTGTTTTGGACCATGACCTATGGTGTGTTGATGGTCTATGACAACAAAGAGATTACGGCAATGATGACAACATTGGTTCCTGGCTTGATATGGCAGCCATAACCATCATGGCATTTTCATTTTTTATCGATACAACTGTGCGGTTGTGCAATAGTAAAGCTGTACGGCTGTACAATTCAAGCAAGGGAAACATCCTTTTGCAGGTTCCATTGGGGAGACCAGCGCATTCGATGTCGTGTGGTGTTCGGAGTTACCAGGCACATGCAACACCATTGATGCCTACAAACCCCCCAAAAAAGAAGAAAACATGATCTTCTCAGCGGCATACGAAATACGGCATGCAGCATGCGTGCCAATCTGGTGACAATGCCAAATGTTAGGCCCAAGTATTTTTGCAAGGAGCTCTTAGGCTACAGTCCAAACAGTTTGGGCGGATAGCATGGCCTCCAAACGTGTGCTCCCAGAGACGCAGCCGCCAGCCGACGATTCCTTTTGGGATCACCCGTGCGAATCCCCTACAGAGGTGAGGTGAGGGATGTTACATTTTTTTCATATCAGTCAGCCAGATTCTGCCTGCCTGTCAGTGAACAGTGAACCTATCATCGGTCTAAGTTTAGGAGTCATTGAATCAGCATTAGGAGTCTTCGATTTTCAGGAGGAATGTAGACAGGGTTGCCGGGTTGACAGCATAGCCTAGTACAAAGTAGATATCAAATCAAATCAAGCATCAGTCATAATCAGAATTCAACCAAACTTTTATGTTTTATGTTCGTTGATGGACAAAGCGCCAAAGCTGCCAAAGCAATGATCAGAATCGACCAAAAACATCGTTGGATAAGTTGGGTCAATCATTTTATAATTACTGAACTTACTGAACCTACTGATTACAGCATATATCATATACTATACTGTACTTATCACTGCTGATAGCTGATTAAATTTTATCATCTATGGATCAAGAATCATGAATCATGCAATCAATATCAGATTCTCATCAAGTCATAGTCATTATGTCATGAGTCAGAGTCAAATCATATGTCATGTCATATCTGATGATGATATGAAGACTGAAGACACAAGAAAAGTTGGTATGAATGAGAATATGATTCGATATGGTATGATGATAATAATAATGGCTTATAATTTATAATTGGCATGGTTTGGTTTGGTATGGTATGAGATATGATATGATCATGACAATGCTACAATGATCAATGATCAATGATCATATGATTTGATAGGCAGTGATCGGTTTTATCATTTATCAATCTATATTGAATCAAATTTTACATCAGTAATCATATCATTTCATTGAATTTGTGATGTCATAAATCAAAAAATCATACATAACATATATAAAATTATCATCCTATTGTCCTATAGCCTATAGCTAAAATCTATCATGTAATGATAATCTGATCAAATCCTATCATCATATCATGTCATCGAATCATATCATCAAATCATATCCGTCCATCATATCCATCACGTCCTATTATACCAAATGGATTTCATATCAATCTTTAAATATCATGTCAGAGTCATATCATATCATCATATCATCATATCTATCAAATCAAATCGTATCCGGGATCCGTATCATTTCATACCGTAGCATATGATATGATAGCATATGATATCAAATCATTTCATTCTATTTCGTAAGCTTAGCAAATATCAAAAGCCACATATCCAGTTTGAACACCAGAAAAGATGTATGTATCATTGATATCACATATCGAATCATGTATCTCTCATATATAATAGTTTTTATCATCAAAATCAACCATATAATCTATATAAATTATATTTATATAACTATATATTTTCAATGATTACTATCATTCACAATCAGAATCATATCAGTCATATCATGTGTACAGATCAGATACAGTACAGATACAGAGACACATAGATACAAACACAGACACAGACTAACACAGATATCAGATATCATTTACAGACCATCATGACCATGTATCAAATCTGTTTTGGTGGGTCCAAAACCTTTTCGGTGGCCATCAACAATCGCCTCGCCAGGTTTTGGGCGATTGGGAAGTTGTGAACGGGCATGCGCTCGAAGGAAAGTTCCCAGACATGAACGACTTTATTCTCAAGACCTTAGAGGCAACTCAATTCCCAGCCCACTTGGCTTCAGTGTTGGCAGACTCGTCAAGACAGATGCAAATGGGGCTCACGACACTTTGTTCAGGAACAGATGCTGTTGTGACATGCCTCGAGGACAGGTTCAGTGGATCTAGCCCAATGTCATTGTTCCATAGGTTCAAGGGCAATCATGGTACACCTCGTCACAAATCACAGCAGCGTAATTAGCTTGCAGCCTATACATGACAGCAAACCTGAAGGCCTACAGGACCAAGATGCTGTTTGTAGCAGTCACTCTATGGCTACATGGCTACATATTAATAGGCGCTATGACTCTGACGCTATGTCAGGCTATGACTATATGTATGATTGACAAATCAAATTACTGTAGTCATCAATGTCATTTGTAAATCTAATCCCATATCCCATATCATTTGATTGGTAGCGGTAGCAAATCATGTATTTGGTTTAATTTCAGCATGGTTTAACTGGAATTGTTTTTCTACTGCCCTGGCTGTCTTGCCATTTGCTTCCAGGACATTTTCCAGGTTGGCCGTCGACTCATGGATGCCAAAGCAGACCAGTTCAAGGGAACTCGGCATGTCAAGAACGTCGGTGATGTGCAGACTGTGCGTCACAACATGGCATGTGACAACGACCCCCAAGTTCAGACTTGGCTGAAGCTCACTGGTCGCATGAGCATCCTTGTGAATGACATCTCGGAAGCACATGAAACCGTGGTGCACGATTTGCTGACCAACAAAGCAGTGTTCAGACTTCCCAAGCAATGTACTGTCCTGATGTGTGGATGGGTTTGCAAGGATTCGTTCCTAGCCTAACTTATGAAAGGGGGGCGCTTACTCATGTGTTGGTGAAATCATATTTCATTTTACTTCAAATCATCGAACCATTTGACCATTTGTATGATTGTATGATTTCATATTGTGATCACATCATATGAATCATTCCATCATCTATGTGAATCATTAGTCATTAATCATTCACTGTCACCCACCATTCATCATTTGTTGTGCATTATTTTTATAGTTTAAAATCTATGAGTCATATGAGATGAGAATCATATGAATCATATAAATTGATTCATTTTTATTATTGTTATGTTGATTATAACATTCATGTTAATGTTTTAGTTATTTGAATATGATTTATATTGATATTTTTGCTATTTGATTCATATGATATGGCAACTTTCATTATTCTGATCATATGATTCGCAGACCATACTAGACTACATCATGAATCAAAAACAGACAACCATAGCGCAGTTTATGATATCTCTTATCTCTCTCATAATTATTGTTTCATTAGTGGTTGCGTGATTGTGTTTGGACTGTAATTGGCTTTGGGTGCCTTCCATAAAAAAAGCTCAACAGTGTGAAAATTGAACCAGTTGGACTATGACCATGCATTGGCTAATCTGATATCAGGTCACGAAATTTCCTCATCGTGTGACATTGCACTCACCATACTCCGACCTCACAACTCAACAAACAAACCATGCTTAATCCTGATTTTTCCATGGGTCCAACATGACAGCATGGGTGGAAGCAGAAACCAAGGTCAAGAAGAAATCCAAAGCGAAGTCGAACCGCCATTTCCGACTCTACAGGAGAGACTGGCGAGTCATTCAACGGCCTGATGCAGTACCTGCGAACTGTCAAACCAGTTTACTTCTATGGCGAGATGGCCCCTCAACTGTAGTTGTCGTTGATTATCGATTGGCAATACATTTTCATTGTAAGAGATTTTTTTCAGATATGAAAGATATGGATATTGACAATAATGACTGATACACTGTGATACACTGATACACTGATACTGACACTGATATTTGAAATTTGATATTTGTCAACTTAGACTTCGATTTAAATAAAACATCATCTCATATTCTAAGAGAAAAAAATTACCGGTACAAATCAGTATGCAGCATGCAGATTAAAATTGATATTTGTTTCCATCTATGAGTATGAGTATGAGTCTGAGTCTCTGAGTCTAGTGTCTAGCCTTTGTCACTGTCACATTGTCTATGTCTATGTCTATGTCACGTCAATGTCAATGTCTATGTCAGTCAATGTCTGTCTGTGTCTATGTCTATGTCAATGTCTATGTCTATGTCACCGTCAGTGTCATCTATCAGCTATTTATCATCTATCTATCTTGTCTATCTTCTCTATGTTCACTCATGTCTTTCGACTTGACTCACAACCACCGCCACCACCACCGCCAGAAACACCATCACCACCACTACCACCACGACCTACGCAAACACAACCACTGCCACCGTCACTCAAATGCTGGTGCTGAGGTTGTTGGCTCCATGGACCGAGAAGTGATCAAGAAGCAACCCACATTTCTGCTGAAGGATGGTGTTGTGCCCAGCAACCATGAGGAATCAATGCGACGGTTCCATGAAGCTGGGTATGAAGTCCGGTTCCAGCTTACAAACCCGCAGCAACACGGTATCCCCCAAAGTCGGCAAAGGATCCACTACCAGGGCATCAATCGTCAAAAGCTACCTCATTTGAACCACAAACTGGCGATGGATGCTTTATCGGATACTTGGGACACCCTGGCCAAAAAAGTATTTTGTGGTCAGAACCTTGAAGATTACCTCTTGCTGGATTGTGACATCCCGCAGGGTCCTGACTTCCAGGGAGGTCCGACTGCATTTATGCCAGACGCGAAAGATGAGAAGCCAATGAAATCTTTCAAGTGGGAAACCATGCACGCGAACTACAGAAAGAAGCACGATGCTTTTTGGTTCAACATTTGTTGTCTGTTATCTATTTATGTTAGTTTGTTTAATTGCATTGGCTGCATTGATATGAATCGAAAATGAATCCTATCAGAAACTTCATTAATAATAGATAGATTGTATAAACAATATGAATCAGATCGTTCGTTCATATCATTGTCGTGTATCCGGAATCAAATTATTTGTCTTATATTATCATCATTAGATGTTTTTGCAAATCCTTTTATGATTCATATATGATATGGTTTATCATTTCAAATTATCTATCATATCATATCTATCTTGATCATATTGCATTGTATTAAAGTTTAGTCAGTACAGTAAAGTGGTGTGGTGTGGTTTACCCTATCAAAGTACATGTGGGTTCAGGATGTTGGGAATTTGATTTGCTATGGTAGGATGTTTTGATTCAGATATGAGATTTGATTTGATCATGATATGATATGAATGATATGAGTTGATCAGTTGATGATATTTTGGAGTTATGAAGTGGAATGGTATGGGGAGTGATGTGATTTGACACGACTTGACATGATATGATGATAGATAGATAGATATGAATGATATGATATAATATGATGAATGATCATATATGAGTTGATCATGAAAGGAACGCGCTTGATACATCTTGATACTAAGACAAATCGATAATAGATACACAGTTGATACACACACGCATTAACACATTCACAATCCTATAATACAAATATATATATATAAAGACTGACACACGTTGCATTTTTTCCGTGCACAGCAAGACGAGGTTTATCAAACAATTAAAGAGACACTTCTCCCAAACCCCAGTTATCCTTAACCAGGGAAATCAGACTCTTTTAAAGAGGGGCCCCGACATCCACTACTCCCTGCCAGACCAAGGAGAAGTGAATGCCCCCCAGCATCCCCTATGTTAGCTCGCCAGACCGAGCAACATAGGACTCAGATACTCTTTGTTTGAAAAAGAAACATGGCCTCCCCCCCTAAAAAAGAAGCCAAAACCAGCTTCAGGGGACCCTCCCCGAAAATGAGGAGGGAGGGAGGGAGCTTAAGCCAAAATGCTAACAGAAAACATTACACGTTTCAGTCTTTACAACCGAAGCGGAGGTACAAAGACTGACACACGTTGCATTTTTTCCGTGCACAGCAAGACGAGGTTTATCAAACAATTAAAGAGACACTTCTCCCAAACCCCAGTTATCCTTAACCAGGGAAATCAGACTCTTTTAAAGAGGGGCCCCGACATCCACTACTCCCTGCCAGACCAAGGAGAAGTGAATGCCCCCCAGCATCCCCTATGTTAGCTCGCCAGACCGAGCAACATAGGACTCAGATACTCTTTGTTTGAAAAAGAAACATGGCCTCCCCCCCTAAAAAAGAAGCCAAAACCAGCTTCAGGGGACCTACTTCCACGTCCCCCAAACCTTCTTGGGAACCAAGAATGCTCAAGTATTTTGGCCTGCGCGAAGGCAAAGGCTGACGAGTAGCATTTACATAAACAGTGTGAAACGGACGCAAAGCTTGTTGCGGCAACTTGATCTCAGAAATCATTGCCAACCCTTCGTTTATATAGGACCGAGCCGTTTTAATGGCCATCCACCGTCCCTGTAGCAGGATCCTATCTAAGGATCCGTGCTTCATAAACCAAAAAGTTGCGCCACCCCTGCGCAATGAATACGGTCTAAATTCAAGGGAGGTGAGGTTTAGAGCTTCAAGCCCTTTGGAAAACGTAGCACGCCACTTTGTGGGTGAAGAAGTCAAATAGGTGCCTGGAGTCACAGTTTGTTTCCACTGCTCCAAACGGCGAATAACTTCTTTGACAGTGACAGTAACACTTTCAGAAGCACCTGTGCGCTTGCCGCCTTTGGTCAAGCCTAAAGACACTACAGCCGAAGTTCCATCTCCACTTACAGTCACATCCTTTGCTTGGATGGCCAAGAGTTCGCCAGTGCGTAACATAGCGTAGTATCCCAACAGTAAGGACAAGGCCATAGAAGAATCTTCATGGAAGAGGAAGTAACCTGCTAATGCTTGTAGAGCCATTTCCGGCAAGGGCGCTGCCCGATTCGGCAATTCATGCAAGTGCCAGGCCTTCAGGAGGCGCCACGCTCCCGGAATGCACCCCCTCAGGTGCGGGTCGGCATCTTGTAGAGCCGCCAAGGTATCAGACGCGAGGGCCCGCCCCTCACCTTCTGACCAAAGATGCTCAACGTATTCCGAAAGAAGAGGATCGAGAGCAACTCGCTTAGTAGGCAGTTGTAACTTGTTATGGTTGAGAAAGCGGTAAAATTTTGTCTTGGCAGCCTCATAACGCACCCGCGTCTGAGGTTGGACAGTAAGCTTTTTGAGAGAACCCAATTCTTTGCGAACCTTTTTCCTATCTTCTTTTGAGCGACCTTCGAGATGCTTTTTCACTTTACCCATTTTTTGCGGACTTTGGCAGAACGGCGCGATGGCCGATCTGCAGGATTCTGTGAAGTGTGGACATAGGTCCACAGCGGATGAAGGTCTGCTGCAAGAAGATAGGAATTGATACGGGAAAGGGTTCGACGAAGCTTACGACTTGAGCTGCGGCCACGCGTGAGAGCGTGCAAGACCACGAGTGAGTCCACCAAGTGGACGCATCTGCAATTAAACCGCTTTCGTTTCAAGATCATCCAGCGGATGGCAGTGAGGGCTGCTCTAAGTTCCAGCTGGTTGATATGTTCAGGATGGCCACGCCAGGACCATCCCGCTACCTCACGCCATTTCCAGAGGCGTGCCGGGATGCTGCTACGCAACCGGTGGTGCTTGACCAATGGTTCATTTGCGGACTGGAGGAGAAGATCTTCTCCCTTGATGGACACAAGCTGGGCCAACCGCTTGGCCAAATTGGCATCGGGATGCTGAACTGCTGGAGCACGGCGCAAGGGAGGCCGATAAAGCACGGTTTGTAGACGGGAACCATACCCAGGGACTATCTGGTCCATAGCCTGTTGCAGAGTTTGTGGTTCACATAGACCAAGGGGTTCAAACAACTGCTTGAGAAGGAAGACAATGACCTGAACCGACCATGTGTTGCCTAGGAGAGTCTTACGAATGTCTTCATAGCTCTCTCCCTTCTGTTGCTGCTTAGGTACACAGTTGGCTGTGTAGCCGACTGGGAATCCAAGGATAGCCTCACGCTCTGCAACATTGGCCACCCGAAAACTACCATCTCGATGTCTTAAACAGTTGATGGTTTTGTATTGATATGGCGGAAAGCGATGAGCGTCAGTTGCCCATCGCTCACGGGTGGGACTCCTGCAGCGATGAAGACCAGCCGGTCGTCTCCCTGGTCGAGGAGAAGGACGACTAGTGGTAAACGTGGGCAGCTTTTGCTCAGCAGGCAGCTGCCAACCAGGACTGAGGAACTCGTTGACGGGGATCTTGACCTCCAATTGAACCGGCTGATAGGTGAACCAACCTTCACCCACACTGGTGTCCAGAGTTACACCAGGCTCGGCTTGTAAGTCCCATGAAATCCAGTACAAACGGGGTCTGTGTGCCAATGAAACACCTGCCGCATCTATCAGGTAAGGAGTCATATGTACTCCCTCCGACATGTGAGCTCGATCTTCACCGTCCATAGAGAAGACATTCTCCATCAAGTCATGCACTTGTGCCCAAGGAAACTTGCGGCGGACTAGCTGGCTGATCCGAGGGAGGTGTGTAAATAGAGAGGAGCGGACACCTCGCTGAGCTCCCTGCCTGTCAACGTTTAAGGAGCTAACATCTTGGCAGGGCGGGCCGGCCCCGACCAAGACCACCCCCACCGTGGGGAACTGGCAAGCCCAGTCTGCAACCACGTCTTCGTCAATGTCCACCACATTTTGATAGAACAATGTGTTCGGGAAAAAACTCTCTGTAACACGAGCTGCATGAGGATTGCATTCAATACTCACATGTCCTGCCATGGGCAGGTGAAGCTGGTCAGCAGCAACTCGTAGAGCTGAGATTCCGTCGAACAAACCAATTGTTAACACCTGAATGAAGTCAAACGGCTCTGGAATGTCACCCCGCACAGGTGCATTTAATGCCGTGAGCCCGTAATCAGTCAGACCCGTGCTAACACTCAAACCTCCCCCATAGGAGGATGCATCACTTGCCGTCACGGCAGGAGTCATAGGCAACCGGAAATTCATCTGCGCCAGCGGAACTAAGCTCAAGAACCGGAGCAACTCTTTCCGGACTGTCTGAGGCAAGCTTGCACGCACAACTGGAGGCTGAACCTTGAGCGTCTCCATATGGTTCCAAATGCTGTTCAAGCACCCCAAGAGAGGGCGGCGAAACATCGCAATGTATACCAGACCGCCGGCCACCACTTGAAGCTCCCGCAGCGTTGCCGCATTTCGAATCAAAACCTCCCAGGCTAACCCCATGTATTTCAAGATCTTTCCCGGTTTGGCATATGCAATGCCCGCGACGCCATCAAAAATGGCTCCCTGAATTTCAGCCACTGAGCTTGCCTCAACTGCCTTCTTGGGATGTCTGGGGAGAGCCAACTGGGAGTATTGATGCCTTAGGCTGAGCTGATGGGCTGTAGGCACTCCTGTAACATCTTGAGCCAGGTGTGCATCAACTTTGCATACCGCATCCCAATTGTCCAGGTAAACACGAAACATCTCTTGGGATACAGTGCCTGGGCGGTCCCTCCGGAGTTCCCGTTCGGCACCGGTGCCTGGAGGGGTGTAAGGGGATGCCCACCGCACAACGTTTCGATGCACGTGCTGAGCCAGCCCCACGCTGTTGGCGAATCCCATAGGTAGCACTCTGGCATAGAGGTGGCAAGCCACCCCCTTTAAATGCGCTGGCTTGAGGGCCTCTGGCACCTCCCCAGCAAAACCTAAAAACTTAAACCACGAGCATGGCAAAGTAAAAAGGTAGTAAAAGCATTTAATATCTTCAGAGGCCATAATGGCAATCTCCCCATCCTCAAGGAAGAAACTGCTGAACATTGTTGGGAGTGTAGCCACATCTCCCTGAAAGGAGCGGCACAAACGATTGAGCGGCACCAGATTCATTATTAATCGGTGCACTTCGATGGGGCCAACGAACTCATTCTTTGACACAGAAAAGAGCCCGTTAAGGACAGGCTGGTCCCCAACATGGTATAAATCCGAACGTGCCATTACTCCACAAATCTTGGATTGGATCAGCCCTTCACAGACTTCCCCCCAGTCTTCAGGGGAAACCATCACCCGTGGCACCCGGCCCAGGTGCTGTTGATCAGGTGGCAGCAGGTAGTCTTCAAAGTGGGTTACGTAGTGTAGACAACCCCCAGTACAAAACTTTTCCAGCTCCAAAGTTCCAACTTCAAGGGGAAGGGACGGCGACACGGTGGACCAAGAGAAGGACTTAGCCAGTTTAACCTCCTCACCCCTATAGTCAACACCACGCACATCAAACAAGTCACCAAACCCTTCACCAGGAACCACATCACCCCAGTTCCAAAACCTCTCCAACCGCGTTCCCAACTGCAGCACAACTTTTTTCTGGCATTCGGACACGGGAGCGTTGGTATTGGAACTGACTCCATTCAAGTCGTTCAAGGCTGACAGTACACACCACAGCCAGTCCTGCTTTTCGGGCCCCACTAAAGCACTGGCACTCAGCGGCAGCGGAAACAAGTCCCCAGCCGTGGTCGATGTCTTGCTGTGCACCCCTTCTTCTAGGTGCTGAAGTGCCCGCTTCAAGGGGCCCCCAAGAGCCCTAAACGGTTGCCCTTTCCATCCTTCTCCAGGTGGATCTTGCTGAGGTTCCACCCCGTGCTCTTGTCTTGGCTTCGGCTCCTCAACGGCCTGTCTGCTTTTTGCGTCCTCTGCTGAATTCTCAGTGCGATCATGCAACACAACTGAAGGTGAAACCTGTCCAATTCCACTCCCATAGGCACCATCCATCCTCACGTCCGGCGCCTCAGGAGTTTCATTGCTGTATCCAGCCACAGGTGGTGCCAACACCCGGATGCTGAAAGGTGAAACTGCCTGCTCCTCTTCCTGCTGCTGCTCTGCAGGAGCCTGCCTTAGGCTCCCTTGGGTTTTTTGTTCTCCTCCTTCTGCGTCTCGCCCTTTTTCCCATCGCTCTTCCATCCTTTGCCTTTCCCACCTTTCTTGCCCCCTTTGGGAGCTTCGTCGCCTTTTCCTTGGTAGAGGCTCTTTGTCCCATATGGTCTCGCGGATTCCTGCTTTGTCTTGCCCTCCTCTCGGGCTCGCTTTGCCGCTTGTTGAATCTCCACTTGGGTGGACATTGCCGCTGTCTCTTTGGGAAGGAGCTCGCACTGCTGGGCTACAGTGTAATGGCTCCCGGTGGCCTGAAGCTCCAAGGCCTTCAGACGTTGGCCCAGGAGGTCCATCAGGTCTGCCATCCGACCTCGCAGACCCAGGTCCAACCCATATGCCAGGGTTAGAGCCTCCCTGGCCATAGCCGGGCTCATGCGCGACTGCAACTGAGCTCGAAAGTACCTGGTGAAGACCGGCACCACCGGGCCCGTGCTTGGGTCCCATACCGTCCCCTCGCTCGTCAGCAAAGCCTCTGCTGCTTCTTCTGCTGCTGAAGCAAGGAGAACGCCTGGGAATTTCTTCCCTATGAGTTGCACTCTCCCCGATGCTCCGAAGAGGGACGGGTCCTGGTTTGACTCCCCACTCGAAGAACTGCTGCTGCCAGAGGAGTCGCTGCTGTCCTTGCTCCTCTTCTTGGCCAGCTTTTGTGCTTTGCGTCTCATCCTCTTTCTGCTTTTGGGCTCGGGATCCAGGCCTGTGTTCTTGTAGATCTCGGCCAACCCTTTGGCAGACTCCACTTTCATCCCTTTTTTCTTCTTCTTTTTCTTCTTGCTCTTCGAGGAGCCTGTCGCTCCCTCGTGATCTGCCGGCTGCTCCTCTACATCTGCTTTGCCTTCTGGATGAGGACCTCGCACGGCCTCTTGCTCGCGGCGAAGTACTCCTAACTCGTCCTCGGCTCCAGGTGGGATGTGCTCTCCACCCTGTAAGTTGGTCATCCAGGCTTCCTTCTCTCCGTCGACGCACCTCATCTTCCTCACATGGATGACGTCTTCCTCGTGTGGGAGTCCCCGGCACCCTTCCCCGCACAGGTGCCAACGAACTATCTGACCTGGAAGGCCAGTGGCAGTTCGAAGGAGCCCTTCGCTCCTGGTCCCAGTCAACTTCACCTTCAAGAACAGGTCTGCTCCTTCTAGGTGGACGCTCTTGGCTTCTACCTCCTGCTCCCAGTAGGTGCCCTCGACGATGGCCACCTCCTTCAGCCCTCGGCATTGATCCAGGGTGATGTTGCGGCATTCAATCACCTCCACCCGCTCCTCAGGTGGATGTACCGGTCCACGAGCTGGTCGATGTAGTACCCTCCTGCCAACTGCTTTGGCTGCAGCTGGTCTGCGAAGCTTGGGAGGCATAGAAGCTCCTCCCCTCAGCGGTGGCGCCTTCCTGTGCGCCCTTTCTCTCTTCTTGCGGCCCTTGTTTTTGCCAAAGTGTTTACCTTGGCGAGGTCCTGGATGTCGCCCTCGTCCACGGGCAGGAATGGGTCCTCTCCAGCTGCTCGGTCTGGCCAAAGGACTCCGCGATGGCTCTCTGGGCCTTTCCGCTCCCCTGTCTTCAGGAGCTGGGTCTCTCTCAGCCTCAGGCCCAGCAGGGGCTGGAGGGTCCCCCGGACTATCACCACTACACTCGCTTTCCTCGCTTTCAGGTGAGGGGCGCTCGGGACTACTTGGAGGTGTCCGACGAGCTTGTTTTGGATGGCGGCGACTGCGGGATCGATCACGGCGATGGGCTGTTCTTTCTGGTTCTTCTCGGGCAGGATCAGGGGGAGAGGCGGCAGCTTTTGGCCTAACCCCAGCAGGCTCCACTGGCAAGGCAAACCCAGGTTCACGTGCAGCAGGTGGTGAACCAGCCTCCCTCTTCACAACAGGAGGCTCAGGAGGAGCAGCAGGGTTGTATGGTCGTGCACCAGCAGGGTTTGGCACTACCCCCCGGCGTTCCTCACTAAGGTCCTGGGACTCACCTATCCAGCCCCTCACCCGATTGACCACTTCGAACTCAAGCTCAGGAACGATCGCAGGGCCCCGGATGAATGCGCACAGCCGATCAAGGCTGCGACACACTCCACAGAGCCCTCCCGATCCCACCCTTGCCACCCACTTGCCGCAGGTGGAGCACAGGAGGGATGCGGGAAAGTTGCTCATGAGCTTAAGCCAAAATGCTAACAGAAAACATTACACGTTTCAGTCTTTACAACCGAAGCGGAGGTACATATGATGCATGTCATATTCAAATCATATTTTGTAATATTTGATATTTTATATTTGTATTGTATATTTATATATTCTATTCTATTATTATTATTATTAAATTTTCTTCTTACATCATATCATTGGTCATTAGAAAAGTATCAGAATCATACCATAAATCATAAATCATGTATCATAGAATCAAATGTTATTTCAAATCGTATATTATAAATTCATGTATCATGCAATCATATATCATGTATCAAACTATCAAATATCAAAATCAACCAACATTATAGTCAAGTCAACTAGTCACATAGACTGACTAGTGACTAGAGTATATAATATATAATACATAATACATAATATATGATATATAGTAGTTTCTTTAGGGTCAAAGTCATAGAATCATCACCATGAATCGTTACATGTTATATGCAGCCTATAGCCTATGTTACGTATCGTTCATCATCAATAATTTATACTATCTATATTATATATTGAACTATTTTACTGAAATATGATATGATATATGATTTGATTGTGATATCAAATTCGGTATTTGATTTGTGTGTTCAAATGTTCTGTTTGATGTCTTAGATATTCCGATGGGATGCTGGGCCCCTTGAGAGACCATTTCAACAACAGCATCAGAGATTCAATGCCGTAATCAATGAATTATTGGGTCTTGGGTATATGATGCCGTTCTCGGCTGAGTGTGTTCTACTGTTTCTGCCACAGGATCAACCGTTGACAATCTGAGTTGTGTTATGACTGTACACCTACCAGTTTACTACATGAGCCTTAACTGAATCAATGAACCCAACAGAAAACAAACTCAATCTAAGGTGTGGGAATGGCAAATGGCCCCTGCCAAATTCAATCAAATTGATATTATCCGGTCATCAGAATCATATGGCTATTTCGCTGATACAGAGAGCGCATTCTTGTTCACCTCCATCGCGAGGTTACTGAGCAGTCCTTCATGAGACTCATGCGCGAGTATGCAGAGTCCCGGAATCCCTTCTGGAACTCGTTGGCTCTTCGTGAAAAGGAGATCGTGGTTCTTATGGACTTGGTGCACCCTTTGCCTAATGAAGGCCCAGAAGAAGTCGCGGATGTGTAACTTGCTATCCAATTTCAGTGCAGGGAATATGGTTTCCAGTGCCAGCAGTGCGTGGCAGTTTGACAGCCTTGCAGCACAACTCACTAGTTCATAGTCAATCATTGAATTGAATCATTGCCATGAATTATTCACCAATCATTGTTCAATCAGTAACCATTAATCATGTCAATAACATTGTCAATACTTGTTGATGAGATGCGAATATGTAATATGTCTTCACAAGGGAACACCATCAAAACACATAGTGAGTAAATAAGATGTTCTATAATTTTTGTTCTATCTATACTGTCTATACTACAAACGTTTTGATATTAAAATATTTGGGTGAAGTGATATGTAAAAAAACCTGTAACATATCATATATGTTTTTCATTGAATGATATTTGAAATATGTAATATTCAATATATGATATATCATATATCATGATTTCATATCATATTAAATGATTATGTAAACAAGTAATAGTATATTATATGATATGAAACTGTGAAGTGATATATATATATATATTATATATACAAATATGATATATATATAATATATATATATATGTATGAGCCGAGATATGTGATATGTGATGATGCCAAGATGCATCCTACAGGGCAACACTTTGAAAGTGTCAAGTTTCACGTGTTCAACGCTAATAAACATCCTGCAACATGGCATCATGTAAGATTTTGATTATGAATTGATTACATTCACAACACATTAAAAGATATGTTGTACAACTCTATTTTGCAACATGTCATTTGTTATTTGTCAGATGTCATATGTCACGTGTAATATGTCATGTAGCACATTTGCAGTTGTGAATGAAATATGAACCATACATCATCATCATCATCATCATCATCATCATCATCATCATCATCATCATCATTATTTATGATGGAATAATGATATGAGTCATGAGATATGAATCAAGATTATACAGTAAACTCAGTAAACTTTACATTATACAAACATTTAAAATTGGTTTCATTAATTCATTCGTGTCTCAAGAACTTATTTGAAAAAAAACATGACCATGGGCCATGGGCCATGGAACCATACCGATCCGATACGTCGGATTCTTGGTTGATTATTTATTTCAGGCTTCGAGATGTGTTCGACTCATGAATCAAGTTGGGTCACATTGTTTTGATTCAATATTTATGTTCAGTGATTCAGCGATGCAAATTATTTTCCCAACAGTGATGGATTGCCAGTAGGTTTTAGCATTTGGTTCCTTAACATTCGGAAACACACATCACACAGGGCATTTTGCGACCCTGAGCCTTTCTTCAGGTCTCAGTCGCTCGATCGTTTGTGCATCTCAGTGGGCAAAACGCCTTGCATAACTCCAGCATCGAAGATGTGGCTTCGCCGCAGGGGAAGATGTTTGCTGAGCATTGAGAAACTGGCTCTTCAGGGCATGAACTTGGAGCACTACTGGGATCACTTGGACCAAACCACTGAGAGAGTCAAGGCATGCCTAGCTGGCAACAGCTTTAACTTCCACAATGTCATCGTAGGAGTTGTTGCTGCGCTCTCATCTCTGCCAATCAAATGGTTGGAGTGAGCAAAGGGATGGGATTGCGATGCTATGGGCCGACAGTATGTCAGAAACATTCTGGAGAGAGAGAGGTAACACACATGCATCTTCGATACTGTACTGTACTGGTATGACTCATGACTATTTGAATATTATTATGACATGTGACATGACATTCATTGATATGATATAGTATACAGTATATTGTATACTATATACTGTTTACTACTTCACTTTCACATTGATTCAAATAATGAATGTGGACTATGGACTATGGGACTATGGATTATGGGCCAATGGGCCAATGGGCCAATGGGCTTATGGGCTTATGGCTATGGCCTAATGGGTTTATTATGGCCTATCAGATTTTCATGCGGGTGCCTGCATGTGAATTCAGACGTTCATGATTCATGTTTTTGTTGGAAGTATTGTGCCCTGGCATCGTGCGTGATTTTGGCAGCAAGTGGGTTGGTGGTTGGTGTGCTGTCTTGCAAGGGTTGAATCAGCAATGCGAACATGGGAAGACCATTGTGGCCTCGCCGCCTAGCCTAGCACTGTTCAGTTTTCATTTCTTCTAGATATTGTTGAGTTCATCAATCACATTATCCGTATCTAGTCTAGGAGTTTTAGTTGGTAATGATAAATGATCAATGACAATAACAATAATAATACTTTTACTTTTACTTATTTACGACTTTATATGAACTATATAAATATGATAGACGATAGATATAATGATATATGATGATATATGATATGATTTTTTCAGATACAATGATATGATATGATATATGATGATATGTGTTTATCATCATCTTAAACAAAATCAGTGTTCATATTTTGCATTTAGTTAGTGACAGATTATTGATTTGAATCTATGTCGCTTACAACAACTATATTATATTATTATATTGTTTGATGATTATGAAACATAATTGGTATTGTGATGATATGTGACATGTGACATGCAATTTTTGATATGATATGTACACCATTATGAATTCAATCTATGAATTATGAATTGTTTTTTGTTCATATCTAGTCTAGAAGGTTTAATTTACATTATCAATTATTTTTATGGAATTCATTGTTATCATTAATTATTGATATTCTTATCTAAATTACAAATTTGGTATTACATAATTCAATTACAGAGTATTATAAATATTATGTATTTTAGAGTTTTTGAGTATGAATTACATAAATTATATCCGATTAAGTGATGTCGTGATGATTTTATTACTTATGATGACTTATGATTAGACCATTACTTACATCAACTATTTCAATTCTCGGGTACACGGTACACTAGTACTAAGACTGAGTCTGAGACTATACTTAAAACCTTTAACTCTACAATTTTCGCTACTTATGAGTAACATACATACAGCCTCATACAGCACTTGTCAACTACATGACATAGTCATGAGTCATGAGCTACTTGACTCAGCTACTGTGAACTATTTTTTTTGTGTGATTTACACTTGCAACTCATCCATATGACATATGACGACAATAGACAACATCGATAACAACGCCACCATTATGAACTATGAACTATGACCTATCAATGAACATCATTCACTTTGTTTTAGTTGAAATTCATCCCAAGTATCATCCTGTGTATTGTCATAGTCTAGCCTAGCTATCTAAAATTCAAAAGTCTAGAGTCAACAAACTGTCAACAATCATGCAAAGTGAACATGGTCAAGTCACATGGTCAATCGAGTCGTTCACCTTGTTTGTGTTGCTTCTGCATTGCAGTGACAGCAGCTGTTCCTTCACAAAGGGTCAGCTTAGATGACGCAGTTGGCCGGCGTGTGTTGATTCAGGTGCGGGATGGGGTCTGCTCTTAACAAGAACATCACATCAGGCATTGGGTACACCATATCGCTTTGTAGAACCATCGCGAAGCCATATTTGTTGGTGTTCAAAGTTTAGATATGATATGGTATTTGTGTTTTATCACAAACAGCCTTAAATAGCATTTAGTTGTTTCCGCAAGCAGCCCTTACCCATGTCAGTTTCAATTCAGATGCTCCGAAATTTGTGCAGATTTGGTCATGATTTGGCCTTGCACTTTATGCAATTTAGATTGTGCAATTCGTCACAATTCGAAGAACCGGAATCCTGAGGTCAAGAGACACTTCCCCGTCGAACACAGAAAATCAATCTTGCAGAGACTCCTTGAATGTTTCCCCCGGAAATCCCTCGGTGCCGACGACATGTGACAATTAAATTTTCCCACATTAAAATGTAGGGTTGGGGTTATTGAATTTTCTTCCAGATTCTCACCAACACAGGTGTTTGCCAAGCAGATTGCGATTCCCACGGTCACAAGCCACATGTTCTTTCCACACAGATTACCACCAAACCAATTCTTACCAACAGACTTATTTGCCAAACAAATTCTGATCAACACAGATTCTTACCAACAGTTGAAAGTTGTTGTTACCAATCAATTTCTTACCGACACAGTTTTTAATCAAACAATTTCTTACTCTTGCCAACATTGACGATAGATTCTTACCAAAGACACTGTTACATTGTCACATTCTTACCAACAAGCTTTCTTATCAAACCTTCTCACCAACCAGATTCTTGCCGTACTCTTACCAACATATTTTCTCACCCAACAAATGCTTACCAAAACATTGTCTTACCAAACAGATTTGCGATAAACCGATTCTTACCAATACTTTTTCTGACCAAACAGATTCTGACCACCACAGATTTTCACCCAACCGATTGTTACCAACACATTTCCTTACCAAACAGAGTCTAATTCAAAGCAAATTTCTTACGGACCATGACCGACCATACCAATCAATTTCTTACCGACACATGTTCTCACCAACACATTTCTTACCTACACGGCCTACACGATTCTTACAACACAGATTCCTACCTATATATCATAAATTCTTACAACTAGATTCTTACCAATATGTGACATATAATATGTGTATGATATATGCCATATAGTATATTCTGAAAAATTGATTCTGAGCAGCACAACGTCCTGCCAAACAATGGTTACCAAAGCGATTCCTACCAAACATTTTCTTACCAAACAGATTCAGATTCTTATCAAACAGATTTTTTCCAAATAGACAGATTCTTACCGAACAAACTCTTACTCAGATAGATTTCCTTACCAAACAGATTCTTACCAACATTCTGTTTTACCAATCAATTTCTCACCAACACAGATCTTACCAATCCGATTCTTACAACAAAGATTCTTCTCACCATTTCCCCTTGACTTCAAGTTCTGTCTTTTCTGTTTTGATTTTAAACTCCAGGACAGTGTTCTCATGGTTGTCCAGTCCTTTCATTTCTGGATACAGTCGAAATGATTGTGTGAGAAAAATTATATGGGAACCCAATCATGCGAGTATTCATGTTGCAATCGAACGCCTGTGATGACGGGCCATGGACCACCAGTAACATCCCAAAGGGGCAGGATGGCAAGATGGACCGAACAAAAGTCACTGTCACAGTCACAGGTCTTCAGCATTCAGCAAGATCCGCACTTTGCGTGGTGCTCTGCCATTTTACCTCAGGGATTTTGACCTGTTTTGTTTTTCCACGGACCTTTCCTCCACTGCTCTTTGCTGGCCCAGCACGATCATGTGCCTCTGGCTGGTTTATGACTGGTCCGGCATTTGGCGATTTGTTCAGCTGTTCAGCTATTTTTTCATTCCACATCCAGGCCACAACCAGGATTCAACTGAGGCAATATTGACTGGACTCGGACAATCTAGGGGGTTGCTTCGGTCTTGTCTGTTTACTGTTCATGGCAGTTGGAAGTTTTTCAGGCACAGACTTCAGGTGATAGTTCAAAGTTTGATGTCACTGATGTTTGTATTTTGCATTATTTAATGATATTCGATTTGTGAATTGATTTCGTCAATCATTTCGTCACCGTCGACCATCAGTGTTGTTTGGTACTGTCACTGTAGTGTAATTTATAATATATGTACTGGATGACTGTATGACTCACAGCTGACTCACAGCTTTATGGCTGAATGACCCAGGCCCACTACACTGTATGACTCGCTGATTTTTTAGAAATTCAACACAATGTATTCCATTAAATTACATGTGTCGTGTGCACTGTACAATGCAATATTAACAGCATTGGCAACAATATATAATATATTCTATATATCAATAATTTTTATTTCATGTGATAATCAATATCTGATGTGAGTTTTGCAATCAAGATTATAGTTTGTAATCATCATTCTCAGAGAATGAATCGTGTATTGTGTATCCGTATTTGTGCACAATGTATCATACAATCATATCATATCATACATGAATCAATATCAACACGGACACGGCCTGATACATGAATCAGTCTGTTCATGGAAGTGGCTTCATTCTTTCCCTGGCCCATGGCCACTTTTTCATCTCTGGCTCTGGCCAGGGCGGATCCTTTCAGTGCTATGGACATCGATTTTCAAGAAGCTGGGGATGCAGATGAAGCGGCTTGCAACTCCTGTTGCAAGGTTTGTCATGGTACTCCGCAGACATCCTCCGGACTGCCTTCTGGCAGAGCATTGAAGATGATATCCCGCACTAAGTGTGAATTCTGTCATGGCGCACACCTTCTAAAGTATGGCGAATTCACTTGGAAGGCTGGGTGACCATGCCCGGAAGGTTGTTGGGTAAGTCCAGTGCAGGTTTTGCTAAGTAGCTAGGTAGCAGCAATTGTGGGCAACGAGACCCATGGCCCGTTGTCCATCTCTCCTGCACTTTGTTAATGCTGTGACCTGATGCCCATCCAAACTAACCGACAACCCGACAGAAGAAATCAATTAATGAAACATCACCCGTAAGTGCTAAATCTAGCAAACATGTTTCATGTGCAAAATTAAAACTTCCCCTCCCAGCGTAGCCCCTACAAAATCCTCTTTGGTATACGGTATACGTCGTTACATCATGTTGTATGAATTTTGGTTGTGATGTTTGATGCAAGGTTTGTGCAGTTGAAATTATTTTCGGCAATCATGTGTGCATATACAGGCTACACAGGCAGCCATTTCATTTCATATTATAGTCAGTACAGCTCTTTCCGAAAATGAATAATCAAGACTTTTTGGAATTATGTGCATGGTCCGGTCCTGTATGGTCGTGGTCAATATTATAGTCAGCACGTAGTATGTTTATGTATGATCGAATACCCTATATTAGTCGAGTCATAATTAATTGATATAATTAATATCATATACTAATTATGATTCTCATTTGATATGATATGATATGCAATGATATGATATGTTTTATTTGATTTATATGTATGTCTGTATATTACTTATGTGAATGTGACTGTGGCTATATGATGTGAGTGATTTATATATCATTGTATCATATTATATATCTAGTCTAGTCTATATATCCTCAATGAAATGTAGTATTACAATACAGTACACAACTGCAACTGTGACTGCAACAATATTGATGACTTACTTAACAAATATGATATGTTGTGATGTGTTTGAACCAATTTTATTTCAGATTTTGATCTTACCATGTCATGATACTATAAATTTTCTAAACATTAGCAATTTATGTACTTACAATATACTTTTTATAGCCTGCCTGCCAACATATTCTGATACTGCTTTAAACTGAAACCCTGGCAACGGTTACTTTGGGCTTCTGAAACCCGATGCTATCCCAAACCTATTTGTTCCGCTACCAACAGTTCCTGCCACAGGAAGTTGTGGAGAAGATCCTCAGAGGCGACATTGTGCTTGAGAAGTTCCTCACGGACCGGACCAAGCTTGTGGAAGTCCTCCGATCATCCGAACTGCCTCCCTATTGGTCTCCTGAGCCTTTGCGGCTACTTGTTCACATTGGCTGGGCAACGGGTTGAGGTTTCCCCAAGTATGCGAAACTAGGACCATGGCACCCACAATGGGCACGGTAAAAGTTATAGGCGGCGCAAGCTCCAGCATCCATCAGCATATACATACATACATTTTGAGTTTGGAGAGCTCCTTTGAGGCACAGAAGTCACGCTTTGAGGATATGAAAATGATATGATTATCATTATATTAAAATTTTTACTATTATCAAATATGCTCTCAGAGTCTCAGATCATATCAAACACCGATGCCGATACTGATCATACCATGGAAGTTGTCTTCATAGTCACAATTTATTTCATGATTGATTGACCATTGATATCATCATTTCATCATTGATTGTAGCAATGTATATTATATTCTTCAACAGTGCAGTAGAATGCAACACCTTACTGCGCAAAATCATACATAGCAAGTTTTCAATTTCAGTATGAACATACATCATACTGACATATTTAATTTTACCGTAACTGTTACTACAGGAATTCTAGATTATATTTACTGTAGACTATAGACTATAGATAATAGAAATGTCCGTTATGACAATTATTCCATTTGCTCTACTTGTTTAAATAAATCAAATTACTGTATGACTGTATATCATATCATCATATATCAGAGTCATATCAGATATCATCATTCATTATAATAAGGAGGTATTATTTTCATCTATATGTCTTCATTGATTGTCATTATCTAATTGCCTAACGCCTAATTACTACTACTACACTAGACTATGTTATTCATATTTCTAATACTAATTTTGATTGAACTAGTTGTATAGCCTAGACGTATAGCATAGCATAGCTGTATAGTCTAGTCTATATTAGTGTAGAGTCGTCAGTGCATATCATAGATATAGTCTATATATCATATAGGCAGTACATGTGATTTTTGCAAAATGATTTGAAGATGAGACTGTAGACTTTTTTGCCTTTTACTTTTACATATAACTTAGCTAGACTATAGATTTGTCTTTCACTTCATAACATTCAAAAACAACACCTGTTTGATATTCTATTGACACTTGCTATTCAACATGGATAATATAACCTGGATATCGATACCAAGTCTAGCCTGCTCGAGGTTGGTCCTCCAACAGAAGGAGATGCGGCGTGTCTTGAAGCAGCTTGGGTTTGAGCGCCTGTGGACTAAAGAGGAGTATTGCAAAGCCCACAATGGCCGTTCTCCTGAAGATGATTCATTGAAGATGCAAAGCGTGACACTGCCTGATGGCTCCAAGAAGGAGATGTGCAAGGCGTCTGTCTTGTGTGCATCAACGTACATCAATAATCAATTTGCTCTGCAGTTAGAGAACATTGGTTGCGAACAACATTGGATTTATGATGTTGAACTATCAGGTTAAGTGCCTGCATGACATACCGACATACTACGTGACAATGACAATACAATACCAGTGTTTTCTTCCGGTTCCAAATCGAAGAGAGAGTTGAGAAGCATGTGCGGCATTTGGTTTCTATGTCCAGATCCACATTATGCAGGGCTAGCCTAGCAGTTGATTTGATTCATGATTCATGATGATAATGCAAAATGTAAATGCAACTACTACTATGTAAGACTATGTATCATTCGATCTTTTACCATTTACCGTTTACCGTTTTTCAAAAACAATTAATCAAATCATTCATATCATGATGAGATCATATTATTACATATTTTATAATTTTTTTATTTATATTTATATCTATTTATTTTATTATTTGTTATTTATTATTTGTTATTGATGTTTCCTACTCCAGATCAATATTTATTCTAATTTATAGTTAGGTACTTAGGTACATTCATTCAAAGTATAGTATTAAGACTACGGCTAAGGCTATGACTATAATTCTATATTTATAATTAGATGATGGTGATGATATTACATATTATTATTCAGGATGTATGTCTTATTAGATGTTTTTGAATTAATGTTAGTTTCATTGACATGTGCGATTCTGTACCATGTGCTTCAAAGTCCTTGGAAATGGTTGTTTGAACTTGAATTCCATTTTTGGTCCCCAATTGTTTGAGCAAGAGAACACCATTTCCGGTTTTCCATCCTCATGAACCTGTGTGGATGTGTGTCTCATGATCTGGTCCGTGTTCCTTGTATGATTTGGGAACTGCAGTCCCACGGTTTATTTTTGATAATTTTGCTCATGGGCACTCATAACTCATGACTCATAACCAAATAGAATGCAACATCACATACGGATGACTGTTCAATGATCAATGATTTGAAGTGTATCTGAAATGAACTCAAATGATTTGATATGCAATGGTGATATGAATACTGAATATGACCATCATAATCATATCATATCATATCATATCATATCATATCATATCATATCATATCATATCATCATATCATATTGAATTGCATGAATTGTATGATTCATTTTCTATAGGCACAGACATAGACATAGACATAGACATTGACATAGATGAATACGATATGAATATATAATAGTGCATATATCATATCATACACCGCCGATACCCCTGCTTTTGCCCATCAAAGCATGCAGCCATGCAGAACACATGTCACATGTCACATGTCACATATCATTTCTCAAATCACATATCACATATCAAATCATATCATTGCATATCATATTTCATGTTATATCTTATCATATCATATCATTTCATTTCATATTATCATATCATATCGAATCATATCACTGATCACACCATTACGAAAACATGCACCATACATGCACTTACAGGGGAAACACAGATCCACCCATGCGAACCTACAGGATTTGAATGTTCCTCATATCAAACATTCATTGATAATATACATGATTTGAAATAATGATTTGATATCATCATATTTATCATATCATCATTTTCATATCATCATGTAATGCCATGGGCTATTTAATCTAATCAAAATACATAGACATTGACAAAGAAATAATATTCAAAGAACAAGAGTTTCTCAGTGCATGCATATCGTCATATCGTTTGTGAAACCAACGGTCCAAACCACAAGCCTCTTCTCTGGCAGACTTGGTGTGGACCACGAGACGTTTGGGACTCTCAAGTTGAACAACATGACCGAGTTGTTTTCCAACGCGTGCTTGACAACGGCATGGTCACGAATCATGGTTGCAAATCTCGCGGCATGGGCTGCTGCTGTTCGCTTTTGGAGTTTCATCCCTTGGATGGATCACTTGTTGTGTTGATAGGATCGTTTTACTAATTGTCAGTGTGATTCCTATGGCCCATGTCGATGATGGTGCTGTTGGCTTTATGGCACGCTCTGTGGTTGGGTGTGGTGTTTGATGCTCCTGGGTCCTGGTGATACAATCCTAGCTTTTTTTTAATGATGTTCAATGGTATATTTCTAGCCTACTAGAGAACTTGTAGCCTAGAGCCTTTACCTACATTTAGTAAAACACTGACAATGGCAATCGGTTCAATGATCATGCAAAGGAGGGACCAGTGGGAATGACCGAATAGAAAGGATGATGTGATTGGGATTATTTGATAGTGAGAGTGTGCAGTGATAGTGAAGGTGACAGTGATACAAATAGTTGATAGTCGATAGTCATAGTCAGAGTCATAGTCATAGTCTATAGTCTATAGTCTTTAGGAATGGTTGTTAATAAAGAAATTCACCAAAGCAAAAACACCAACAAAGCAAAAACACCAACAAAGGAAAAATACCGGAGAGAAACACCAGAAAACGGCCGCAGAGAAAAAACACCAGAACAAACACCAAAGAAAAGGCACCAAGTGGAAACACCAGAAGAGACAATATAGGCCAAAGAGAAAAAAACACAAGCAAAAACACCAGCAATGAAAAAAACAAAACACAGAACAAACCCCCCCACAAAAACAACACAAACAACTCTCTCTCTCTTTCTATGGTATCTGATTCTCGGAACTTACGCCACCTCTTTGTGCGGTCTCTGTCTCTGTGATATGATATGACATGTGGTCCTAGGAGTCCTATGAGAGTCCCCCTATGGAGATTATAAGTTGTACGGTAATGACATTGGTATAGCTTATAGACTATATTTTATATTTGATATGTTATATGATAAGATTGATAGTTTTCTAAATTATAGTGAAAACTAAATAAATTGTTTTATACGATATAAGATAAGTAAGTTAACATATAACTTAACAACATACCGTATACCATATCATATCACATATTTATAATGTGTGTAGTTAAGTTATTATTTTATCACACTACTTATTACATATTCTATGAATCGGAGTCTATGTCTATGTCTATGGTCGATGATGATGTTTTATATGGATTTGTGAAATGATATGGAAACATAAAGTCAGTAATGGTTTCATGAATGATTCAGTACACTTATCATTAATTACACTTTCTACAGTGTTACTCAAAGATTAAGTTAGATTAGATTCAAGTACTATCATAATTCAAAGTTGAGCTCAACACACACGTTTTTCGAGATATTAGGCAAGGTTATGATTCATGATTAGGGTCTATAGGCCCTATTAGCCTATTATTTCATGTTCTTCCAGCAGCTGCTCGCGTGTCCAAGCTGAGGATCACCCCAGATCAGCAAATGGCAAGGTATGCTTCCAGGACAAAGGTTGTCATTACAGACCCGATGGCGGAGGTTGCCAAAGATGTCCCGGATGACAAGGTGCCATTGTCTGCCTTCCACCAGAACTTGCCAACTGGTGCCAGCACTCCTTTGCCGAGTTCAGCTGCTTCCATCATCCCTCCTGTTGCTGGGTCTGTTCATCCAGGAGTTGCTGACCCTACTGCTCCCAGCACAATTTCTGAGAATGATGAACTGGAAGCAGAGCTCGAAGCCCAAATGCTGGGATTGCCCGGGTCAGAACAAGACCCTGCGAAGAAACGGAAACAAGACCAAGCCAACGGAAATCGTGCCAAGAAGAGACGATCGAAGGAGGAGATGGTTCAAGAGGAAGTTGACAAACTTTCTACTGAAATGGCTCAGATCATGGCATCTGTGGCTGAGTGGCCAAAGAAACCTTCAGGCTATGACATGGGCAAACTCGACAGGGCTTTGGCCAACAAGCTGAAGATGACCAAAGAAGCAGGCATTTTCGAACAGGTCCAACGCCTGGAACAATGGATCCTAGAGGTTCGGCTGCTTCGGGAATGCATGTCAACAGCCTCGAAGTACCTGCCCAACAAGGGCCTTCCAGCAAAGAAGCACTTTGAAGTTTTCCACCAGGCCTTTGAAAAGGCCAACGCAGAAGTGCCGAGATTGGTGTCGCTCTTCCCAGTGGAAGTTCAGCAACACTTCAACGAAGCTGCTTTCTTGAAGGATGTGGAGGCGGTCCCAATCGACTGGGTGCAGGTCTCTGCACACTTTGCCAGGGAGCGTTTGGCCAAGATGTACGAATCTGACGAGACTTTGGAGAAGCAGACCGTCTACATGATTGAGAAGGTGATGCTTACGATCTTGGATTCTGAGGAGCACGACCTGGACGGTGTGAGGCAAGTCTTGGTTTCCACTTGTGAAAAGATTATGGCAAAAGATCCACCTGACATGTTGTCAGCGAAGCTGCCGGTCTTGATTCAGCTGTGCACTTTGGATTCCCGAGGGGCAGCCACTTTGGATGGAATCATCAACTTAGTGCACGACCAAGCAGAGAGCCCTGTTGTGCGTGTCTTCATGGCTTCTTCCAAAGGAAGGGAAATGGTGACTTTGGCTGAGGCGCGAAACAAGAACATGCAGGACAAGGCTACGGCGCTGAACACCATCATGGGCCTCAAGGACTGCAACCAGCACTTCACTCATACCAAGTCATGTCATTTCAGATCATTAGTTTTTACAGAGTATTCATATCATAAATCATCAATTAAATCATAAATCATATCTAGTCTATTGTCTATTCTATTCGACAACGGCTCCAATTTAAACAATTTTCATAGACCAGTCCAGGTTCAGGTGAAAAACTTCCTGTTCAATAAATCAAATTCATATTACGCATAAATGTGAATTAAATTTCAAAAATATGATATGATATATGATATATATAATATATAATTTATATTTTATATACATACAATACACATATTTATATTTGATGATATTGAATGATATTTGGTATATGATGTAAATGATGAATAAATGATATATCATATATCAATGATACTTTGAAATGTGATATCATCAGTCATGTCATCATGCAATTTATTTTATTTGTAGATCAGTATGCAATAGTAATACTGTGTTGACATCCAAATCCAAATCCAATTTCTGGACAATTGCAGTAGGCAGTAGGTAGATTCACAGCAGAGATGCGAAAGAAGAAGAGACGCCAAGAGATCTTTTTGCCAATAGTTTGGATTCGTTCATTTTTGAAATGGCAATGGAAGCAGGTGCTCTTACCATGACTGTCAAACTGTACCATTTACTATAATTCATTCATCATTCATCATCCAATTTATGTTTGCTGACTTCAGACTTAAGACTTCGAAAGAGTCATAATTAATTATAATTCAAACGTCTCATTATTAGAATCATATCAGCAACATTTGAATCATTCACTTCATAAAAATGTTCATTTAAGGACAGGGCTATAATATGAAATATGATTGACTTGTTTGTTTCAATTTTTAAATAGTAAAATATTTGAATTTAAATAAACACATTCATATACTCATATATCATATATCATATATCATATATCTATTAATATGATTGACATTTGATATCATATCATTTCAAACAAGTTTCATTTAATAATTTAAGAATATATGAGTTATGAGTAATGTAATGTGTTTGAAATGTGCCAAATTAATTTACAATCATCATCAAATGTCATGAGTCATGAGTATCAGCTGCCAACGCATCATTGCATCACAATCACAGCAAACTTTTCTTGGATGTGTAATCGTATTGCACACTGAATGACTCCACGACTGCAAAATAGATTCATATTTCATATTTCATATTTCATATATATGATGATATGAGATGATAATCCAATATGATTTTTTGATTTTAAGTTACTCAATGATATCATCATTAAATCATATCACGTTACAAGTTCCATGATCGACTGGACTAGACGATTCAGCACTGGTTTGATCACATGAAATTAAAGTATAAAGCGCAAAGTAAAATCAAGTAAATTACGAAGCTACAAAGAGAGAGGGAGAGAGATGGACAAGCGTGCGTGCCCACTGTGAATTCTGCATTGTTTTTTGTCATATCAAATATTTTTTTAACATGAATCATGAATCTGAATCATATTTCTACGTTTATTTTTACATTTTAATATAGTACAGTACAGTATATTATCAATCATATATCATATCATGTATCATGTATCATTTTTAATTTAGATCATACCTAATTTCATGTATTCATCATTCGCATAACGTACTTAGTAACTTAAAAACTGATAAACACTCCTATGCCTATGAGTGAGTCATATGAACCGTATACCGTACCCTATGCACCCTATGCAGCCTATGCACACTATACAATGAGTGTTTTTGGATGTTTTGCCTGACAGGACAAGATGACTGCCCTGAAGTCTTCTGATGAGTACAGTTTGTTCACGGAGACGGAGCCTACTCTTGACGACGAAGCCATTGAGAAAGTTCACTCGATCTACCTGCCCGCTTTGGTAGATATTTGCTTGGGTTTGTCCGGAGCAGTGGGTTCTGAGGAAGTTTTGCAAACGCAGCCTGCGAAGGAAGCCATGGTGTTGTTGGAGTCCATTTGGGTTCCCTTTGCTGACTTGGTGTGTCGTTTGGCAATCACCGATCTGAATTCTTGCAGCAAGCAGGTTGTTGAAAAGGATGCCATCGACACGCGAGAACCACCGTGGACACTGATTGTGGGAAAGGTGATTGATCTCATGCGCAGCTGTGCCGAAGCTCAGGCCGTTCATGGAATTTGCAACGCTGCTGGGCGGATTGGATGCTTGAATGCGAGAAATTCCAGCGACAAGATCAAGGTCCACAGCAGCTTTGCAACTTGGGCTGCACTTGAGCAAGTGGATGCACTGCACTAGATTACTAGATAACCCAGAAACTTTTCTGTAAATGACCTTGAACAAATGATTATGATAGACAAACATGAATGATATGATATGATAATATGACATGACATGATATGATATGATATTTTTTTTGAAATGATTTGATATGATCAATGATATGATATATTTCCTTTTTTTGAAATGATATGATATAAAATGATGATTGATATGATATGATATGATATATTTAAATTATACTATGATGCTGGTATGATCGGTAGACGGTACGGTATGATGATTGAAATGTTTGGGTGCAATGAATGATTTAAAATGAAATGAACGGTATGATTCTATGATACGTTATCATGTTGTTTATTTTAAGTAACGATATGATATGATAATTAAAATGATTGATATGAATTGATGCAGCGTGAATTTTGAGACCAATTGTTAGCATTTGAAACAGGATTTAACGCTTTGTGTATGACATCTTACTAACAGGGAACCGGAAATCATCTTGAACATTCTGGTTCGGTTCAGGGTTGTCACTTGGGATTTTGATGCATGCATGTCTATGAGTCTATGGCCTATGGCTCTATGACCGTCCACATCTAATGTTCATCTAATATCTACACACGATGCCCAGTCACGCTTGTTCAAACCAAGTTCTGTTCAGTTATGTGTCGGCGATTTCCTTTCCCAGGTCACGTTCTTGCAAGTGCTCGGGGAGATGCTCCATTCATGTGGCTGCAACGGGTCATCCTTTGATAGCTGGCAGACCGACAACTTTGTGGCAACAGTCAGCAATGCCACTTCAGCGGAAGGCCTGGCGATTTGCAAGTCCATTGAATCATTTTGCTCTCAGATGTCAGATTTGCCACAGGGTTTCCAGGGGCAAGTTTCCAAGTTCATGGACGAGGAGTGCTCTGCTTTGATGAAGCTTTGCTCCGGGCTGATGGAGACGACTTTGCCCAGCGTGTTCGACAAGCTGGAGGAGCAGTTCTACATGCAGAGTTTGGCAGAGCAGCCCTGGTTCAAAAACCAGACTTCGGAGTTCATGCCAGCTCCGCAGAATGTGGACTCCGACTTTTGGGAGCGCTGTGTCACGTGTCCTTTGCCTCAATTTGGTTGCCTGCAAAACCTGAGCAAATGCTTAGCACAGGCTGGCAATGACAGCAAGGAGATTCGCGTGCAGCAGCATTGCACAATGGCCTGGCAGAAGGCAATCCTGATGAGGGCTATTAGCAGTTTCCTCTTTGCTTCCGCGACCAACAATTTGGCTTCTGATCCGACAGTGGGGAACTTGGCAGCCCATTTGCCAAGCCTGGTGGGCCCTGTGAAGGACATGGCTGCAGCGTTGTCCGCCTTGTCGAAGGACAGCGCCCTTCCCAGCTACAAGACCTACATTGGCCAGTCAGTGGTTCCTGTTGTGGCTGATCACATCCTTCAGCATTTGGGTTCTGCTATTTCGAAGGCTGGAGGGGGACAACTTTCATTTCTTGTTCAATGCTTCAGTTCCTCTATGTTTAGGAAGGGTGATTTTCCTACCAATACCCGCTCAAGAATATGATATGATATGAGATGAGATGAGATGAGATATGAATGATATGATAAATGATATGATATGTATTGATATGATAGTGATATCATACCTCGATTTGATATGCAATGTTATGTTATCTGTTGTTTGATCTGAGATGATCTGATTTGACCTAACATGCTTTGGTATAAAAATGATTTGATATGGTTGCCAGTTTTTTGGGGCTTACAGTCTTCCAGTCTTTCAGTGCATGACATGTCGATGATAAAATTAATTATATACATTATTGATGATCTACATTCAGTCAGTACTTTTTACGATTCATCCTGTTTAGGGATGAACTATGGAATCTCAAATCCCGTAGAATCGTACCATCGTAGCACATTAAAAGTGCCCTTTCCTGAGATATTAATTCTAATAACCGATGTAGCCAGGGCCAATGCCATAGTTTTGGAAATGATGAGGAGAAATGGCAACTGGCAACTACTTCATCTTAATCATAACTTATGATTGAGAATTTGCTGATTGATATAATCCTTGTTTCTTCTCGCTAGAACTGAACATCATACATTACACACGACTCATACACATACAGTAATCACTAGACATCATTCATCACACATCATACAAGAAATTCAGAAAGTCTAATGAGTGACTAAGAATGATGTACAGCGGACAGCGGGCAGTGTCAAGTCAATGCAGTACAGGACGGAGACGGTAACACATTAACATAGTTGAGTAAATCTAAGCAATGTAAATATTATAAAACTAGACTGGACTTTACAATTATATATGATTTATCATATTTTGTCATTTTATCATTTTACAATTTACAATTTATATAAATATCAAATATTTGATACCTTAGATCTTAATGTAATGACTAGTAACTAAAGACTAGCTAACGGCCAATGACCCAATTGATGTCTCACAATGGTTTCAAGTTTCAAGTCGAAAGTCATAAGCTGTTTCAAAAGTTGTTTAGCCCTAGTTTAGCCCAAGCTGCGCAGAGTCATAGTCAAACAAATCCAGAGTATTTATCAATGGTTCACTTTCAAATGTTTTTTTTGGCTGCCCCAGAAACTGCTTGACAGAACTTTAACTTTGTTGGAGGGGTGTCAGTTTTTGAACAAACTCTTGGGAGGCCAATGAAAGCATCCCCGATTCGTATGAAAATTGGCTGGTGACACGCAACCTGCCAAAGATCAAGAACACTTTGCTGGCGAAGGAGGTGCACACTGCTGTGTGCGGGGAGCTTGAGAGTATCAGCTGCTGCTTTCAAGCCATTGAAGTCATGCTGGCTGATTTTTCGGGTTTGGCCATTCTCCCTGCGCATGCCGTGGCCAAGATGAAGGCCATTCAAGGCCAGTTGAAGCAGATCCGAGTCTATTCAGTTACCATTCATGGTCTGAATATCATCGTCAACAGGATGCCCAATCGCCAGCCCCGTGAGAAGTCGGCTATGGTCAGGGAGTATCTCAGCTACTTAAATTTGATCACGCCATTTTATTGTTTGGTCACGTTCAGTATGATGAGTCATGAGTCATTGATGAGACTTTGGAACAATAAGATTCATAATGGTAGTATGACTCGTATGATATGAATGATAGTGTCAGTGATATGAATGATATGATATGATGATGATATGGTATGGACATGGACCTGGACATGAAATAGCGATGATACACGGCACCGACATCAAAAATAACATCATCGTCATCGTATCATATCAATCATTATCAATCATATCTAACTTATTGGCATTTTTTGTTTATACAATATTATCTGCCAGAATTAACTATGCCTGGCCAATCCTTTGCGATTACATCATTGTGGTGTTGTTTTCAAGGTTACTTTTTATTGACTATTAACTATTGTTGTGATTGTTCTAGTTTTTTTTTGATCCGGTCGTCGGTCGTTTCTGTTTGTGCTTATTTCAGTTGTGATTGTTGTGGTTGTGGGTGTGGTTGTGGGTTGTATGGGGCCATGGGCCATGGTCATTGTGGGGGATGTTGATGATTGTTCTGGCTGTGGCAATTGTTGTTGTTTATTGTTGGACTTACCCCCGGTCCCTGTAACAGTGTGAGCACAAAATTAACCATGAGAAATGAAATCGCACGACCATAGAGGGGTACTGGCTATCCCAGTTCTTGAGCCTTTGTTCAGACTTGAGAAATCATGCCGCTCGGCATGCCCAGGTACAAGAAGAATCTCGAGCGATCGAAGGTGATGCCACCAAAGTCGATGATGCAGTGGATGACTGAAGCGTCCAATTGAATCACCTAAAGTGTTTCCCTGTTTTACCTCAATTTTTTGGAACCTGGCCATAGGTCCATAGCTTTGGAAAACAATCCTGGAGTGTTCAGTGACAGAAGATATCAACTTATAGTGTTTTTGAATTTTCCTTGGAAATGTTTATAACTGTTGTGTTTTCCTGGGGTATGCTGTGGATTGGCCGGGAAAGTTGCGTTTTGAGGTGTAGGAAACTGGCCATAGATCCATTGCAATGGAAATTGCAACATGTCAGTGCTCACATTGCAATAACACATTCCTTCTGTATTCACATTAGAAGATTTGAAGGTGTTCGGAGTAGCTTGATTCCAAGCAATTGTTGCTGTGGATGGGCCGGTAGATCAGATTGAAACCAAAGAAAGGCAAAAAAAGGCTGGTCGACTGCTCTGTCAGGTTTGGTGATTTAAGATCAGGATTTCACCCTAAAAGTGACACCTAAATTTGGAAAAACCCGATCTCGATCAAGTTTTGTCGTGCGATTTCTCGTGCTCTAAATTGTGCTCACTGTTACAGGGCCGGGGGTAGGTCCAATCTATAGCACTGTATGGCACAGCTTGGTCGAACATCTAGAAAACAAACTTTCCATAAGCTTTGCGGCGCGTGCCTCGTGGTCGGTGTAATGAAAGAGGATACAATCGCCAGATTTCTCATCAAATCCGCGCTGTGGAAGCTCTTCTAATGGATCCCCATCAGCTTTGACACGTCTTGCATCAATCGCGCATGACCACATTTTCACGTCACCATCGGGCAAGGTCACTGTCAGAGTCTTCCAGTCAGGATCATACTTGTAGCGCTCGTCCTTCAAAAGCTCACCTTCATAGTAAGGCCGACTCCCAAAATACCGGTCGATCTTGATCACTGTGTTGTCTTCAACATTCCAAGGCTTCAGAGGCTGAGACTTAAAGGCAAAGAGTGGGTATAAAGGCATCACTGGAAGCTACCAATCACAGTTCCACATGACTATGCAAGAAATTGGGCGTTGAACTTTCGAGACTTGAGATTGGGCCAAGAGCGAAAAATGGGATCATCCCATGGTTGCACAATTCTTCCATCAGCCATGAGAGTTGATTTGAAAGCCTGGACTTGCCTATTGGAGGACACTGAAGAGCAGCACTGTGGATACAAGGCTGTCCCTGTGGCAGTATGGTTTCCTTCTGCAAACTGTTGGAGGAAAATCTGGTGTACCAAACTTCACTCTCTATTCCTAGTCTACTTGACACTTGATCAATACTGCAGGAAAGTAGTCTTGGTTGTCTTGTTGCAACTGGAGTGTGTCTGGCATACAGATAGCAGGCACAAAAAAAGATGTTGAACATGCATACATATACATATTCGTATGCCTCAGGCTCAACCGTTATTAACCTTCATTGACCATCATTGACCATCATTGCCCATTAAGATTAACCATTAGTTTGCCATCAATGTTGGGTATCCCCCGCAATCAACCTCAACCACTAATTAACCAGTATCACTCTCAACCATTGAATCAACTCATGAATTTACCACCTGATCATCTATCATCAACAACTGATCGTAACCACCACTCAACCTAATGAACCATCTAATGAAGCATCACTCACAACCTCAACCAAGCATCAGTTCACAGTTTTTACTCCCATGTACAAAAATAAATAAATAGATGTATATATATATATACACATATCAGCAACCATTCAACCAACCATCTTACTCGACCATCAAAACTTAATCAATCATCAAATCAGTCTAGTTTGACCTTGACCACCTCTAGCAACCTTCTAACCATCAACCATCAAGTAAACACCTCTCAACCACTTCGCGACCCAATCACCAACTACTTGGATCTCCCACTCAACCAACCATCCAATGAACCCCGACTCTAACTCGCTAACTAACTTCATCTGTAAGTCTATAATAAGCATCAACCAACCTGGGTGACCCTCAAAATAGGGGGACATCTTGCAATTCTTTTGGTAATCTTCTTTAGTAACAAATCATTGCCAATCACACATAATTTGGGTGCCCCTCTGGCTTGAGAAACCCCAGCCGTAATCAAAATCAACCATTAACCATCTCAAATACGATTGACCTAATCACCCATCGAATCACCCACCTCAACCCAACCATTGACCCAATCACCCACCTTAACCCAACCACTAACCCACCCGAATCACCTGTTACTAACTAACCTTAACCACCCTGCTGACCCACCGAAACCATCCCCAGCCACGGCACTCCCCAAAGGTAGCGCCCGGGGAGATGCGTGCGATGGCGTGGCCGTCGCGCTCAGCCACGACGATGCCGCCTCCCCAGGCATCCGCGGGGTGGGAAGCACCGCTTGGATTGGCCAAGACATGGTGAAGAGTTGTCATCATTAATCACCAATTAATGTTGTTGTTGGTTAGTTCACCAGAGGGTAACCATCATCAACGAATCTATTTGATAGACTAATAAACTTTTTTTGACTTTGCACGCAAATAGAGTCACCTAGGGGACGCCAGCTTGCAAGCACCGAAGAAAAAGCTATTGAAGCCAACGATGCAAACTAATAAACATTAACAACAACACATTTTTGGGGATTAGTGGTGATAATGATTTGATGCTGGATTGATTTGGTGAATCTATGGTTGATTTGTGTTGATGAGTTGATTTGATGGTGGATCTATGGTGATGAGTTAGGGATTTGATGGTGGATCTATGATTGCTCAGTGGTGATAAGTTGATCTTATGGCGGATTTTATGGTTGATCATGGTGAGTAGTGGTGGATTTTATGGTGGACTAGTGGTGATCAATGGTTGATGGTGGATTTTATGGCTGATTGGTGATATATGGCGATTAGTGGCTCATGGCTGATGACGGTTGGTTATTGGTTGATTAATGTTTTACTAAGCTAGTTCATTGATTGGATGATTGATGATGATTGGTGGTTAGTTGAAGGTTGATTCGATGGCTACGCAGGTTGACTCAGCCAATTAATGATGGGAATGATAGTGGTTACCTAGCAGAACGTTTGATTAATGTGAACAATGGTCATGAATGCTTCATTTTATGATTGATTAAGGTGGCAGATCAAGGTTTTTAGTTGATGGATGTTGATGGCTGTTTTCTGGTTGACTCATCGATGGTTGATTCAATGCGTAGATGAAGTTAGATACCAGATTTGATAGGTGATCCAGGTGAGTAATGGTTGATGATGGATAATTTTACGGTTGTTGGAGGTTGATGATTTTGATGGTGGTTGAGTGAATGATCGATGAATATGGTTGCTGCTTTATTAGTGGAGAAGCACCAGCATTCATGGTTGATTCAGAGGTTCAGGTGGTTTATTTTGAAGGGTTGTTTAACTACCCCGTCATGAAAAATATGATTGCCAACCAACCTAGCATGTGTTAATACATTTGGGAAAATAAACAATGTTTGAAAGGACCAGCCAGATTCAGGTTTTTGATTGAATGGTTGGCCATGGTTGAGAATGATAGTAGTTAATGGTTGAGGTGGATTGTTGATGATAGGGAGATAAGAGCCAACAATCAAAGGGACTAACATTTGTTCACTTATGATTGATTCGATGGTTGATGAATAGCTAATCTTTATTGTTAGCAATGATGGATGATCGTTGATGATCGTTGATGATCGTTGGTGATCGTTGATGATGATGCTGGTGATGATGATGATGATGATGATGATGATGATGATGATGATGATGATGATGATGATGATGCTGATGATGATGATGATGATGATGACGATGGTTGATTTATGAATGCCTTTGATCGCCCATTCAGTCATCTGTAGATTACGCTAAGCAGCCGCCACCGTTCCCCCCGGACTTCCCAGGGTTGCGAGCCCACATAGCGCCTGATAGGACGAACATCGCAGGGTCTTCCTCATAGGCCCCTTCCACCACAATGGTTTGCCCATGCCTTGCTGAAATGGGCAAGGAGACTCATCGATTTGTGGCTAGTATCATGGACTATTGTTGGATCATGGTGGTGATAATTGGTAATAACGCGGGACAAGGGGTTGTTGTTGGTGCAAGCTGAGGGTAGTTAATTTGATGACTTGAAATAGTGGTGATGGACTATAACTAACCATATTGGCACGCAAATAGATTGACCATGGAATTCATTTTTGTCCCAACTGGATCCACCCATCGATGATTAATTATCCATTATAACCACTCATTTCTCATGTTTTGATGGACAACCATACATGGACAACTAATCCGTGGATAGTGGTCATCCCTTGCGCCGAAAATTCTGGGATGCAAGGGAGGCATTTGAAAAAAGATGCGTTGTTGCAAGGACCGTCTGCGCCTGATCTGAAGCTATGCATCACTTCGGATCCACAGCAAGTTAGACAGTAAACGATCGTTGAATCCGATAGGTCATTTTGTTTACTTTATCACTAACTGTAGGCGGATTATGGTGGTTAATGATGACTAATGGCCACTTCGTTTGTAACTGCCAGCGGTCCATATGGTTTTACAGGGGATTATAGTGATTAATGATAGGGTGCAAGGACAAATGCTTGACCACTGTGATCCTCAAGTCATAGGGAAGCCCCCACAAATAGTGGGTTTATTACTATCGAAGGTTAATGGTTAAGGTGAAATGATTTCCGGGCACCCCGACTTTGAGAAACCACGATGTAGTCTACATAGTTCTCCACTAAGTGGTCCCTGTTATCTAGAAGTCAGTTCATATCAAATCCTGAGGCATTGTTCACACCCATCAAGGATCATGGGATTGCCAGGCATCACTCCCAACCATCCAAACGTTGTGATCATGTCTAGTTGGTGGTTGAAGCACCTGTCTGAAAAATACCAGTCAACCAACCATCCCAAATATAGGGGAAATAGAAAATGTCAATCAAACTAGTCATCCTGCTCTAGTGGGATGACCCAAGTTCTACATTGTAAACCAGGCATCTACTACTCAACTGCTTCAGAAGCCGCCGCAAATTTCCAGCTTTTTTCTTCAGATGGCTTTGGGTCAAAACCCTGTACCCCTGGTTCCTCCATCATTCATCATTGTTTTTCCTACAAGGTGGGCCCGGCCAGTCATACGTTGATTAATAAGCCATGTAAATATAGTTATATATATCCTCCACAACTTAATAAACCCCTGGTTGATCAACTGGGGGGGCCACCATTTTAAAAGGGAAACCAAGGCTTTTAGAGGATACCACCTATTAATCAACCAGGGGTTTATTAATCCTAGGTCAACATGATTCACCATTATTGATGGTTGATGATGGTTGACATCGACCCATAGCCAGATCTGAGCAGCTGACAGGAACATGGAAGAGGTGACCTTCGCGTTCAAAGCCTCCAGGAATCCCGTCCTGCCGCTGGTCTTAGGGAGATGTGGTGGGCCTAAAGAGCTGGCTTTATCCATGCTTGTACCTTCTCACCATCCCAGATCATTAAATTTCTTGGTAATTTTTGGGGATGATCTGGGGAACATCAATTTTTCTTAGTAATATTTGGGGATGATCTTTGTAATCTTAGGGAAACCATCAGATTTTGGGGAACACCATTTTCGGACAAACACGGCTGCTTAACAAGTTGGCTCATGATGGTTAATGATGGTGAATGATGTCGCTTGCTAAGCAAGTTTCTGACAGTGGTAGTTAAAGCGACTTGTCAATGATGGTTAAATGATCATGAACGATGGTTAACAACTGATGATGACTAAGAAGTTGATTGTAAATCGTGGTGATGATAGTTAGCTAGCTGGCGCATGATGTTCAACTTGACTTGCCAAGTAACAACAACAAACCATGGTTGATGACGGCTACCGCTGGTTGATGATGGATACCCTCAGGTACACTAACATGGCTGGCTGGAAAAAATCCACCATAAATTCCTAATTCCCCAAATTTGTCCATTGCCAAAATGGTTGATTTTCCAGCCAGCCATGTTACCGTAGGGTACTTGGATGATCATCCCACTTAGTAACTGGTTAGTAACCATCTCTAGTAACCATGGCTAGTAACCATGGTCAGTTTGCCAGCCCGGGTAGCTGATAACTCATTCCCAAGCAACAACAGCACCTCCTGGCTGCCAAAACGCAGCAACCCCAACAGAGCACCGGCCCCTTGTTGAGGCGCCGCACCCGCTGGCCCTAAAGAGCTCCACGTGCCGGACCTGCCCAGGACGACATGGTGACCATAGCTCCTTGCCCGAGCTAAGGAGACCCCAGGCCTGGCCTCGTTCCCAACCACCAGCCAGATGATATGGCGAGCTGGGTCAAGATTAACCAACCAATAATAGCTAGTGAATGGTTAATGATAGCGGATGATAACTCGCAACTATAGAAGATATATACCAACTATATGGCTAGGGGTCAATATTAACCAACATGGGACAAGAACCAACAGTTTCATAGGGAAAACAATGGTTAATGATAGGGGAACCAGGGGGGCTAAGGGTGAACTGACCCAGTGTCATATTGAAGAACAGTAGGGGTGCAACAACAGGTCCATCAGATGACGCAACAACACACCCAGCCTTGCTTCCAGAGATTCGACCGCCCTGCGGGGACGTCTTCAACTTCTCGAAGTGCTCCTTGGTGGACATGTCAAACATCAAGCAAGGCACCAGGTGGATGAACCAAAGCTAAGAATTGGTCAAGAACTAAGAATGCTTGAGAATTACTCATGGCATGGCTAAGAATCATCATGGATTGGTATTGTCAACACTTGGGGTAAGTCAGACAATTCATTCAATAGCTGGAACACAAACCAATCAGCAATGGCAGAAATAGTGGTTCTCAACCACTACTAACCATCATGAACCACAATAAAAACACTAGGAACCATTGTTCACCCTAGAAAATCTCATGATTTTCCCGATTTTTCATCATGATAATCCACAAATCTCCCCGTTGCTCAGTAACCATCCGTAACGATCATGACCCAGCTTGTGCCGCCGTTCATCAGGGGTGAGAACCATGGTTATTGACAAGCGATAAGCGGCAAGGAGGACACGGGCGTTTATCCACCATCAATGGATCTTGATCATCTATGATGATGGTTGAGCTTGATCGTTGGATATAAATCGTTTATCTGCCATAATCTACGATTAGCTTGTTGGTTGACCTGATTTGACCAGCTATTGATGCTTCAGCCAACAACTATTATGAAAAAATAGCCAGTTACTAGTGGCAACCACAACTACTTGACGAGCTAACTACATCGGGTACTCAATAAGCACTTGATTAACCTGGTTCACCAGCCAAACGGCTATCATCACAGCTTGTTCCACAGCGCTGTTAATCACCTACAACTGGATGTACGGGTGGGGTCACAACATCTGGACAGAACTAAGGTGGGATATAAGCCCTACAACCATGGTTCGTTACCAATTTCTGGAGGCACATCCAAATATTAACCAACCATCAATTGTGCATGATCACCCATCACTTAAGATGGTTTAACCATCATCATCATCATCATCATCATCATCATCAATTCTGATAATCAACCCTTGATAAATCACAAATCAATCACGAATCAACCATCAACCATTAACCAACCAACTACCATCATTTCAACCATTGATTATACATATATACTGTAATCAAGCATGAATCAATCAACTGGTAATCCACCAATCAGTACAGTAATCAACCAGTAATCAATCAGTAACCACTACTTGGATGTGCAGCTGGGTCATGACCATGCTTATTCGCCCAATAAGGTAGCTTATAACCCCTTGAAACCATGGTTGAATTGTGACCACTGACCGGCTCGCCATGGGGGTGCACATCCAGCCGTAGTCGACCAGCCACCAACGCCACCTACCGGGATGATCTCCTGGCGTCACTGAGGCCCAGTGACGATCTCCACAGGATGCTTCTTGAGGGCCTTGTGGAGAGCAGGTCGAACGATCGCCAGGGCCAGGGCGAAAGGTGTGCAGACCTGGCGAGATGAGCAAGGGGAGATGGGTTGATCCTGATTAATCTTCACCCAGGATTAAGAAACCCTAGGTTTATTAATTGGGGAGGTACCATTCTAATGGGAAACCAAGGCTTTTAGGGGATACCCGCTAATAATCAACCAGGGGGTTATTAATCCTGGGTTACCATTACCCTCTGGTGAACTAACATGGCTTATTTCGTCAACAAACTATGGTTGATGATGCTTAGTGCTGGTTGATGATGGTTACCCTCTGGTGAACTAACCATGGTTACTAGCCATGGTTACTAGAGATGGTTGCTAACCAGTTCCTAAGTGGGATGATCATCCAAGTACCCTACGGTAACATGGCTGGCTGGAAAATCGACCATTTTGGCAATGGAAAACCCTGGGAAAACAGTCATTGAAATGGTGGATTCTCCATTGCCATGTGGCTGTGGGTCAAAACCCCGTACCCCTGGTTCCCCCCTGTTAACCATTGCTTTCCCTATCATTGTTGGTGGAAATCCCCCAGTAGTTGGTTGGTTAATATTGACCCATAGCCATGTTAGTTTACCAGAGGGTAGTTGACGGTAAAGTGATGGCTACGTGGAGTGAACGAGTTGCTTAGTTCTCGTTGATGATGGTGCTCGTGATGGTTAAGTGATGTTTAATCATGCTTGACTGATGACTAAGTGATGGCTAATAATGGCTTACGGAGACTAGTAGTGGCTAATGATTGATGTCAATGATGGCCAAATCATGATTACATATGGTTCATGATGCTGAACAGATGATTGACGATGGTTCATGAGTGGTTAACAAGTTGGTTCATTGATGGCTCAATGATGATTAATTAGTTGGTTGTTAAGTAGTGGTTCATGATTGACAATGGTTGACGGTTCATGCTGATTGCATCTGATTACTCTGACCATGATCGTTGATGATAGCAAATAGGTCAAAATCTTTGACAAGAACAGCAAATGATCAACGAAGATCATCTACTAATGGTCGATCCACATTGATAAACCACAACTTGTTTAACCATGGATAGCTGATGCTCTACCATCAAAAATGGTGTATCAATATGGATCTCCCATGACAGGATCACCACGAAGTCTTCGCTGCACGGTGCTGACAAATACGAGCCAGGCCCAACTCGGACCGTTGCATTGGCTTCCGCCGCAATGCCCAAGAGTGTGCGTTCCTGGGCAAGAGGATCAAGCAACCATCAACCCATGAGGTACCGAGCAAAGCGCGAAAAATATCGACCACTTTTGTGTTTTTTTTTTTACATGCTGAAACGGTGTAAAACCAGCAAGCAATTTTAGGACTCCATGAACCATAGTTTGAATCGTTTGAAGAAATGCTTCATGAAGCAACCAGTGCTGGTGCGGCTACAACTTTGAGCCAAACAAGGGGATAGGTGAGAAGGAAATAATTGCCGAAGTGAGTGTATCCAATCCCTCATAAAATCAACAATGGTTTTGATCATAACAAGGTTGAGAAAACCAGCGATCGACCATTACCAAACATTTATCAACCATCTATTCCTCATCAGTCATCTATCAACGGTTGACTAAACATATGTAAATTGTTCATTAACCAATGAACAACCATACCTCACAATGACTCAACCATTAATACCATATTAATCCATTGGTTAATCATCATTTAAACATCACTTGAGCCTTCCTCAAGTTAGTCATTGATGGTTCCCAGTCCGAGCGAGCATCACCGGGGTTCCTCAGCTTCACTTCTTAACCACTTCTCGCCGATAGTCAACCACCAGTTATAGACATGAACTCAATGCTTAACCATAACTTAGCCATCATTTAACTCTCACCGGATCATCATTCATGATTCTATGAATTAACATCCATTCATGATGTTAATTGTTACTTTAGCCATCATTACCTGGATGGTGGTTTCAACCCCTATGAAAAATATTCAACCACCCCGTTGTTAATAATCACTCCGGAAAATAAAAAATGTTTGAAACCACCAGCTAGTTACTATCACTTTGACATCACAATTCAGCATTCCTCAAAGGTGGGCCCTTTTAGTTAGCTAACTTTCGTTATAACTAGGGTACCAGTTCTGGTAGATATAACTATAGTTTGATGGCTTATTAATCAACTTATAACCAGGGGGGGGCCACCTTGTCACCATTATTAACCAACCACCATCATCCTTAATCATCATTAAACATCATTAAATGGCTTGTTAATCAAGTCATAACTAGGCCCTGCCCAACTTGTTTCCAAGGCACTTCTTCCAAGTCAAGGCCCCCCCCACTAGGATGGCGGCCGCCCCGCGCACGAGACGCACTCGGCCCCCAGACACCGAAACAGTTTCCCGCAGGCACTTCGTTCACGGTGCCAACGCCCGAGATCTAAGGGAGCGCCACGAAGCCGGAGCGCCACACAAGAGATGGCGGCAAGGTTTTAAGAAGCAGTGGGTGATCAAGAATGGATTATATATAATGTTGGTTTCTGATTAGTATCTACCTGTTGGTTTCATCTATTTTCATTACTTTAGGGGGGGTTACACTAATCAGAAACCAACATTAATAAGAATGGTTATATATGATATTTCATGATGGTTTCAATAATGGTTTCATTATTAATAAGCAGTGGGTGATCTATATTGGTTTTATAATAGTTGACAATGGTTTATTGTGATAATCAAACATGGTTGATATTGTTGATGGTTGTGGGTTTCTAATGATTGATGATCAGTGTTGATTAACGATGGGTATGTTGAATCATGGTTTGCTGAATCAGTGGTGATATTACAAACTGGCAGCAGTAACTAAAAACTCAAAATGGTTAATAGCCGATAATGGCTCATAGTGATGAATCAATCATGATAACTGGTATATATACATATATACATGTTGTATTGTATCTTTGATCATGTTAGCAATGGTCCGAAATGGGGGTGAGTAACAACCTATAGAGGTTCGTGATAGTGGTTGGTAGGGGTGAATAACAGTCAAAGATGGCAAATCATGGGTAGTAATAGTCCATCCTCTTAGTAGCAGCGAATAAGCAATAATGGTTCTTGTTAGGAATCAAGGCTAATAATGGTTAGTAATCAACATGGACAGAAAATAGATACTTCACAGAGCCGTCAATGAGAGTGAAAGTTATGGCATGGTCAATCAAACTGATAATGATGGTTTGGTGATGGTACACAATGCAAATCAACGTCTCACAATGTTTGAACATGCGTGGGTCACGATCATAACGTTTCGCGATCAGCTAACAACCAATGAGGACTAACAAAATGAACCATCGTGGGCGATATTCTACATTGATTGCTGGATTCGATATTTACAATTTGGCGATAACAAAAATCAGTGATAGCGATGGATCATACACGTTGGTAGGAATAACCAACATTTCCCTGCGGCTAGCAATAATAGTGACTGACCAGCCATTATCAACCATCATTACACAATCATCATGAACCATCAAACAATATTAGCCACTCTACACCGTCAAAACTCGGTATCAATAACAATCAAATATCATCAGCCAACCAATCATTAACCAATAATCAACCATTGCCATTGACCAATCATCAGCCTATATCACAGACCAATATAATTGACCAACCAACCCGTTACCAATCATTACCCGATCATGTGGCTCTGGGTCAAAAACCTGTACCCCTGGTTCCCCCTTCATTAACCATTGGTTTCCCTTGGAGTTCCTTGGTGATTATACCCCATAAGCTGGTTGGCACAAAGCCTTGACCCATAGCCATTTCGTTGGCACATTATATCCCCGTCTAATTTTGATTGTCATTTCGTACTATTAACCATGAACCAACTTTTGGTGTTGGCTATAATATTGGCCCATAGCCATCCCCTGACATACCTCCACCATCCCAAACCCCATGTCGCGCCTGAATGCTCACTCTTCCGTGCTCCAGCACGAAGAGAGTTCCTACCTCGCAATCGACAATCCGAGCGAGCCATGGGGTGGCAAAGGAATAGGTAATGATGGCTAAGACTAACAATAGTAATGGTGAATAATGATCAGTAATAAGCCAGAAACACCCACAACAATCATGATTAACTTTGGTTAACTACGGTAAAGCTTAATTAGTACTGGTTAAACATGGGAAATAATCGGGCATAGCAGCCAACAATAATGATGAAACAACAATTACACAGGGGTTTCTCAAGCAATTGGGAACCCCAACTTTATAGATGGTTTATGACTATAAAGGATTGATAAACTGGATGATGGGAACAATGGGAAGCTCCGTTTTTTGCGAAACCACCAAAGAGCCAGGAAATTGATAATTTCCCATGGAGAACTGGGTAACCAAAAACAATGCGTTGCAGAAACAAATTGAAATTGTTGTTCTGGCTAACAACTGTTATTGTAACGTAAAGGAAAATCGGGAAATCACCAGCAACATAAACAAGAATAGGATTATTTTGGTCTATTTGAGCGTATGAGATATCATTGAAGCATTGAAGTGCACAAGAGATATCATCCAACGTATACAGCATCTAGGGGGGCGCAAGCAGATGAAACAAAAACTTGCGGCCCCAAACATTTTCAAAGCACCAAGCGGACTGACGCAACTGAAGTTTATGATTTTTGAAGCAACGCAACCATGATCGCCTCCGCCTCCGGCCCTGCGCTGGGCGGGAAACTTGAACCCCAAGGAGGCTCTGGTGGATCATAAGACCAACGCCTTGGATCTGCCATCCATACATCTCCATCATGGATTTCTATTGATACGACTGGATCTGTGTTGTATGCATGCACTGCAAGCGCAGTCCGCTCGCACGAATCATGGATCCCACGCGTACAAGTTGGCAGCGCACATAAATTCTCCTCGCACATTTGAAGGCCAAAGTTGCTTGCCGCAATGTCTGCATCGGAATTCTCTAAATATTTCTGAGACTTAGATTGCAATCCTACTTACGAGAACAATTTGGCTTTGCAATCAGGTTGCTGTCGCTTCATGTCAGCGTCGCATTCCTGGATCCGGCTCGTCCTCTGCCTCATTCACCAAACCTGGCAGGGCAGCACTCAAAAGCGGTCGCTTCATCAAACCCCTGCATGGGCGCATTGAGCGGCCATCTCTGCCCCCGCCTTCCCCTGCAGGCTAAACACGCAAGCAATGCCCGATAAGGACCTCACCATCTTCTGGGCACCGAGGCTTATCTGTATGGACTGGTTGCCCTGCTGCGTTGCCCAACCGGAGACGCGATCGCGGTTGCGAACGCAGCATCACCAAAGTCTGATCAATGGCCTGGGTCAGCTTCCCACCATGCCTTCTTCTGCGTAAAGGTTTCTCCGCCTTCCGCAAAATGGTCACCACATCTTGCTTCCAGGCAACGACTGCACGGTACTGTCTCCACACGGATGCCGCCCAAAATCAACAAGATTTCCTGTATGCACGCATACAAGGGGTTTTGTCTAAACAAGCGCTGATACTGCCCGCGCTGAAATGACAGCGCCACTGATACTGATTGATTTCATGGCCCGGCAGTCCATGTTCCTCACCTCATCTGCCCACCAGGCACGTTCGACGGCCGCTGCAAGGACATCGCTCCAGGCCCCGGCAGGGGCAGCAGGGATGGGTCCAGAAACCTTGCTGCTGGCCTCATCTTAAAAAATGCTCTATACATGCGTGGATCATTAACATGTCAGAAAGCAGGCTGCAAAAAGCGCAGTGAGAAAGAATGCTTTTTTGCCTCGGAAAAAAATCATCAAGCTTCGGCTCGAAAATTGTACTTAAAAACTTAAAATTGCGCCTACTTCTTCACCTTCTGCCTTTTCGACGACGAGGGAAGGCTGGGAGGATTAGCTTCAAGATGAGCACGATAGGCCTCCATTCTTTTCTTAGCCTCCACATGGTAGGCCTTCTGATGGCCCGTGCTCAGCTTCTCCCATTCAATCTTCGCATGCTTGGTAACCGCCGTTGCAGCCTTACCCTTGAACATATCCTGGAACTTCTTCCGGTTTTCACTAAGATATATTCCAAAGCCTCCGCCAACGGGCTTCTTGGGCGCCGCATCCGCGGCTGCCCTTTTTTGGCTGGCAGCCTTCTCCCTTCGGACTCGCTGCAGCTCCGTCTTCCTTTTCCGCTTGTCCTCCTGAAGTAATCCGTCAACCGTCGGGCGCAATGCAATTCATCTCGGACTAGATGCATAAAACATATATGTATATATATATATGTGTGTGTGTGTGTTCCAACGCTCTAACTAAATTTCAAAATATGATACAAAGATTCATACTTTATGAAGAAAATTGAAGAAAACCCAACAAAATCCGTCCTCGAGCTGCAGCGCTGAAGATTCTTCAGAATCTTTGGAATAGGACGATTCCGCGTCTGATTCCGATTGCGAATCCTTCACCGAGGCTGGCAAAGGGGAAGGTAGCCTTGCCGACGGAGCCTCAGGGTTATGTGCGGTACCCACCCCAGGCGTCGACCACCAAAGCCTTCAAATCCTCGGCCATTTGGCTGCGAGCGTCAAAAAAAGATGACTGGACATGCGGCCAAGGTGCATGCTATACAGAACAAACCAGTTGGTTCATTTTCCCAATTTAGGCTTGTCCTTTTTCGCATTTACACAACAAGTTTTGCAGATGCCCAAAACCCAGAGAAGCGGAGGGCCTCACAAAAGTTGTGAAAAGCCCGAATGACTGTAGCCTTTTACTGCCCCAACTTTTTCCCAAAGCAATATTCATACAATATTCAAACAAAAGAAAAACCTTTCTTTTGTGACTGAATCAACATTGACAACTGCTCAACGTGCAACGGATGACCGCATTTATTTTGCTCGAGCTGATTTGTCTCATGTCACTTGAATATCAATTCTTCAAGGACGTTACAATTCCATCCCACATCAAAGTATGGGAAATGCCGGAAAAAAGCTCATGCTTTGTGCCCCTTACGGGTGGTTTTTCACGGGCTTCCAACGAGCTTTGTCGCCCAGATAATCGCTCACAGAAGCATCGGCCACCTCACCTTCGGGCGGGTGGCTTGTTTCTTTGGCATATCCTTGTGAGACTTGCCCTTGGGGTCAGCTTTCTGAGGCATGTCCTTTTGCCTTCAGCGCTCGCCACTCGGCTGCGGCACTACAAACGTTCCGGAAAAGCCCTCGCTTGTCCTTAAACGGAACTTGGCAAGCAGCTCATCTTTGTGCTCCTCAATCCAACGGGCGCAGCTTTTGCCTTCGCGCTCTTGACCTGGTGCTGTCGCAGTGCATGATGTCAAAAACAAAAAGGGATGAAGGATGCCACTTAAATATATTCACTAACATTTTGGGTGATTGTTTAACCCACTTCAGGCTTACCAATACGTAAATGGTACCGAACACACAAACTTCGAGAAACAGAAGCACTTTAAATCTGTAAGCGCATATGCAGAAAAGGAAATCCCTGGTCTGCAAGCGAACCATGTCCGGCCAGGCCACTTTGAGAGCCGAGACATGCTGCACTGCCACTCTCTCCCGATCACCTCGCAAGAGCTTCGCCTTTCTGTGGAATGTGCGATAGCTGCTGCTGCTTCCTGCGGGACTTTCGTGCGCCTGGTAGCTTGTGACATGTTTCGGGTAGTTGCTCACAAGCGCTTGAATGGATTGCAAAGCATTGCAAGAACAAGCAAAAGTTTGGATCCAAGGCACCATTTGGCATGGTAAAACGCTTGGTGAAAAAATTCAACTCTGCACGGAACAGATCTTGGCGCGAGCTCGTCTCCCAATTCTGATTTTTTCTTGCAATGATTTTTGATGCGTTTTTTTTCAGCTTTGGTGGAAGAACAACTGAAACTGGAACTATCCAAATGGGTAATTGCCTGATATGGAATACGGGACGCTGCAACCATAGTCCTGGCGTTTCAAGGGGCAGCGTAACAGCACACATACAAAGAAAAAAATAAGCAAACACTACAAAACAAAAGTAACATTCCGGCTAGTTAAGAAGCGACCAAAACTCATCCAATTCTTGACGGCTGGCTGCAGGTACGGAGGTGGGTAAGCCTGCGAAGCCAAATGAGAAACCTGGTTGAGCAGTCGTGAATCTTGGTTGGCCAGAAGAGCGGGTTGGCAAGTTTTCTGCTATGACTGGACTTGCCGAAAATCGAGTTTAATTAAGTTTTTTGGCCCAAAACCAAAACCCAGGAAGGCAGAAATTCTGGAACGACTGGACTCATCCGAAACACATTGAAGGCTCCTCCACTTCAGACGAGGTCAAGAAGGTGCTTGCAAATTGCAGGATAGAGGCCACAGCGGAGGTCTGAGCTGGCTGCCTTAGGGATACAACCACAAGACCTTGCGCGATGGTAAAACCTTGACATCAACAAAAAATGGGAAGCAAATATCAACGTTGTCATTCGGCTTTTTTGCTATCACAAGCAAAATGTTGTTGAGTTCAGAAAAAGTTCATTCAATAAATGTAAGCTTGTGTAAACAGCTTTGCCAAAGTGCAAGTTCAAGCGCCGTTGCGACAAATCGAAGGAAGCAGTATGGAGCAGTCCAAACAGCCAAAAAGTGCTTAGTTGGCAGCACAATATCAGGGAAATGCCCGGAGACTCAAAAGGACCACAGAACTGCGCTGATGTAGCGCAACTCGCGTTGGGGACTGGTTGGCTTAGTCAATGGCTATTAACCTTATGATTCCCCGCCATGGCCGTTGCAAGGCTAGCCTTGTACTGCGAACTAAGTCTATAAGCCGCTACTACGAATATCCTGAAAAGTTTTGGAATAGAATCGCGGAAACTTTTTCTACACACCTGAGGATAGTCCAGTTGTAGACTTCATTGTGGGAACGCTTTGAGAACCAAAAATCGAAGGGAACCAACAGCATCCACATCACGATTAAGTCTATCACAAATCATCTTGATTCTGAATCTGTTGCATTCTTGTGGTAATAAGTACTGGTTCAAACCGACTATGAACCTAATGGCTAAGAACCTTCGAATGCTGAAAATCGGATTTGAACCTGGTGATGAAAACACAAAAAATGGTGACCATCCGCATGAACTGAACAGCAAATACCTGGCCAGGAGGGCTGCTCTCCTGCCAGAACTGCTTCCAGTGCCCTCTGGCTGCATGAACTGAAGCCATGAGAAGATTCAGCTGGTTCTGTTGCCAGTGCGTAGCTCTGCCGCCTACTTATTGATCCTCATTTACCCCATCAAAATATGTAGAAGTCCCAAAATCATGGGGTATCCATCCCATAAACGAAGGGTAGTGGTGAAGGTAATCTCAACACCTTTTGTGTTTCTCCTCAATTCAGGTCGCATTCCAAATAATTAGGTATCATCGTGCAAATCAAATTATCGCACAGAGGTAGATTTGTTCATTTGCGATTGAACATCATTTTAAGCTTTGCAATCAACCCTACAAATGAAATTGAAAATTATCCAGGTGCTTCTATTACCATGATTTAAAAATCATCAATTGTGGCTATTAGCCACTCTTAACTACTATTAAGCGCTATAAATCATCACTATACTGTGGCTATTAACTGTATACTATTAACCAAGATAAATCATCAGTATCAGTTGATTTGTCCACTATCAACTAATGAATATTCAGCTAATTTCAGCACTACCACTATAAACTACTACTCCCAGTAGCTCCAACTGGCTTCCCCTTGAAAGAAGGCCCGCACGGTATGGCTCGTTGGCTCGCTCCCTTCCAGCCATCAGCCAGTCATCACTAAAGATCATCACCATCCATGAGTTGGCTGTGAGTCAAAACCCCGTACCCCTGGTTCCCCTAGTGTCAACCAGTGTTTTTCCTTTAAAATTGTTGCTTGGTGGCTTGCAGGTCCCTTGCTAAAAATATATTGTTAGTGGTTATATCGTGAATCAATCATATCCAAAAAACACTAAAAACCTAAGTTAGTGGGTATAAGCCATCCAGGTTGGTTATTGTACCCCATTAGTAGTTGGTTAATCATGACCATTCCCGAGTTGACTCCGACCCCACTTGCAGCGTCATGGCACGGTGCTGCCCTGCTGCACCACTGTCTCCCCGGCGAAGAGCAAGCGGCGTTCCTGCAGTGGAACTGGTGGTTGAAAATCACCAGGTGTTTGTGGTTGAAACAGGTTTCAAGCGCAGGATAAATGTTGGAACCAACAGGTTATCATGATAAGTTTGATAGAACTTGTTTTTATCATGTTCAAGTGTTTCATCATGTTCCAATCAAACTTCCAACAGGTTTCATCATGTTCAAATGGTTTCAAGAAACTGGATGTTTGTTTGTCAGTTTTGCTCAGTTTCTACCAGTGTTGGTGAATGAATCATTTCAAGGAAAAACACGCTCAGCACGGCCAATATGAACCTTGCACGGCCACCTATTGATTTGGGCTCTTCTGGCGCAGGCCTCTGCTATGAGGGTCAAGAATGGGATTGCCCTCCCCAAAACCATGCTGTAGGCTCAGTTTCCCCTGGCTATACCTTGTGGTCATGATATTTTTGGGTAAGCCATTCTTACTTGTTTGTTTTAGTGGTGGATAATTCATGGTTGAATATACGTTCGTACCTGAGGTGACCATTCACCAATGGCCATCATCATGTATACCGTAATTGACCAACAAGGATGAGGTTCTATAAGAAGCAAACACACACTGAAATGATACCACCATTGCTGTTGACCGACATTGGCTACCACTGAGTCACGATGGCATCAACTACCATCAATAACCATTCATTCGCTACCTTACTAGCGACCAGAAGCATCATTCACATCAACTACCATCCTTGAGATCAAACATAATTAACAACCTTCACAAGTCACTGTCACTAAACCACTAGATCTTAGTGGCAGCTTCTGCCACAGTTGTTGCAAGGAGTTGAGTAGCGCCCAGTACCCGTCCGAGACTCCAACTGGCCATCCGTCCATGTCTTAGCCGCGATGGACCAGCATATCAACAAGCCGATGAATCACTCTTAGCCGTTCTCAACCACGGATTTTCAGCATTGACCATTCTCAAACATGGCTAACCATTCTATTCATTATCAACCATCATCAACCATCATCAACCATCATGGATGACCATTCTCAAACATTGCTAACCATTCTATTCAACCATCATCATCCATCATCAGCCATTGTAAGCCATCATTTTCAACCATCCTTACCCGGTGCACTGACCGTCGTTATTCCTATCACGATCAAGCATCAGGAACCACTGACCGTGATTCCTTATCATTAAAACACTATTAATCATCATTTGTTGTCACTTTAACATCATCACATCATCATTGAACATCATTCACCATCATTAAGCATCAAGATAAAATACTTTCTTCAGTAATTCGCAATCCATTGCCAATAACCATCATTTTACCATCCATTTACTATCCATCAATCATCATAATCATTCCCCATATTTCCCCATTAGCCAGCCATTTCACCAGCACCAGACCACCATCCAACGCGTCGCATCGCCGCAGGGGCACCCCGTTGCTCGCCACGTCGTTCACAAAGCCCAAGTCGCAACCGTAGAACAGGTTGAGCCTCAGAAAAGGCCTTGATAAACTAGTGATTTGGGGAATTTGTTGAATGCTTCCTGGCAGCTGAAGCGACAAACACAATCAAATTTGGGGAGTTACAATCTGCTTCCTGGCAGATAAACCAATGATTTGGGGAGTTACAGGCATTTGAAGCAAATCTAAAGTTGTTTTCCGAGCAACTCCTGGCAACAAATCCAGCCAATGATTTGGGGAATTTCTTGAATGCTTTCTAGCAGTTGAAGCGAATTTGCGGATTTTTCCGAATTCTTCCTGGCATTTGAAGAAAAACTTGAGGATTTTTTCAAGAAACCACTGGCTTTTGAAGAACAACTTGTGGATTTGTTCCGAGCACTTGCATGTGAAGCAACAAAACCACAGCCCACCTCAAGCCTTCACCAAGTCTAACCGGCACCTATCCCCCTCCACCGCCCAGCCGAGCGCAACCACCGTTGCCCTTCCCTGCCACCGGGTGACGAGCTAGCCACCTCGGTCTTCGTCAGCAACCGCTCCTGGACGGCCGGTGCCCCGCAACGATGTGAGGCATTTTTTCGTGCAGTCTATGATTGTCGGTGCATATCATAGACTTCATAATGGTTGATAATGGTCAATGATGGTTCATCATAACTGCTGAATGTGAATTATGATGACTTGGCTGTGGGTCAAGGCTTTAACCAATCAATTTCATAGGGGATAAGTTCACAAACAATAATAGGGAAAAGAATGGTAAATAGTGGGGGAACCAGGGCTATAGGTGAACTGACCCACTGCCATGTGATTTCAGAACGGATCATAGTGGTCAATAGGAGGGTAAAAGAGCCAACAATAGACCAATCATTGGTTGACAGTGGTTTGTAGTGGATAACAATGATGGCTTATAGTAGGTTTTGTAGCAGATTGGAGTGATTGAGAATAGGGCCTAGGGTATATCAGTAGAACAACCAACAATAGACCAATATGAGGGTTTCTCAAAATGGCTTTGTTATTATGAAAGACTAATGTTTCATGATTTTGGGTTCCACCTGTATATATGTTTTGTTTTTAACATGTTTAACCATATATGTAACATATGTAGTATTCATATGAAATATTCATATGTAATATATGCTTTCTGTAACAAATGTTTAACACACTTATATGTAACATGATTTTGTGTTACATAAAATTCTTCATGCGTTGTTTTAACAAAATATTCTTGAGAACGCTAAAGCTGCTTCTGGCACATGAGCTGATGCAACAACGGCTGGTATTGGTATGTATCGGTTACCCACCGAATTTAAAACACAACCATTGGCAATCAAAGTTTCATAAGCAACCATAGACAGAGTTTAATTTCAAATGTCATATACGAATAAACTGACAATCAACTCACTAACCTCGTCAAAATCAATTGTGTTTATATATGTTGGTATTACGAACGGCTCTTGGCATGCAGGTCATGATAATGAACGGTTTAGTACGGATAATGGCCCTGTTGGTGAACCTGGGTTGTCGATGAGACCAACCTGAAGTTCTCCCGAGTGATCCGATATCAACCGGCAGTATTGACCGCTGTCGATCCTCAAGCAGGGAGCATGTTTACTGCCTGTGCACGGGAAGAACTAGCGATCAAGCAAGGGCAATTAATGGATTCTAGTAACTGTAGTGAACAGTGATGGTTCAGACTGATCAAATGCTGGGCGTTAATACAGGAAATACATCATCAGAAACCATGCAATCCACAGCAATCATCCACTCCCAAATAGACTGCCACAATATGGGTGAAGCCTGGTGGAGCTACCGGCATTGGTTTCCCCGCGAGAATGGTACTTCTTATTGAAGGGCAACCCCGCCTTTGTGGGTCATGAACTTCATCAAATTCATGAATCAATCATATATGAATCTATGAATGACTACATAATCATCTATTCAAAAACCTATTTGATCATTATCAATTGCCGTCTACCCAATCATTTGTGAACCCAATAGTCCTAATAATGGATCATCGATGGATCATGACCGTCATGACCCCAACCATTTCACCACGAGTTTGCCACCATCGTCAGGTACACCCGGTCCCAGGGAGTCCTTGATACACTCGGCGGTGTCCACCAAACGATCGGTGGCAGGGTTCAGAAGGGTTGGGAACGATGCCTAGTGAAGCAGAATGCAGCTGATAACGTCATGAGATCACACCGACTGAGCACATGATCCTTGACTCTCAACTCTACCACAAAAATGGGTAAAAGTCCCCAAATCATGGCGTGTGTAACCCAGAAACACAAGGTAATTGAGGGTCAAGACGGTCAAGGACATCACATCATTTGATCCAACTGAGCATGAGGTCAGTTCTGCGAGCAGAATGGTATGATGCGAGCATCACATTGAGACCTAAATCCTGATCCCTCTGAGGCATTCGCCAAGACATTCAGGATCGCGCGGCCAGGAAAGACTATGGCCTACGGCAAGGATCATGAGCCTCCAAGGAAAAGGTACCAGAAATTGGTGTTTGTCAAGTCAGATGGGACCCCCCCGTTATCATCCAGTTTATGGGTTATTAACCAGTTACTGTAGTCAACCAACCTTTTTTGGGGCCCCCTGTTTTCTTTCGAAACCACCCAATGGCAGCTTGCTGGTTCTTTCACAGTTGGGAGGTGGGTACCAACCCTTCATGATGGCTGATCAACAATCATGAGCTTGAGGCATAAGGTGCCTGAGTCGGGAACCAGTTCACCTCTGAGATCCTCCTGAATTCAGCGTTTTGGTTGGCATCACTTGGCATGTCCAAGCCCTGCTATCATGGTCAAAGGGGTGATCGGAAGTGGTCTTAGTTACCCATGCCAATTTGCATCTTAGTTAAGCAAACATTCTACTGCTTCGTCACAATTATCAGCATCTATCCATTTGTTAACTCGTTCCATATTGCATGATCTGCTAATTTATCCATTATTTCTGGATTTTCATGAAAATCCACCACTAGATGAACAACTGCCACAATACCTTCCCCCAGCATCGTCGATGAACATGGCTGCTACGGTGGCCTCACTTCCCAACCGATGATGCTTCACAAGGCGGTTCCTTCGCTTACATGGTGTACCAGTGGTTGGTTATGCAGTGGTTGATCATCCAGTGGTTGTATCCATATGCATCAAGTGATTGGCTGCAATGCCTACCCTGGATTAATGAGCTCCTCGCTGATTAAAACCACCTCAACGATATAATCAACCTATGGTTGATCAATCCGCAGTTAATTTACAAGTGTACCCAATCCGCAGTTTAACTTACAAGTCCCATAAAACTGCGCTTCGTCCACCGCATTTGCTGATGCCAAACAGCCGGCACAGCCAGGCATTTCCAGTGGTGGCACCACCGGCTGAAGAGTTCACAACCCGAAATGGAACGATGATTGCATGGTTCATCGTTCTGGTCAATCGATATGGTTGATGGCTGTGGTTCCTCGATATGGTTAATGGCTATGGTTCATGGATATGATTGGTCATGGCTATCTTCAAGATATGTAAAAATGATGGTATTAGTGGCTGAATGGTTGATGATTGATTCTTATGATTAATGATATAATGATGCCTTGATTAAACGATGGCTGAATGATTAGTTCACCCATTAAACATATGTTTAATCAATCAACATTGAACCATTGCAACCATAGTTCATGATGATTGGTTGATTCAGAATGATTGGTTAACATTCAACCATTGTCCATTGCTCATAATCCACCAATTAACTAATTTCACGATTTTTTAGTCACCAACATGCAACCTTTCTAAACAACAACTATCCAACCTTCGTTAAACATCTGTTTGACCATAAAAAATGGCTTATAGATCACCAAGCTGGCTACCCTCTGGTAAACCAACCTGGCAATGGAAAATCCACCATTTCTATTTCTCGCTGGTTTCCCAGAGTTTCACCTGAAATATGGTTAAAATCCATTGCCAGGTCAGTGAAACTAACTATTGGTAAGCATATTTTCTGGTGAATCCATTTCTAGTGAAACTAACGAATCATTCTGAACATGGTTAGTTTCACTAACTAACCTACCAAATCAAGTGAAACTAACTAATCCTACCAACTAAGTAACTAATCCTAGCATATTTTCTCGTGAAACTAACTAATCCTACCTGCCTGCCTGGTGAGTTTCCCGGAGGGTCCCCCTTCCACCGTTGGTTGCGCCAACCATCACAGTTGCCCACGCCGCCTCCACATCGGTCTTGGCCCGAACACTGGCAGGTCGCGGCATGGAGGCGCCAATCAGACCTGCGGCATGGACGCGATGAGTTGCCGGATGGGTTAGTGGTTGAGGATACTGGTGCCGGCCTACCATAAGGTTAAGGATACTGGTTATTGATATGGTTGATTGATGGTTAAAAATGATGGTTGAATGATAATGATGGTTAAATGATGGTTAAATGATGGTTAAATGATGGTTACATGATGGTTAAATGATGGTTAAATGATGGTTAAATGATGGTTAAATGATGGTTACATGATGGTTAAATGATGGTTAAATGATGGTTAAATGATGGTTAAGGATACTGGTACCGACCTATAAGGTTAAGGATAGATTAAAACCAGGGATGCTTTTGATGGTTCAACATATCAAGGATACCAGGTTAAGCATACTGGTTCGTGATGTGGATGGTTGATGGAGAAAAGATGGTTGAATGATGGATGCCTATCTGCTTGATGGTTGAACCACCCCTATGAAAAATAGGTTTGTCAACCAACCAGTAGGGAAAATAACAGAAGTTTCAAATCATAAACCACCAACCAATTGGATGTCCACTAAATGGGCCCCCAACCACTTAGACCTGTTGGTTTACAACTACATTAACTAGGCTTAACGCTTAACTACCAGTTAAACAGGGGTCATAAATCAACTATTTGGGTATTTGCCAAGCCATAGGGTAACCAATAGCCCACCAATTAATGATGATTTTAGTGGGAAACCATTGGCTTCGGGGGTACCACTATTTTGGCACATACCCACATGTCTATGGAGTACCATGGGCCCCAAAAAATCTTAAAAATGGTCGGTTGTTATCCGCTAAAATATGGGTAATAACATAAAAATGATGGTTTTGGGGACCAAGGGTATGGATACAATCAACTATGGATGTTGTGATGGTTCAATGCTATGCATAGTAATTCGGGGCTATTTGCTACTATTTGCCATCCTGCTTGGATGTCTATGGATCTGGTTGGTGAAGGTTAAGCAAAGCTGACTGCAAACCGTGACCTGCCCCACTAGGAAAATCATAGACACCGTGGATTATCGAGCCAGTTTTGTTGGATTCAGTGCCGGTGAATAGTTTTTGACTCTGTTGAATGACCATCAACTTGGTTGCTCACCATCATCTTCATTAAAGTTACAGTCATGAAAGCAAACGGACATCTCAGCATAGAATGCATATATACATGTCACAAGCATATCATAACATGATTATCACCACTATCTTCATCATAATAGCTGGGTCAGTGCACTATTGATGATATGTATTGGATCATTGGGGTCGACGTACGTTCACAGATGTCGCCCGTGTTGATCCACTGAACCTGCAGTTGATGTTGCATATGCATTTCATGTTTGACACTTGCAGCTTGGTACAGCGGGAGATGGTGCCCATCTACAATCAGCCATTGCATGAGCTCAAGGTCAAGCTCGGCCCCAGATGATCCATGATGATTCTATGCTACGCAATGGTTTCAGGTTGGGCCATCCCTCTGTTTACAGATGTTTAAACCGTGGTTGGACGATGCCTTCACTATCTAAAACCACAGGCTCAAACATCATTTTGATTAATTAAGTTTGCCCAACCCTGCCATGTTACGTATACAGATAGTCCACCATGGAAAACAAACAGATTCCAGCTAAACACCCCCAATGTAGCTAGCAGAGAAAAGGTTCCAGGAAAAAGTCCCGGAAATCAAAAATACCCAAGAACCTTTACCCAAAGCACTCTTCACTCCGTGGACGGTTTCTGACCACGAAAATCATAACATCCGGAAGTTCATGTCCTTCGTCTATATATTCATATTGCCACATGTTGCCGCACCACTTGTCTCTTTTGCCGTGCTCTCTCCTTGGCCGCTTTGGTCGCCAAACGCACCTTCTTCCTCCATGCCTGGATCATCCGACCATACTCTTTGTTGTCCAAATCTATGGCACAATTCTCTGCTCGCTTCAGAAGTCGTGCCAGTCTTCCTTCAACCAATCTCTGCCAGCGCTGCATCTCCTTGACCTTCATCTCCTGTTGCCGAGCCTCCTGGCGCTGGCAATGCTGCTGTTGCCGCCAAGCGCGCGCAGCCCGGCGCTCCTCGCGCCGGCGCCGTTCCGGTTGGTAGCTGTGCTCGGCCGTGGTCACGGTCTGCTCGGCTTGGCTCCAACTCTTCGCCCGGATGTTGAAACGCTCGCGACGACCCATCTGCATCCACTCCAGCCACACGGATCTCATGGAGTGCCACCCCTCCACTCTCGCCTGTTCCGCACGTGTCCACATCGAAATGGCCTGTGAGATCTGCTGCGTGCGGGGAGACGTCACCATTTTCCCTACCCAGGGCCTTGCATCCATCACAACTTGCAAGCTCAGGCCCATGGTGGACAAACCATCCGTCTCTTCCAGTGCTTTCTGAAGATTTTGGGCAGTCACTTCCACACTGGAGCTCTCAGAGGATGCCTCCTTTTCCGCGAAGATCTGGCGAAAAGTGGCCAGCAAGGTATGGTAGTGCACCGCATCCTCCAACGTGCGCGTGGCCCGCGAGGCCAGGGTCAGGCTGCGGACTGAGAGACGAGCCTCGTAGTAGAGGCTACCCCTCGACTTCAAGGTGTTGACTCCGCGGTACAACTTGCGACCTCCAGGCACTGGCGCCTCATCTTCTAGGCTCAGGTCTTGTCTTCGAATCCGCTTGTTGGGCCGTTCAGGTGGACGTTCGGATGCCTGGTGGTGGGGTAGATGCCTGGCCTCATCCGTTGGCAGCTGCGGCCGTTCCATGAGTTCCAGCAGCTTTTGCCGCAGCAACGGGGACATCTTGGAGACGACCTCCTGCCGAATCTCGCGAGGACACCGCGCAAGGCAGTGCCTCAGTCGACTCAGATACCTGACCAAGATCTGCGATTTGGTGCGTTTGCTCTGCGGCTGTGGCCTTCCAAGGGTCCGCCGCTGATGCTGATGCCCCTTGGGACGCTTGACACTGTTCTGCTGATGCCTTTCCCGTTGAAGGTCAAAGGATTGCCTAGTGGAGCCGTTGAAGAGAACCTCGAAGGCCTTCACAACCAATCGAAATTTCTCAGCACTACCACCCTTGTCAGGATGAGACCGCAGGGCCTGGCGCTTGTATGCTGCCTTGATATCTGCAGAGCTCGCCTTCTGCTCAAGGCCTAAGATGTCGTAGTAGTCGATCCGAGACCCAGGTCGTTGCCGTGCCTTCCGACCCCAGGAGCTATCACAGCCCAGTGGCATTCTGTCGCACCATGGCGCTGCACCGAAAAGAGTAGCAGGTGGGCCCCTTTAGTTAGCTAACTTGGGTTATAACTAGGGTAACTACCAGTTATGGTAGATATAACTAGCTTGTGAAATGGCGAATCTTAATCAACTTGTAACCAGGGGGGGCCACCTTGTACAACTGCCAAGATCTATCCATGTGTATCTGTAGGGTTGCTCGTGTGCACCCACCGGACAAAAACACATGCAGCATTTAGCTTCAGAGCAAGTATGGTAGGTGTTTATGCTTTCAATCTCAACAAGGTCCAATTCATCTGACAAGCACACCAGCGTCACACCACTCAAAATCAATCATGTTCAATGTGTCCGTCATTCTTGAAAGCCATTTGCTACGCTGCTTAATGATCATAAATGGCTGGTGAATTGATGGGTCACAAACGGCGAATCTACTGATTACTGATCGACATATGGGTGCTTCTCAAAATAGGCAACCATCCAATCTTAGCCATTTAATATTCATAAACTATCCAGTTTGGGGGCCCCCTAGTTTGAGAAACCACCATAGGAATAACTCTTGGAGAACGAGAACCAATCTCAGGAGCAACTTCAGCTTTTCACATCTTCCACGAGCCCATCTGCTCCCCCGAAAATTGGAGGCGCTGGGACCCCAGGCTGATATCTCCGATGATGGCTCCACCTCGTAGTCTTCCAACAGTCTGAGGCGGAGAGTGCAGTCTGCTTCAGGGGTTTCAGCGAGGATTGATAGGCTGAAGCTTTCGAGAATGAATTATTGTGGAATGATGTTTGATATGGTGAATGATGGTGAATCAAGTTCATAGTCGACTGATGATTGGAATTTTGAAACAGCCAGGAGATGAGAATCGTGCTTGATCCATGCTGTTGGTGAATCCCTTCCCCCTAACCACGAGCGTAGTATCCGGCTTTCCGGTCATTGATTCTAAACCATTAAACAGTTGAACTTTCATCCCCTCGTGCCCAAAAGCTCCATGGATCTATTTGGCTACAATACCAGGCTCTGGGTCAAGCAGTTAACCAACCAACTAAGGGGATTTTCCACCAACAACAATAGGGAAAACAAGCTGGTTAATGATGGGGAACCAGGGGTACGGGGTTTTGACCCACTGCCACCAGTTTAGGTTTATTTTATAAGTAAAAGTAGGTAAATATACAATACATGGAGTATCTGGGGTCTGGATTGCTGAAAAAACACCAAACATCAAACGCATCTCACCATGGAGTTGATATCTCCAGCTCTTATTGTTGCCTCTTTTCTCTTGTTGCGGACAGTCATACACCGCTATTAATCCATTGTATCACCATCATGAACCATGTGATCTTTCGCCATGATTCACCATTCTGAGCTGCCACCCCAATTTCAACCATCACATACCGTTGCAAGAAATGCTACGCAATATCTGTCACTAGCAACCGTTAAAAACCAATAATTTTAAACCATTACCAACCATGATTTACCACGAGTCAGTTTTGAGTTATGACCAATATCACTTCTCGTTGACCATTAGTTGCTGATTAATCAGCGCAAACCATTATGAACCATTATAAACTATTGGAAACAATCAAGTTGTTCGTAGTGGCACAATCTAACCATGTTGGTTATCAACCAATATTAACTATAACTCATGGCATAGCCGAGGATTGGCGCTCATCCGCAAAGACCAAAAACCACTATTAGCTATTATCAACCACTAGTTGGTTATTAACCATGCATACCTAACCATGATGGCATGTTGTAACCATGCACCCTCGGGTTCACCCGGAGCCAGAGGTGCCTGTTGTTCGACCACGCCATCCTCAACTCGCACCTGGCCCCGGGGGTAAATTCCCAAGAGCTTAAGAAGTTGGTTTAGTCATGTTTCATGACAAGTATTCTTAATGATGATTATGTTTGATCATCGTAATGATGGTAAATGACGGTAAATGATACCTTTATAATGTTTAATGATGATTGTGTTTAATCATCTTGGTGATGGTAAATGACAGCTTTATAATGTTTAATGATGATTGTTCTTAAGAATGATTAATGATGATCAGGTTTAGTGGTTTAGTAAATGATTGCTAGAGGCTTTGGATCTTAAGACCATGGGTCATGGTACTCTAGGATTGATTGGTGATGGATAGAGTAGTTCACATGATGTTTGTTTGTTCCATAATTGTGATGGTAAATCACCTCTTATATTGGTGGACTAATCAATAGATGCGCTTCCCCTTTGGCGGGTTAACCATCAGCAACTTTGGGCAGAGACCCCCTGCACAGCTCACGGATCCCAAGGAAGCGGCAGAACGGCTGAAGTTGGCGAAATGTCGTCGAGAATTGCTGTGATCACCAAGTCAAGTCAACGAAGTGGTAGAACGGTGGAAGTTTTCAATCCCTGAATCGTTGACCGTGGTTCATACAGGATTGGTTGAAAATAGTTACAGTTTGTGGCAGCTATGTAGTGAGGGTGTTGTTCATATAAAGGTCAAAGGAATGATGCTTGAGAATGGCCAGCAACGACTTTTATAAATTCAGAAACTGAACAGTCAACAATAGTGGTAACCAATATCAGTTTGCCAATTACGGTTCACTATTATTCAGTTGCTTACTTGATCACTAGTGATAACCATTGTTGATTTCAACAAATCATTTCGGTACCACATTATTAGGAGAGTGTATAGGCAACAGTTCATCAATCATGGTCCTGTCAATCAACCCATCTACGATCCTTCCAGACTGGCAGGCAAACCCCCGCAGAAACCGCAGGCGTCTAGATTTTTCCTTGGCATTTTTGAGTCCGGTCGAGTTGAAAGGAATTCATATTGACCTCTTGAAGAGGTAATACTTGTCTGTGATTGACATGTCATGATCAAACCCTAGGTATTTGCGTTTTTTAATCATGCTAAATGCTTCTCATATAATGGTTACAAAGGATTATCATACTGCCTTTGGACATTTGTTGTTTAAACCCCAGGTATTTGTGAATTGATGGTGACAGTCGTTATAGGGCATGACCCACCATGCTGCTCGTACCATAAGCAAATGACTACCTACCTTCCCGCAATACTGCCTACCTGCCTATGCTTATGCTACCATAGGACTACCTACCCACCAACCTACCTACCTACCTATTGGTTCTTAACCATTGCCTACCACGGGATCAGCCACGTCACCAACCCCGCCTTCGTGATCACCGATGCTACGCCACTGACCAGTAGCACTAAGGCATCTGCATCCTGCTAGATCGAAATCATGGCACCCAAGTGGTCCATGTATGGTATATCTAGCTACAATAAACTGGGTCATGTTTTGAGTAAATGTATGGGTAAACACATCAGCACCGTGAAGGATCTAGGTACTGGTTCCGATCATGGATCCTAGTTAGTAGTTAATAATGGGTATCAATCTCGTGCAAGATGTGCAAGTGGTACTATTAATTGTCAGTGTTCATTAGTCATTGTTTTTGATTATGGCCAATGACTGGTTATCGGTCAATGGTATTGTCAGGTGATCGAGTGGTTATTCGCCACAATAGATAGTTGTCAGTAGTGGCTAATGATCTGTAATGACTAATACTGGTCAGATAACGTTCAATTTAGCTAGACTAAGAGTTGATATTTATACAATTGGGGTTCATGAACAAAAAAAACCTGGAGCAATGTCAATGATCAATAATGATCAATAAATAAACTGGATCAGTATGGTTCAGTAGACCTTGCATGCTTTCTAATGGGGTGTTGTTTTTTCTGTATCCGCTTTTGTTTGGTCTGTTGTTTCTGTTTGCCTGATGGCCGGTGACTTGTTTGTCGAGTCTGCCCGTGGGTATCTACCTGAATGAATTCTTCGCGGGTCGAAATAAAGCATGTCCACTTCCCAAGATCAAAATCAACAGCGGCCAAAACCACGGGCCCCAGATGGCTTTCAATGGTTTCTCCTTGTTGGTTATCATCGTCTTCAACTAACGATCATTAACCATCATTAATCCTCAATCAAACATTAGTTAACCATCATTTATAACCATCCTCAACGACCAGCAAACCAAGAAATCAACCATCACTAACCATCTTTTCTATCCAGCAATACTCAGCAATCCCCATTAGTCATACATGATTTCACCACGCACCATGCTTATTAACCACCATGAACCACCACCAACCTCCCTGGCCAACCCCACCCCCCACCCCCCCAAGCGGCCCCCCCGGGGCTGCCTCTCCGGTCTCGCCCTCAGCCACCACGAAGTTCCCCTTGGGCACCAAGGTTTGTCGAGCAGAGGCGGCCAGCGCGTACATGGCCTGGCGAGGGTGGAAAAATGGGCAAACTCAGCCTTTGGAATATGGAGGTGGGGAAGGATGTGGATTCATAAAATGATGGTTGGTGATGGTTGGTGATGGTTGGTGATGGTTGGTGATGGTTGGTGATGGTTGGTGATGGTCCATCAGTTCTTAGTGATGACCATTAACGATGATGTTGGAAGGGGGTCGATGATGGTCAATTTGATGGTAGTCAGCGGATGATCACTGGTGATTCAGCGATCGGTGAGAGTTGGGCCATCGCCATTCGGAAGCTAGCTGCTGATGGCTAATGAGGCGCTTCACGATGGCTGATAAGCTTTGCACTGATGGTCCATGAGGTCTTGTAGTTCATGATCACACCACCTCTGATCGCCAACCACTGCGAATCCCAGGTACCCGAAGTGCTGCTTCGGGACGTATCAACCTACATCTTTTGTGGGGTTGCGATCCTTATGGCATATCAAGCATCAAGCGGTGACACCTCCTTCAACGGTGATGATTGGATCACCGATGATGGCAGCATTGCTATCGCCAGTGAGAGGGTACTGTCAACTCATATGGGCTGGGGGGTTCTTAAAATTGGAAACCCTCAAAATGGATGGTGTCCTAGTGAAAATGATTACTGTTGGATGATTTTGGCAGTCTATTCTGAGAAACACCCACATGCCTGCAGGCATGTCGAGAACCAGCACCTACAAATTGTGATGGTGCTTTAAGCATGATTTTGTGATCATGTTCAGGGATGGTTGTATCACCGCAAAATCTTAAGGTCACCCGGACTTGTTCCATGGTTCCTACTCATTTTTAACGGCATATGGTAAATTTCATAGATATTCACACTAATTCGGTATCAATGATTGCCATTTGGGGATGGTACCACTGTCCATTTTCATGCTACAAGCCATGGATTTCTCATCGCCAGGATGCTACGACTCATGGTGGGATCGCCAGTTCCACCATGGCCCGCCCTGCGGCCCGCCTCCACAGGAGCTCCGGGGAAGACTGTCAACTGGAATTTCTCCATCATCTCCTAAGGTGGTGGGCGGGTTGCCTTGGATGTGCCCTGTCCGTGCCGCATGGAACGGGTCGCTGGTTGGTAACTTGGGGGTAGGTCGGCCGTAGATTCCCAGGTGGGAAGTGGTTGTAAGCACGAAGTCATGGTTGTAACCATGGTTGTAGGGGTTGTAAGATAAATATCTACCGACGAAACACAAAACAGGGATGGAAAGTAAGCAAAACCATGGCTGAAATCAGCTGCTCTTTACATTGAACTTCAGCGCACGAATGGCAACACATGAAAAAAAACGCGTTTTGGGGATATCTCCCATCAATCAACTGCAAAAAATCAGTTTTTATCCCAGCTTAGTTAACATTCATTCCAGCCAATCAACCACCGGCTTCATCCCGGCTTAGCCTTCCAGGCATGTTTCCAGCTGATTCCCCAACCCTGTTCTTCCCTTCGCCCAGCTGGCAGGCTGCCCGACCGTCCAGTTGGCGTGGATTTCCTCACCTGGCCATGGAGGCTGTTGACAGCACGAGATTCCGAAGCCAGGGTTTCACTGGGGTGGTTGGCCAAATCTACAGCGAAATCCCGGTGAAAAAGCGGGTCTGCGGCTAGCTATTGGCCAGCTATCTCTGGGTTGGTTGATGAGCAAAGATAGAGAAAACCCCGGTTGTAGTCATTTATCGTAGGGGTTTCCCAGGTAGATTTTCCCCTCAATCCAGCGAATGGCGGCGATCGGTCAAGTCATCCAGGACCCAAAAGCCATGGGGGATATACCATCTGCTATGTGACTACAGGGGTAGCATTTCATATCCCCCTGGCCCGCCCGGTTTGGTCATGGCTCTGGGATGCGAGCAGCCGGGCATACAAGGGCCCGTGACCCAAATATATGTGCAACTGTTGGTCTGAAAAACCCTGGCCTCCTACAATTTGGAGCCCTCAACTGTGAGCGATTCGTTGGTGAACAGAACTGTTGGCTCACTACCGGTTGCAGGAGATTTTAACTTAGCCAACTTACAACTTATAAAGCCTCATCTGAAAGAGTGGGCTCCAACTGTGAACTTTACGAGTTATATATAATGCGCTATTTGGTTAACTCACTTAGTTCAATAGCGAATCTCCACCAACTACAACCGGTCCCCGGTGCAGCAGATTTTCTCCTGGGATCCCAAACAATTGATCCCGAAGTTGCCCAGCAGCTTGATATTCAGCTCAGCCTTAGCAGATCCAGCCGTAGTGCATCTGAGGGGTGCTTGATATATGGCTGTGGGTCAGTTCACCCGGCTAGTCCCCCTGGTTCCCCTATCATTAACCAGGCTGTATTCCCTTAAAATGGTTGGTTATCATTTCCCATTATGGTTGGTTAATATTGACCCATAGCCATATGGTAGTTCTTTACGTAGGGAACCCCAACAATGGTTGCTTTATCACTAAATGGTTAATATATTATGCTAATATGGGATGATCTGGGGGGAGCCCTGTTTCAAGAAACACCCATACGTTCAATGGAATGGTTGGTCGTGATGTGCTGCTTGGTGGTTAGTTTTGCCTTTCCAAAAATGTGCTTCTCAATCAACCAAGCATCCCAACTATTGGGGAAACTAAAACATGTTGAAACCACTAGCCAGCGTCAAACAAAGTCAAACACAGCTGAACAATCTAGTGAATTCTATGAATGATACTGCTCAATGAGGTTTCATCAATGATGGTTGACGAGGATTGACGTAGGAAATGCATTTATTGCCAAAGCAACAAAGCAACTGGTAAAAACGACCATTTAGCAATGTTGTGGCTGATACATGTGCATTGATCATTGCTGTTCCTATAACATCTCGTAACTGTACCCAGCTCTACCAAATGATCGCCCGTGTTTGCTGCCTCTGGGGCAAGGGGCAAGATTTCTGTCATGGTGTGGGGCCAAACCTGATGCTTGGTGACGCAACCACGCATGACTGGGGCACCTCAGTTTCACTCGGAAACCGGCAGCACAACCAGGAGTCGAGAGGACCCCTTTTGTGATCAACATGGACTGATGAGCCCAAAACCTGCGCAATGCTTGGAACATCATCCCACTTAGTAAGTGGTGAGTGACCATGATTAGTGACTACCCTAAGATTATATCATAGGTTACCAACCATTGCTAGTAACCACTTACTAAGTGGGATAATCCTCCAAGTGCTTAGCATTTTTTGCTTCTCAACCGAGGGGTTGCACCTGGACATCAGCTGAAGATCTCGCCCCTAGCCAACCCCCGGTTGTGGCTTGGTCATCTTCAATGGCTTGGGCTTGGGGTTACACTCTTGACCCAATTACCGGCTTGAGGATCGTTCATGTGCACAATACCCATCATTGTTGTCCCGATTCTTGTCCATTGCTATTTCCTATGATTGGACACAACTGATAGCGAAGAGAACTGACCATGGACCGTTCTAACTAATAACCATCCCATTTGACTAATCATCATGACTACCTATGAACGACTATGACTGGAAAGCACCCATGACTAACCATCATGACTAACCACCATGACTAGCCCCCCATGAAACATGGCAGAAAGCGCTCCCGAACCCACGTCGCATTCCGCACAGTGACCGCGCCGTTGTTTCCTCGGCGTTCGATCATGTCCTGAATCTTCTGCAGCGACCTGGACTTGTCACAGCGGCATAGCGTGAGCCATGTCAACCACACAGCCAGTCGTGCTCCCGGATGTCACGGGATGCTTGGAGGTCTCGGGGGAGATCAATCATATGTGCGTACCTTGACCATCAAAACAAAAGAAAATCATAGAGTCTGTCAGAAACCCTGCAATTTCTTTCATTTCTGAAGCGTAGGGTATGCATGGACTGTATAGATATGTACAGATAACTAGATGTGGATGGTGCGTCAATGGTGGCTTCCCGGCGGTTGGTAGGTCGCAAGTGCTTGGCGAACGTTCGCAGCCGGCTTGGGGGTCTGGGCTGAGCATGAATTAACCCATGGTGATGTTGCAACATTGCGCATGGCGCGTTGCTGATAACCCATGATGCCGAATCAATAGCCATATGGCGAATTCCCATGATTTAACCCATGAGGCAATAGCATGGATTGCGCGTGCTGCTAATGCTAACTTGTCAACGGAGACCATTGCCAACTATCTTTACAAGCCGTGGCAGAAATCTAGCATGGCCACCTGGTGAACCACAAGTCAACACTTCTTTTGCCATTACAGTAAATGTTCAGAACCATGGCTTCTTAATCATAGTTTAACGATAGATCCTTCAATGACTGTATTTTTTATTGTTGAACGATGTTGAACATTGATTTGTTGTTTATGCATTATATCATAGTGCCTAGGTACCCCAGGTGAAACCATGGTTTTCATTGTTGGCTATTATCCCCTCAGAATTGCTCGTCAATATTGACCCACAACCATATAGTTCAACATACTTCAACAACAAATCCATACTTCAACATAGTTCATACCCATTTCACAAGTCTCTATATCAGCCACTTGTAACGCTAAAAATAAGCCACCAATTCTTTGGGCCCCCCTAAACCACTAGCGGTTTATTACTAGTGGTAATACTAGGCTGGTGGTTTTATTATCTATCGTCACTATTACTAGTATTACTATTCTTTCGGGTCACTAAGTGACGATAGTATTTATTAAGTCCTATATTACTATTCACTAGTATTACTAGTATTATATGTATATATATATATATATCTATCTATCTAAGTCCTAAAGCTTCACCAGACTTCAACTTCAAATCACCCTGGCTTCGCCACCGCTTGATGCCACCCTGATAGCACTGAGCTCCACACGGCAAGGCCAGTACCTGAGCCCGGCGCCGAGGCCAAAAGCGATCCACCGGCGTCAATGCGGCGCTTCCCGGGCGCATCTCAGCGGTGAGTCCATTAGCGTTTTTTTGGGGGAAAATAATAAGATTGATCATTTGAGATGAGCATTCAATCATATCATGGAATAATAGCAGCTGTGAATTTCAAAACAATCAATATATTCAATCCAATACTGAGATCAATTCATTTGTGATACAATCACCATATGTTTTTGGGTGTTTTTTTTTTTTTTTTCGGGGAAATCATTGAGTGATCCTTCTTGGTGGCCATCCTTTAGGGGCAATATGAATCATGTTTATTAATAAACCATCAATTTTGGGGTTCCCAGAAACCCCCAATTCTTGGCTACCAGGAGTATGCGTTGGTGATAAAGACAATTTGTCCATGGTGCTATCGACTTTTCATCCCGACGATGCATCATCTGCTGGGTCACAGCTCAGTCATCCCAACATCACAAGCAACGGGGACCGACCAAGTTCCACCGAAGTGGTAGCTATCCTTGACGGCTGAGACATGAGCCTTGCTATCAACCATTGCCAATGATCATTAATAATCAATAGGTGATGACTTTGTTTACTGGTCAAGGGGGGTCAGGCTGTTGAGCGAGTATACCAAAATAACATGCTGCATAAGAGCACACATGACAATAAAACACATCATCATCAGTAATTATTACACATTAATTAACGAAACCGACGAGTAAACGACCATTGGTTAATCATGAAGTAACCACTAACCAAGATTAACCACAAATCAACTGCGAGTTCATCATTCATCAAATCAACTGAACCATCAAACAACCATCAAACAATCAAACAATCATAAGACAATCATCAAACCAATCCTTCATCACCATCATCCATCACAATCATCAGTGAATCAATTAACCCATTGACTAAATCAATCATTGTTGACCATCATCGTTCCTAAACCTAATGACCCTTGCTGGTGAACAATCATTTACTTCCCCATCGACAAATCATTGTTAATCATCATCAACTAAAGCCCATTGACCATCAATCAACCATTGAATCAAGCATTGAATCAACCATTGAATCAACCATTGAATCAACCATTGAATCAACCATTGAATCAACCAATGAATCAACCATTGATCACCATTCACTTGGGTTTAGGAGGTCAATCAACCATCAACCAACCATTGATCAACCATTAACCAACCATTAACCTACCTTTAACCACCATTCACCACCATGTTCGACCAACCATCAGCCAACCACTCAATAACAATTTGATTACATCTTACATACTTAGATGAGTGGTTGGCACTGATGGTTGATTGAACAGTTGTTGAACGACATCAACCATCAATCTAGCTCAATACCAACCATCACAATCCATCAACTAAGAACCTTAATCCACCACCCTAATATTAAAATCAACCACTAACCACCATTGATCATCTCAACCAACCATTCTGGTGGTTAACCACTATCATTCCCATCATTAATTGACTCAGTCAACCAGCTTCACCATAGAATCAACCTTCAACTAACCACTCGAATCAACCACCAATCATCCAATCAATGAACCAGCTGAATCAACCATTAACCAATCAACAACAGCCATGAATCAACCATGAATCACCAGAATTAACAATCAATCATCCGAAAACCATGAACTAGTTCAACCTCAATCAAACAAACTAACCATACATCAGGGGCCATTTACCAACCATTTACCAACCCCCACAGTGGTCACTCAACGACCCCTTAACGCCCCTAACGACTCCACGCCAGGTGGCCGTTGCGCCGCCCCCAGGAAGGGCGGCACCGGCCTCCCGAAGTATCACAGCGACCGACGTGGCAGTGGAGGAGTTGATGATTTGGATCTTGGTGGCTTATAGATCCCTTGCTAAAAATATATTTTTAGTGGTTATATGGTAAATCAATCATATCCCAAAAACACTAAAAACCTACGTAAGTTAGTGGGTATAAGCCATCCAGGGATGGTGGACTCATACTTGGATGTGCAACCCGACTTAGTAAGTGGTCACTAGCCATGGTTTCTAGGGGTTATAAGCCAGCTTAAAGGGCTTAAAACCATGGTTATAACCCCAGCTGCACACCCAAGTAGGGAAGCAAAGTTTGAGGATAATGATGGTGACTGGTTGATTCATGATCAATGAGTTGATTGGTGACAATCGGTGATGATTGGTGATGAGTTGATCAGTGATGATTCATGATCATGGATTATTGGGAAACCACTATAAATCAACATTAGCCCATATTCTTCATTATTGACCACAGTCAACTGTCTAGCCATTATCAACTATAATACGAACCATTGTCGTCCATAATAACCTGTAGCAAACTTTATTGACCACAAAATTTAGCCATTGTTTGTAACTCTTATGACCAAATCCGGAATCCCAGTTGTGAAACGTCGGCGCCCCACTTTGCCACACTATCTCCCAAGCATGTGCAGGAGAAGGTGTGCCTCCTCCACACCCCGGTGCGCCATTGATCGAAGCCGACGCAGGACAACGGCTCTGGAAACCACCTCCTGGTCGACAGCCTCTGGCAGGTGGCGGGTGTAAGATAGCAACGCCTGCAAGATGAAATGTTGCTGGAGTTCATCCCCAGGCAAATTCAGGCCTACCAGGCTATGCCTGAGAAGCGGCAAGATTCCATGCTGAATGGCAACTGGCCGGATAGAAGCGACCTGGCTCAAGCGTTCAAGGCATCCTAAGACAAGGAAAGTAGTGCCTTGGTTCCGCCCAAGTTCGATCAGCGTTGGGACACCACCGTGCCTACAAGTCTCAATTGCAAAGTCATCTCCATGCCCAGCCTTCACAAGTGACCACAATGCAAAAAGAGCCGCATCTCGGATGCACAAATTGGCATTTTGAAGAAGATTCACCACATCTGGGATTACGACCTTCAGCCGACAGTCTTCCGGACTGCTGTTTTCTGAAAGATTTTCAATAGCTTGCAGAGCATGTACCGTGTCCAATGTGTCAAGGCATCTTGACTGAACCAACGAGATGATTGTATTGACGGCACTGGTGCTCAAGAGCCCAAGCCAGTCACGTCCTTCTGCTACTGCTAGTGAGACTGCTTGCAGAGCCAAGCTCTTGGTTGTTGTATGTTCAAGAAGCTCAGCCAGCAAGTTGCCGATTCCAACACCATTCAGTCCGCCGTGCTGGGCCCCGGGCACCAACTGCAAAATGGCTGCAGCTGTGGACATGGACGCCCATGGTGCCCGCTTAACCAAAGCGCGCGACAAATGGTTCATGAGGTTGAGAAGTTGCTGAGCAAATCTTTCTCCACTCTCAAGTTTTCTGCCGAGATCTCCCCAGCAAACACCAGACAACACTACGGCGATAGCCCATGCCGCCCGGCACCGATCTTCTTCTGCCCAGGCACCATGATCTGAGACCATTGCTGGATGTTTGCCACGACCATGCAGCCTGTCTGTCAACTTGGAAAGATACTCAAGGGTTTTCTCGCCTTCCCCCCACACATCATCCCATAGAATCGAAGACCGCGGCCACTGCATCAGATACAAACGAACGTTGGCAGTCGCCAAAACTGATAGCTCGTCCACTGACAGAGGGCATGTGTCGGTCACCACAAGGGATAGGATCTGCTCCATCGCCGCAGTGATCAGCTGAGTCTGGCAGACCCCAGAATTCTAATTGAGTAACAAGGAAACATGAAATGGTCTGAGGTTGAAATGCAAATTTCCATTAATTAACAAGATGTTCCCATGAAAACCTCATTGTTTGATGTAAAAACTACTTTTTCGGACGGAACCTGCATGTCTGTAGGTTTGTATGGCTGGTACTGCAAGCTGATGTCTCCAAGTTGTAAGATGTTGTAAGTTGGCATTTAACTATAGTTATAGTTACCGCAGCTGGTAGTTACCCTAGGTATTTTCTAAGTCAACTTAACTAGGTGGTGCGCTCCACTTTGTAACAATCATGCTTAAGCATGATTGTCCACTGACAACAACTCATGGACCATGATATTGCACTAGTAAGCATCATTATCCCCATGAAAAAACTACATGATTAATCTGTGTTAACCATTGTTCTCAAAGATGTTTCAGCCTTAAAGATTGGTGTACCAAGTTTTGAGAAATGAGTGATTGACACGTGTCGACAAAGGAGCTGCATCCTCTGAAGCTTGAAGTTGGCATCGGCGAGGCTGAGGTCTACCGCGACCGCAAATGGGTGGTCAAGAGGCTGGTGAGAAAAACAACCATGTCTTGAAAGCCAAAATGATGATAAACCACCCAAAATAAATGATGACAAACCATGATCACAACAGTTCTTGAAAGGTTAAATGATGATGAACCATGATCAACCACTGTTGAGTGATTAAAACCAACCGACCAACTGTACTTATGGACCATAATCAATGGTAACCCATCACTATCACCATTTGTTATTCTTAAAGACAATTATAAAAACCATTCATATCTCGTGATAAATGGCAAGCACCTAGCTAGTTGGTTTAGTCAATATCAATGATATACCAACTAGTCATTGACCAACGGACCATCAATCAATTTCCCTTATCAATACAACGAAGGGAGTATCAATCATTATTGTTACTAACGATTAAGTGTCACTATATGATAATTGACAAGCATTAGCTATTTTTTTGACCACATGTCAATGATAGCTGATGGCAACCTGCATTAAGCACATTATAAATCATTAGTAACCATTCACTCATCATCAGCCATAGTTATCACCATCATCAATCATCATCAATCCTCATCAACCATTAATTCACCAGGAATCAACCACCAACCAACTATTAACCATCCACTTCGCATCACTTCATCATCAACTTATACCATCAACTCATCAACCCTTCATCTGCCACTACTCAACCACTACTTTACCGCTATTTACCGCTATTCAACTACCATTTACCACTACTCAACCACTACTCAACTACTTTACCCCTACTCAACTACTCAACCACTACTCAACTACCACTACTTACCACTTTCATCCTTAACCACTCATAGCTTTCACAAACGCCGTGCGACTCGTCATCACTTCGCCGCTGCCGTTGTATGCTGCCTTACCGGGTTGTTCGCCCGGCTGCGCACCCGTGACGGCCTAGCGAGGAGAGCGGACGGATAAGGGTCATGATGGAGATGATGCATCCATGGTTACTAGTAGGAATTGGCGGTACTAATAATGATTCGTGGTTGCTAGCATCAGCATAAGCATTAGTGGCCACAAGTGGTCACCAGTGGTTGTTGTAAGCATAATCAATTGTTAGCGGGTTATTACCCAGAATTTTCCCTACCAACAGGTGGTTAAACCATGGTAGGTGGTTTAACCCTTTGGCGGGTAGTTGTTATAAGCCATGATTCTCATCATTGTGTTCATTATTTATCACTGTTTTAAAACTAAAAAAATTGTTTAATGATCATTACCAATCATTAACCACTACTAATATCTACTAATTATTCTCATTGAAACAAGCATTAGCATGGGTTGAATATTGAATGGTGGAGAATGAGTGGTTGCTGATCAGATTAACTATGATCAGTGATAGTGAATTTGATTGTTTATTGCGGTCAAGCTAAGGCCAATTAATGGTTAACAGTGGTGAAGTAGCGGTTCATAATGGTTGTTCAACGTGCTTTGGTGACGGTTATGAGTGGTTGATAGTGGCAGGTGGCAGGAAATGAATGGTCGTTAATTGATGGTTGGTAAATGGTTGCCTAATGGTCAATTAATGTCAATTCTGGTTAATCAATGATGATGGTTCCTATGATCAGCTCAGGGTTAATTAATGGTTAAGTAGAGAGAATAATTACTAACAATACCAAAGAATATGATGATGATGATGATGATGATGATGATGGTGATGATGATGATGATGATGGTGAGGATCAGCTTAGATACGGTTCTGACGGTTGAGGCCAATTACATGAATGATCAGTGTTGATGTTTCATGGAAAAAAGAAACAATATGAATAATCAATAGCATTGTTTGAATGATCAGCCAGTATGATCCATGTTAATGTCACTCACCTTGAACCATGTGTTTATCAACGTTGCGGTTAAACACCATTGTTGTGATTGCTGATGTTAGTGAAGAATGTTCGCGGCACTGAGCCCCCAGTTAGCTCAGTTGGTTTATGACTAGGCTTAACTAGGGTAACTACCACTTATGGCAGATATAAGTGTACTTAGATGGCGAATCTTAAGCAACTCACAACTATGGGAAACTACTTGTAGTAAACCATCCCCAGTCTTGCCATAGCTTTCGTGGTTTTCCAAGTCAACTGTGAGGGTTGTCTGCATCCTACCCCCTTCAGTTTCACATGATGCAGCTGGATATCGACTGGGATCCCCATGGCGATATCAACAGCTGTGTCCATCTATGCTGTCGTCCCTCGAAGTGCTTGGCGGTTACTGCCATGATCGGTGGGTGCCCCAGCAGCACAAAGCCCAAAAAGGTGACATGTCAACACACAAACCAGTGACAAACACGACTTTTGAGTGTGAACTGGAGATGGTGGTTTCTCAAGTCATAGGGGTACCCGCAAATCATCCAGTTTATTCATCATTTAAAGAAAAAACCAACCATTTGAGAAACCACCATATATGTATGCTTTTGGTGATGCTTCACACTCACTATTGTTAGCTGTGTACCAAGCCGCACAACAAAAAGCTGCTGCTTCCCAGCATAGGTTGGCGACTGGATTGCCATGACTCTCAACCGTCAGAGCCAGGGCAAAGAAGTCACACGAAAAACAAGGGTACTTGGATGTGCAGCTGGGGTTATACTCATGGTTATAAGCGCTATAAGGTAGCTTATCACCCCTAGAAACCATGGATTAATAATTAACCACTTTCTAAGTGGAGGTGCACATCCAAGTAGAGGAGCTGTGTGGTTTTGGAAAACTCGTGCATCCACGTTTTGGGGATTGCTGGTGCTTGGTAAATTTTCGCCCGTGTTTTGGTACCAGATTTTGGGATCACTAGTGTTTAGCAGCTCTTCTACCCCTAACTTCGGTGAGTCACCCTTTGGTAAGCTAGTGCATCACCATGCTACAGTGGGAGTGGGATCAGATTTGGTGACCCCAGAAATCCATGTGACGGTCATCCATCAGATGTTCCATCGATCTATTCCTGGGCCCCGAACAACTCCTGAGATCAAACAGCCCCCATTGTCAACCATCCACCTGTGTTGACAGTGGCTGTTTCTGTGTTTGTTTGCCGCTTGTTTCATAGATTGTGCTGCGGCTGTTGCTGCTGTTGCTGCTGTTGTTGTCGTTCTTGCTCTTGCTCTTGTTGTTGTTGTTGTTGTTGTTGCTGCTGTTGCTGTTGTTGTTCTTGTTTTGATTCTTGTCGTTGTTGTTCTTTTGCTGCTGCTTTGATATCTATCCACAGATCCATATTTCTGTCTATGCGTAGATCCATTGTTACTTTATGCGGAAGGCGTAATGTATATTGGTGTTTCTCAAAATAGGGGTACCCCCAAATCATCCTATATAAGCCATTTATAGTGATCAATCATCCATTTTTTGGGCTCCCTATTTTGAGAAACCACCATTGGTGTTTCTCAAAACTGGGGTAACCCCATCCAAGAGTTGACTCATGTTTAGTGATAAACCAACAATTTCAGGGGTACCGCCATGGCTTAAGAAACCACCATATAGCCATACAGTAGTTGTTTGACCAGTGTTCGTGGGTGATTATCATCTATAATCAACCAGTATTAACCTGTTAACCACTATTAGCCATTGTTAACCCGTATTGTCCCCTATTACTCACCCTGGTTAAGCACTAACACATCCCCCATCTTTCACCATGATTTAACCACCAACATATCTGCCATTCACAAGGCCCCCCCTCACAAGGCCCCGGCGCTCCCAGCCCCCCGGAGCGTACCAAACTCATCCAGCCGTTGGACGCACTGCTCTGTTGACTCATGCGACATGCATAAGGACCTCACGGCGCTGCACGGCGACCGTGGAATCTGACCGTGTCCTAGAGTCATCCATAGATGTATACGTGGTTGGATTAGTTGGGGCAAATTATAGTGACATTGGAATTTTATAATATTCTATAATTGCCTGTATACATGGGTTTTTATTGTTGTTAATAGCATCATTATTATGATCATGCTTATCGTCATTATCATCATTATTATCATCATTATGGGTGTGCGCGTCATTGCGTGTCAAGAATGATACATCTTAAATGGATCTCTCGTCATAGCAATAGCCAGGTCCTTTCAGCTGGTGGGAGACTTGGGGGCCAGCCGGGTTATCAGCAGCTTTTTCCGAAGCCACACAAGTTCAGCCGACCGAGATCAGGTCAACAACAGCGACAATGGTCACCCTGGGTTAGTGGCTGGGTTGGTACCCATGGGTACCCCTGGATGATGATGGATGCACCGCCCCAGCCACTGATCACGCCCGCCGCTGAGGACGCCACAGGTGTTGTAAAAAGCCATGGTGACATCATCGGGTCCGTCGTAGTCCTGCAACTGGCGAGACCTTACATCGCCTCTATGGCAAGCTCATGAGTTACCGCTTCTCCATGGGGCGACCTTCATGACTTGCCATCTAAGCCCAGCAGTTGCTGAAAACCGATGTGGGTTTAGAGTTGATCTTTGGAACTTGGCTTTAGTTACTCACAGTTCCATTTGGCAGTGGGTCAGTTCACCCTGTACCCCTGCTTCCCCATCGTTAACCATTGTTTTCCCTATGGGTTTGTTGGTAATTATCCGCAGTAGTTGGTTAATTAACATTGACCCATTACCATTTCACGAAACATAGAGTCCTGGGAAGTCATGGCTCGGACCCCCATGATGCGTCATGACGTTTCTGCTCGAAATAACGGAAGGAGCGGCTCAGGAACATGCCACCCTTCCCAGGTTGAGCGACCGGAAAAATTCCGCGAAAGCGCCATCATTTGGGCGTGCACTGTCTATGAACAAACCCAGAATGATGGGTTTCTTAAGCCATAGGGAAGCCTCAAGTTGTGGTTGGTTGATCACTAATGGTTTATAAACTGGATGAAAGCTGGGGGTACCCCTGTTTTGAGAAACCACCATATCTATGATTAGACACTAAAAGTGAATAGTGAGTGACAATAATCTATTTCCTCAAACTGGTGTGGCTTCCGAGAAAGATTATAGCCAATCACCGGTCCGCATCTTTCAAGGGACCACAGTCTTCGTGCGAGGAATCACTGATGTTCATGTGGGTGTTTCTCAAGTCATAGGGGTACCCCCAAAACATCCAGCTTATAAACCATTTATTTACAATTGTTTAACAACCTTTTTTGGGTCCCCTACTTGGATATGCACCTCCACTTAGCAAGTGGTCACTCGCCATGGTTTCGTAACGGGGTTAGTTCAGCTACCTTATAGCGCGTAACTGGCCATGGGCATAACCCCAGCTGCACATCTAAGCGCCTGAGAAACCCCCAGGTATGTCATCCTGCAGCATCCCGGGCATGGCCCCGTGGCATATTCCTAGGGAAAATGAAAATGTTGAACACCACCAAGTGATTCATTAATAACCATCACTAACCATCAATTGACCAGCAATGAAGCATCGATTAGCCATGGATTTATCCATTGAACCACCATCAACTTCATCAACGTCACCATCCGTGTGCCATGAATCAACAGCCATCATCAACTTCATCAACTTCATCATCCATGGCTAACCACCATTAAATTTAACCATTAGCCGCCTTGACTAGATCCATTAGATCCATAGGCCAATGATCCATGAGTTAACCACCCGGATGACTTAACCCTATAGCCTAACTTCACCATGAGGTCATTAGATCCACGAGTTCAACTTCATCAACTTCATCAACTTCATAACTAAGCATCATTCAATTTAACCACCAAACCTTGTTTCACCATTGGATCCAGTAGTTCACCAGCAATCATCACACCAGCGCGCCTCCCCACCCAGCCGCGCTCCTCTGGTTGCTTGGGAGGTCCCCGAAAGTCCAGGTAGATGGCAGGCGGAGTGCCACTATAGCCTGCGAGCTGGGTGCCGGGGACCTGGTGGTGAGTGAGGAATGTCTATATGGCTATGGGTCAATATTAACTATCAATAATGGCTTATAAATGACCAACCAAATCATAGGGAAAATAATGGTTAATAGTAGGGGAACCAGGGGTACATGGTTTTGACCCACAGCCATGTCTGCATGTCTGTATCCTCCTCTCAATCTTTTAGTCTCCATCTATTCATATCTATCTCTATCTCATCTTTCCATCTGTCTCTCTGATCTCTCTATCTATACCTATCTATAGCTATTCACACCTATCTCCACCCATGCGATCTTGCCTCCAAACAATCTTTAGATATCACCAACCTGCCGTTGTGTCCATCGAGGCCCCGGCCATGCACATCGTAGCCCTGACTGCGAGCAGGCCTCGGCGGAGACTATCATTGACATATCGTTTTCATCATGGTTAAATGCATATGGTTCATGGCGGTTGAATATTTTGCTTAAATGAATAGTCTAAATAATGATAATTCTTTAGATTAATGGTGGTTTCATAATGTTTCAATGACGGTTGAATAAAGGTTTTGCAATGCTTCTGAAAAGCGACGACAAATTGCGAGCTAAGCGGTACTCATCTACTGCGAGTGCAACTGAGTATGAGTGTCTCGTTAAATCTGCCAACCACCGTCAACCAACATCATTTCCCACCTATACATAGATCTGTTAACATCATGTCTCGTTAAATCTGCCAACCGTTGAATATACATAGACCTGTGTAATGCGTGTCAACCAACATCATTACCCACTACTAGCGTTTGGTGAACCCTCGCGACTGGTAGCTCCTCCCGTATCAAAGGCGGCTATAGACTCGGATGCGCAAGCGGCGCTCATCACTCCCAGCAGCCAGACTGCCAACCGCCGCCAACCAACATCATGAACTGACATCGTTACTAACAGGACCAAAACAATTTTCATGTTGGTACCAAATCAGGATGTTACTAACTTCCAAACGGGATTATTGTTATTATGATGTTAATAAGAGGAATAATTAATAATGATGTCACTAACAGGAACTGAGTATTGATATCGACCAACATTCTTATTGTGACACATCATTAGGCATCGAAAATCATGGTAAAAAGCAATCGTGGATGATATGGGTTGTACTGGTGAATAATGCATCATCAACCAACATTCTGATCATTCTCGACCACCTTCAACCATCACCCAAAATCAACAATGAAGTACTGTTAATCAACCATCAACCAGCATGAGCCGCTCCATCACTAACCACACCATGGTTACCTACTGCTAACCACCTACCACAAACCTACTAACCACCATGAATCAACCAGCATAAGCTACTACTAACATCTACTAACCACTATTTATCAACCAGCTTAACCACTAGTAACCACTTCCATCATGGCACCCCCTCCCGGGCGGTTGCTAAGCGAGCCGCCTGGGTCGTGCCGGTGCTCCGGTGGGGTTCCGCTGCTTGTAGATCCGGCCCTGGCCGCGACCAGTATCTATGGCGGATGTGAATGAATGACATCATGAGTTGGTTAATAATGGCAAGTGATTTTGGTTGATAATGGTTAGGGATCATGGTAAATGATGGATTTTTTGACTATGGTTATCAATCATGGTTAGTATGATTTCACAGAATTTGTAATGGTTGGGAATCATGCTCGCCGCAGCCGGGGTCTGGCTGGCCGCCAAGTGGGAAGGTTGGGAATCATGGTTAATCATGGTTAGTGAGAATTATTATCAATATTAAGTTAATCATAAACAATCTTTGGATAATAATGATGTCATGAGTTTGTTAATAGTGGTTAGTAATTATGGTTATCAATCATGGCTATCAACAATGACTAGTATGAATGATATAATGATTAGTGGTTATTCTTGGATATTCTTGGTTAGCGATTCATCATGATTGATAATGGTTGATAATGGTTGAGATTTATGGTTGATAATGGTAATCATGGTGATGATGGCTAGAGATTAGTGGCTGATAATGGAACAACTATGAGCAATGGTTAAAAAATGACGATTTACGGTTTATAACTGGTTAATTAGCAATTGTTAGTCGTTATTAATAGTGGCTAATCATCATCAAGAGTATGATTTCACTAGTCAATACTGGTTAGTGTTCATGATTGATCATGGTTAGTGATAATGGTTATCAATAATAATGAACGATCTATGGTTAATAATGATTTATTGACAATTATTAATCATTCAACGAACCACTACCGTCGTGGCATTCTTCATAACGGATTTACATTCATTAGTCGTTAATCATGCTTGTTTATCATGGTTAATAGCCAATGATTCATGATGTTTTACATTGATTAAAAACGGATGGTTCATTAATTCACTAATGTCGAATGTTCATGAATTATCATCGGATATTCATGATCAATCATTAGTGGTTCACAATAGACACTAACAGCCAAAATGGTTCACAATGTTCAGTACTGGTTGGTGGTTGTAACGATGGTTAACTGGTGGTCAATTAGTGGTGAATACTGGCTGTGATGGTCAATAGCGTTGAAGCCTGGTTCATTAAGGTATAACTATGGTTGATGAAGGCCTGGACTTGTGTAACTTGTGGTTAACTATGGTTGATCAATTGGTTAATAAATTGGTTAACATCGGTTGTGACTTGGTGAAGGTATATCAAGGTGCGTGTCACTCGTTAGCGACACATGGCCTGGATCTACGTGGTGGGGTTGCTGCACTACAACATTCATATGTTGCTATGGGTCAATATTGAGCAACCAATTGGGGGGATAATAACCAACGATTTTATAGGGAAAACAATGGTTAATGACAGCAGAACCGGGGGTACAGGGTTTTGACCAACAGCCATGTATTCACTACTGGTTGGTGGTTGGTTTTGCTATCCCGAAAATTTGCTTGTCAAACAACCAACCATCCCGAAGTCCTCTGGGAAACTAAGAAATGTCAATTGCATTTCCAAGATTCTCCAAGAAAATAGATTTCCAATCAATTACATATCCAATCAACTACATGTCCGATCAAATACATCAAATCCATCACACAACACACTCATTTTACCGCACAAATGGCAGCAGGATAGAGGCGACTCCGAACGCAGAGGTGCGAGTCGATGTGCCTTCCGCTGCCAGGGACTGCTGAGCAATCTCTGGCGGGTGAGGGATGACAAATTTCTTCAAAACTGGGGTAGAAGAGCAAGGTCTGTAAGATGCTATCTGCAAGGGTTTCAAGCCAATCATCTCCTTTTAGGTCTCCCAGGCTAGGTCATAGAAGTGACAAAATTCCGTGTGGGCAAGGGGGCGGCTAGAATCTACCCCGCTCAAACGTTCAAGGCATTCTATATTATCCAACTGATTAATTTCCCATCCAAGTTTGCTCAGTGTTGGGACAGCACCGTGCTTGCAAGTCTCAATTGCAAAGTCATCTCCATCCCTAGCCTTCAACAGTGCCCGCAGCATTCGAAGAGCCATGGATTTGATGTTATGATTGGCATAAATTAAAGATGCGTGGGAGATGCTCTGCTATAGCTATCGCCCCTCTGCACAAAGCAGCATTCTGCGCTGCTTTCTGCAAAAGACCGAATGGCTAGCAGAGATAGCAGAGCATCTCCCATGTTCTTGTTGTCAAGGCATTTGGACTGAACAATGCAAATGATTGCAGGGCACTGGTGCTCAAGAGCCCGAGCCAATTGCCTCTGCCTCCCGCATTTGAGGCTGCTTGAAGGACGAGGTGCTGTATTGTCTTCGGTTCCCAAGAAGCTCTGTCAATACTTCGCCAATTCCAGCGTTGTAAAGTTGCCCACCTTGGCTCCGCTAGCTATCGCCCCTCTGCACAAAGCAGCGTTCTGCGCTGCTTTCTGCAAAAGACCGATAGCTAGCAGAAATAGCAAAGAATCTCCCATGTTCTTGTTGTCAAGGCATTTGGACTGAACAATGCAAATGATTGCAGGGCACTAACTCCTTGAAGGAAAAAAGAAGGACAAGGTGCTGTGCAGTCTTCGGTTCCCAACGAGCTCTGTCAATACTTCGCCAATTCCAGCGTTGGTTTCGAACTTGGTCCTGGCGACGCTGGAAACCAACGACCCTATAACGGGGCTGAGGCGCTGCGGAGACTCCCATGGTGTCGGCTCAACCAAAGGGCCAAGTTGCAGCCGAGCTCAGCAATCGACCATGCAGTTCGGCAACGGTCTTCTTTTACCCACCATGATCTGTAACCATTGCTGGCGCTCTCAACCATACATCCTTTTTGCCAAATTTGAGAGATAGTCAAAGGTCTTTCGTGCCACTCCCTCGGAACAGGAAGAGAAAAAGTCCTGCAGAATCGAGCTCCAGCCACTGTATGAAGTAGGCAGGAACCGAGGTGGTAGCCAGGACTGCGATGGACAAGATCTGCTCCGGGCACGGCAATACCGAAAGGCCATTGCTGGTTTTTGCCAGTCTCAAAAAGCAAATTACCGACAGGTGAAAACTTAGCCCTGCGCTCCCGACCTACTATGTGGAGTGGATTGACCTAACAATTTTCATGGTAAAACTTGACAGTCCTCCGGGTTTTCCTTTACACAAAGCCGGCTCTTCGGAGGCTGGCAATGCCAACCTGACCACAGACTATGTTTCAGGGCTCTTCTGTCCATGTCTGCCCAAACCTTACAGCGAAATGATATCCACTGAGGGACCTCTGGAGCTAAAATGGCCATGGCTAGTCATGCATAAATGATGCAAAAGCAGCCAGGCACGATCCCAAACAATCTGTCATCATGTACGCAAACAAGCAGCAAAATTGGACAGCTGGAAAGCATGGCATTGATTGGTGATTAGCTTGTGGCATGTCCAACTCTCCACTTGAACCATCGATGTTGCTGTTTATCCCATGTTGTTCCTCAGTGGCCACTATTCGGCATCATGGCTATGTATCGTGCTTGATCTTCCGGTCACCAAATGAACACCGCGTGATTTGCTCAACCATTTTGCTAAACCAATGGCACTACCATTTTCTTCACCATCATCACCCATCATGAATCACAATTTTTGCCACACCCACTCATCATGAACCATGATTTCGACCATGAACTATGAACTTTCCCAACTCATCAACCACTGGTTGGTGGTTGAACCACCCCTCCGAAAAAATACTAGTCAACCAACCAACTGTTAATAACTACTCAAGAAAATAAAAAAGTCTGAAACTACCAACCAGACTACCATGACCCATGACCACCAACATGTTGGGACAAAAATGTGAATCAAACCACCAAATACTACTAAAGAAAATAAAAAAGAAAAATATAACCAATTGTTAATAACTACTAAAGAAAATAAAAGAGTTTGAAACTACCAACCAGATGACCCATGAGATCTCTCCATTCACCACCCATGGTGACCCACGCTTCCCACCACCACATCCACTACCCGGGTCGTTCCATCTCTGGCCTCGCCAATGAGGCGCATGAAACCAGCACCGTTCACCAAGGACCCCGTGCCCTGCACGGAGAACTGCTCGTCACCCACCTGCGGTCGGCGACCTGGTAGGCCACCTGGTTCAAGTCACCAGGTTTCATAGCTTGGTGAATAATTATAGTTGATATTGGCTATAATTAGTTGATAATTAGTTAATGATTGGTGAATAATTAGTTGATAATAGTGGTGATAATGGCTATAATTTGTTGATAATATTGGCGATTATAGCCATTATGCTCAGTTGATAATTAGTTGATAATAACTAGTTGATAATTAGTTGATGATTATTTTCCAATAATGGCTATAACTAGTTGATAATTAGTTAATAGTTGGTGAATAATTAGTTGATAATAATGGTGATTAAATAGTGAGGGACTTAAAAATGGTTAGGGAATCACCAGGTTTCAGAGTGATAGTTGAGATAATGGCTATAACTAGCTGGTAATTAGTAAATAATTGGTTAATAATTAGTCAATAATTAGTTGCCATAATTAGTTGATAATGGTTAGGGAATCAATAATGGCTTGGTGATCATTGATCAACAGTGATTAGAATTTAATGATAAGGGAATCACTATGATTGATAGTTGATAATGGTTAGTTGATGACCATTGATTCTACTTGGTGGCTGAACTAAATCGCTGAAAGTCTAACGACTTTAGTGGCTAAAAATGGTAAATCAATGAAAATCAACCATATCCCAAAAAGCCGAACCAGAGCAAAGGTAGGAGCTGTAATCCACCCAAATGGGTACACTCCAGCCATTTCCATGGTGGATTTTCCGCGCAATCAGGTCAGCTTGCCGTACCTGTCGTCATGGCTCAATGCTTCAATGTTTGATACTTCAAGGAATATCATGCCGCGATTCAATGGTCACCCTTGTCATGCAATCATTAGAACCACCGACTTTCATGGTGAAGAATGGTTATTCAATATGGTTCTCCAGCATTTACCATGTGAAGCCAGGGAAACCCAGCAATTGCAAGGTTTTAAGCAACTGAAACCGGGGATAAATCTGATGAGGCATGCCTTCAACACGCGTTTCGCTGCCCAAAACAAATCTGTGCGAAACACACTGTAGGATGGTGCAAGTCCTAGGATGCACCCAAGGCATTGGCAAGCAAGGCAAGCCATAGTGACACAGAGCATCATTGGCTCAACCATGGTTCATGGTTAGTTGAGCCAATCAAACAATGATTGCACACAAGTCGAGTTGGTTCCTGGCATGAACCATTATGGTCAAGCCATGAACACTAGTTAAGAATCAAATAGTTGCTTAAATAACGCTTCTTCACCAGTGTTTCTTTCCAGAAACAATTAGCACTTTGTAAGAACCACAGCCCAGTGAACCCTGACCATGATCAATTTGCTGATTGATCCTGAATTACTTAATTCTCAAACCCTTAATGACCGTTATCAACCAGTATTCGCCAGTATCAGAAGTGGTATCAACTCAAAATCTTGCCTATTAGACTATAAGTCGGCTTTAACCGTCATATTCCCGATGATGCACAGATGTACCATCAAATTCCCTACCTTTAACCATATGTAACCATGATTAAGCGTTCTTAGCTATTATCGACCACAAATGCTCATGGTTACATATGGTTAAAGGAAGAGCTATTATCACATAAGCACTGCTGGTTGGTGGTTTCAACCCCTATCAAAGATATGAGTCAACCAACCAATTGTTCATAACTACTAGGGAAAATAATCAAAATGTTTGAAACCACCAACCAGATGAAATTAGGTGACATTTCCTTTCGACCACGTCCGTCATCCATCACCCCTTTCCTCACCTCGAAGCGAAGAGCACCCGTTTCGATCAGAAACAACGAGCCGCAGTCGCCCAAGCGAAGGACCTGCTCCGCCGTCCAAGCCGACGACCACAAGGAAGGGAACGCCAAGGTGGGCGCCGGCCATCAGGTCATGCTGTGGTGGATGTCATCATGAACCAACTGTTCAAGGCCCATAGAAGGTGGGCCCCCCTAGTTATAACTTGATTAATAAGCCATTTAACTATAGCTATATCTACCATCTGCCTGGTAGTTACCCTAGTACCCAAGTTAGCTATCTAAAGGGGCCCACCTTGTACCCCATGAGATGGATGATAAGGGCCCAGAGACGTTGGGATCCATGTCCGGGGTTTCTCGTCGATTGATCCGTGATGACGATTTTGCTTCCATCTTCATTGGTCAGTCATCCTTTTTTTCTAGCGATCGCTAATGTTATCAACGATGGTTGACCCAGATCAACCATGATAGCAAGCATTTGATATCAACTATCCTTATGCACAAACCTTATCCATTACAATGCATCATATTCCAGAATGTTTAGTGTATCAAGCATTCAATTCTTTGAGTATACTATTCCCATGTGATCAGTCAATATTTCAATTGGTTGAGCACTATTTTGTCAACAATATAAGATAACTATTATCATCATCCGACTGTGAGTCTCCAACTGTTGGACAACAACGATCTGGTTGGTGGTTTCAACCCGTATGAAACATATTACTTGATCAACTAACCATCCCAAATATTTTGGTAGCTTCTTAACCATGACTAAGCATCAATTAATCATTCTGAGCCATTCTCAAGGATTAATCTTCTCGGAAATGGTTTATCATTTATTTAGTAGCACTACCATCATTTCGGTTCTCCACCACTATGCTCTGCCAAACTAGCCTGGCACTGGACCATCCACCATCTATAGCTGATATCCTAGGGTTTCACGAAAATTGTGATTTCAATTGCCAGGCTGGTATACCACAGGGCAGCCACTCCTTAGTAAACCATTGGGCAGGGTTGATGTTACTGACCACTACTTGGTATCGACCACAACCATTAATGGATTATGACCATCTTAACCATATTGTCTCAACCATTACCAACCATTGTCAACCATCATCAACAAGGATCAATCATTGTTAACCCATCATCACCCAGTATCAACTACGAATCATTCTCAACCGTTGCCATCATGACCCAGTGTTACCCATCATCAACCACTTGGTGGCTTGTAGATCCCTTGCTAAAAATATATATATTTTTAGTGGTTATATGGTAAATCAATCATATGCCAAAAACACTAAAAACCTAAGAATTCGTGGGTATAAGCCATCCAGTCAACCATCAATCATCCTAAACCACCACTCACCACCGCTGAGCACTGACCATAGCCATCCGTACCCCTTCCCAGCAGCCTCCCCCGGAGCAATGTGTCGTCGTTTCGCTTCGCGAAGCAGCGCCTTGAGCGTTTTTGAACTCGCTGACGATCAGCGACCAGCGCATTGGCTTACTAAGCGTGGCCATCTTACAAGGTGGCGGTAATAGTAAGGTGGTTATCATACTATGCATTAATGATAGTGGTCAATATGAAAGGCATTAATGGTAGTTATCGAGAAACACTAGTAAACACTAGGTACTTAATGATAAGCACGGGTGGTTGATAGTAATTAAGCATGATTACAACAATAATGATAGTATTGGATAGTAATTATCACTATTCGTGATGCTGATGATACTTACTCGGCATTTTTGGGATTTTATGGTTTATAATGATGGCAGTATACTAATGGTCAATGATGGCTATGGTAGATTCACGGCTTATTGATGGCCCAAGAAGCCAGCTGATGGTGATTGTTAATGATGTGTTACATGACATGTACAATAGGGGTTTGCTCATGGCGTAGCGCCAAGTCACTGGTAGTGTCCCTGCCAGTAATCATCACTATGCCTTGTGACAAGGGGTACCACCATTTATGGACATGATCAGTAATGATTCTTCACATTTCTTAACCAGTGTTCATGAACCAATATCCACTCATTACTCAATGACTGATTGATCATTGTTTCTTGGTTGATTGATGTTCACAACCGTTATTCTTCGCTGTTGATAATTCACAATGATTTTAGTAGCCACTGGTACTACTTGTATTATTGGCTCACTAGAAGCTATGACTATAAGATTGACCTCTGTGTAACTTGTAATGAGCTTCTAAACTACAACTAATAAGCATTACTGTAACTCCAAACAAAGCATTCTGGTCCTGGTATAGAGATAATCACTTGATATCAGTGGTAGACGACAACTGAACAAAGTATAGGTCATTACTTTGGATACCAGTGTTTACTCTCGTGCACTTTAAACTATGGGGTATCACTTATTACTGCAAATATCAGTAATTTTAATAGATATCTGTTTACCCACTATTCTTACAATAGATATGAATTACTACTATGAGGTATATAACTTACGATATAATATTAGAAGTTATTACCAGAAGTACACCTTGGTAGTTACTTAGCTCACTCCCAACCAACAGCCAGTGTAGATTATTTGCTGATCATCAGTGAAACCATCATTGGTTTCTCAATCATCTGTAGTAATAAAGCATCCATTTTTGGAGATTCCCCAATTTCACAAACAACCATATCATAATTGGTACAGCGCCTATAATTGTTGGTAATTATCCATTACAGTCACTACTGTTTAGCAAATTGTTAGTAGTTACTGGTAGCAAAACTATTACTACAAGTTCGTACTATTAGTTGGTATAAGTTATTACTATAAATAGTTGATTGACTATATGATAATAGTGAATAATCAACTATATTCTTACAAATACCATTATCAACCATTCACAACCATTATCAACCATTGTTAAAACCAGTTCTCTGAATATGAATCGACTAACTATTGTTATATATTACTATTCCTATAAATACTCACATAAATGTTACTATAGCTTATCCTCAGGTTCTTGCGCCAAGGAATCAACGTAAACTTGGTGGCTTACAGATCCCTTGCTAAAAATATGCATTTTTAGTGGTTATATGGTAAATCAATCATATCCCAAAAACACAACAAAAACCTAAGAATTCGTGGGTATAAGCCACCCAGTTCTCCAAGAAAATAGATTTCCAATCAATTACATATCCAATCAACATCAATCAACTACATGTCCAATCAAATACATGGAAGCTTGCGAAGTTACTATCGCTTCTTTGTTGCTCCGTGCCTCCAAGAACTCCGTGGAGCAGCCTTCGAAGAGCCGTTCCTTCTCCATGGCCTTGAGCCTCCGCTCGAGCTCGGCAGCGCATGGGCATCTCTGGGTTCGTAAGGAAATCCGTGATAAAAACGTGGGAAAACCACGGAAAATCAGGGGAAAACCAGGGAAAATCCAAGGAAATTCAGGGGAAATCCATAGGAAATCTGGTGGAAAACCTGGGGATTTGGAGAAAAATATGGGAAATCCCTCGGAAACCCATGAGAAATCAAAGGAAATCCAGGGAAAAAACATCAGAAAGCCATGGGAATGTGCCATTAGCAAAGCGTGAGGGATTGGATTCATGGGCTTGTTCAGTGGTACGCAAGGAGTTTTCATGGTCATTCATTGAAGCGAGAAATGCTGCAGCCATGTTGTTGATTAATACCTATTGGATCCACAGTGACAAAGTTTAGACAATTCCATCAATGGAAAGGTGATGCTAGGAGTCATACTCCAGGAACCGGCCCCAACACAAGGTTTGATCAACAATTAAACATCCAAGTTTGAATCTAGCTTTGCAAACAGTCAGTGTTTTCAAGGTTTCATGTTGCATCAACTATGCTTCTGCCATTTTTGAAGCTTGCATAATCACTTTTGCGTCCGACCCCAATGCTGCTCAGATTTCACCCGAGAAACGGCTTGAAGTTCCCCCCTTAGCCTCTGATAGATTGCCCGATCATTGTCCTGTGAAAACTGCTGCTCTACCACCGGGGTGATCGACCAACCAGTTTCGCATCTCAATTTGAGCCATCGCTGTGGCATGTTGGAGATGATCCGAGTGGAAGGAGTTTTCTTGCTTCAACATGCAGCGACATGTCCAAGAAATGGTTCAACCAATGACATCACCATGATCATCATCATCATCATCATCATCATCATCATCATCATCATCATCATCCAATGATGGTTTCTAAGATCATTGTTCAACTATGTGGTGTTTTCTAAAATCGGGGTTCCCCCAAATCATCCGATATTAGCCATTTATAGTAATAAATCAACCTTTTTTCGGGTACCCCTATGTTGAGAAACGGACAACTATCATATCACCATTCGATGACATGGCCACGATAATCATCCAATGGTCCGCACAAACGGCGTGCACCTACTCGATGTGGTTCTTGGATGTTCTGGTGTGAATCCTGTATAACAATTCACCAGTGTTACCAATCCTTGATTGATCCATCACAGATGGTCATTGACTGCTGAATAACTACTGAGGAACCATCGGTAATCATCAGTGAGACGTTGATTGGCCATGATAATTCATCAATATAGTAATCGTTTATTCACCATCGTTACCCATCATTAAACGTCATTAATTAATTTACCATAAACCAACCATATTAACCATCAATCAACCGTAATTAAGCCTTCAATCATTAACCACAGACTAACCATCATCAACCAATCAATGGCGGTATCAACTTACCAGAATCGCATACCAGATATTCCACCATTTATTGATTGATGCCAATGGGTATATGATCATTTATTGAGGGTATGTGACCAATATTGGTATATTCAAATGATTGGTTGATAGTCATCGGTGAGTTAAATCACCATCCTTCACCAAGCTGTGGATCATCACCATTCCCCGCATCGTCAAGAGACAGATTCGCATAGCGCTCAGGGTTGTCTTCGGGATCCGGCGGACGGGACTGGCAGCGGACTGGGGGTGGCAGGGGGAACAACCTGGTGACGGTCGGTGATACAAAGTGGTACCCCCTGGTTATAAGTTGGTTTATAACCCACCTAAGTATAGCTATATCTACCCTAAGTGGTAGTTGCACTAGTTATAACCTGAGTTAACTAACTGGGGGGTACCAGTCTGTAGCTGCCTCAAGCAACAAATGGACTTGTCCACAAGTGGTGGTACCTACTAAGCATCCAAGTTCAGTTCGGCATGATCAGGGAAACCAACCAACCATGGGGGTAAACAATTTTCGGACAAACGCGAATAATATGATGATGGTTTACAGTGGTCAATGATGGGTAAACTCCGGACTCACAATGGGTGTTTCTCAAAATAGGGGTATCCCCAGTTATCGGCCACTAATGGTCATTTATAGCATAGTAACAAACCATCCATTTGGGGGGGTTCCCTATGGCTTAAGAAACCACCAAATGTTTGATCATGGCCAATAGTGGATGATTGAATTGTCTATGGTAAGGTGAGCTCCTCACGCAGAGTTTCCCTCTTCTGAGACCAGTGATAGTTTTACAAGCAACTCGAGCAGTCAAATAATGGCCGTGGTGGAGGAAATGGTTGGTCATCGTTTAAAGGAATGATGGTTTATGAATATATAGTGGTGAAGTTCCTGCTGGTTAGCGATGGTCGAGTGGATGATCGTTAATGATGCTTTTATAAGTCAATATTGATCAGTAACGGTGAATGATGTTGGATTTTCGCTGCAGCTGGCGATAATAACCAACACTCAGCATCAAACTACCGGCTGGATCGGCTCTCATGAACTCAAGCAGCTCAGCTGATCCAATCTACCCCTAACCGCCATTGCAAGGCATCGAAATGGACGGCTTCATTCTGGGCATCGCCTATAGCATCCTGAGACCCTTCCATTCACGGCTTCCCAGGCTGTGCCTTTGCATGGATGCTAATTGCCTGCAGCACGGCGGCTGGTGGCTTGTTTGTTTGTTTGTTTGTTCGTTTGTTTGTTTCCCCGCGCTTAGGAACGAGTGCCTCCAAGGCCTGTGCTTCAAGCTGCAGGTGAAAGAAATGAGAGGAGGGGAGAGGGTGGTCTCAGCCAGAGAAATGTGAAACTCGCCGCATTCATTGGTTGTGACCATAACAACTAGGGATCCAGTGGTTGCAACATGTTGTAACCATCCAAAAACTAGCGATTCAGGAGGAGAATTGGGGTCTTGCCACCAAGAAAACGTTTTTTTTCAATTCGTGGCACCACTTGAGCCTTCCAAGTCAGTAGCCCTGGTGCTTCAGCAGTGGTCCTACCCCTGGTGCTCCAGGTGGCTCACCATGAGGCACCCAGCTACCAAGCTCCCCCAAGTACCTCATCTTCGCTGTCAGGCTCTTCCGGTGGCCCCTGGGCTGCCGCACCACATGGGGACCAGGCTTTGGTCAAGTCACTGAGTTGGCTCAGGGGATGTCCAGAGCTGGGCTACATCTCATTGACCCACAGCCATCTGAACCTGTCAGAAGGAAGTGGTGACTATTCATCATCATTGAATGTTTCCTGCTACCTGTTCCATCTTTCCCTGAAAACCAATTGATTGAACGTGAGCATTTGTTCTCATCCTTTGAATCATATGCTGACTTGTTGATGCTGTGTTCCAACAAACTCGTGCTAGTCCCCCCAAACAACCAGCCAGTTCACAATCCATGAAAAGTCAACAACCCACAGCTTATTATCGGCAACCCCTCATCAAAGCCCTAAACCAGCCATCACTTATTTGGCAAGTAATTGATGCACACCATCTGAGCCACCAAGATTGCGGATCTCTCGTACTGGCAGTACTCCATGAAAGCATTCGAGCAAATGCGCGCTGATAGCTGTGGAATCACCCAGGCAACTGTTCCTGGGTTCTCGGTGAGCTCTGCAATTTCCAATCATCCGAATAAAGGATCACAGCGGCAAATCTGAACCCGCAAATTCAGTTTCAAGAATGGCCACGGGGCCTGGTGCTCAATATGTCAAATCATCCATGAGAAATAGGCCGGGCAGCTGCATATTTGTTTGGATTTCTTCAAACTGTCCCAGGAGGTCTTGTTTTCCCACGTCAGCTACTTAGGAGCCTTCTATCTACTGTGGTGAGCTAGTGAGTACTTGGGGGCACCCAAGTAAGACATGGTCAAACAACTGAATCTCTGGTAACAGTAGTCCACAACGCCCGTATTCATCATTGCTTCGACTCCAAGTGGGTCTTTCTTAAACCTGGAAACTCCAAAGGCATCCCAAAACAAAGAATCTTTGATCCTCCACAACACAACAATTCCTGGATCTTAGAAACAGCCAAGTGGCTACTTGTCAGTTCAGCCCCTGGTTCTTCCATCATAAAAACCCTCGTTTTCCCTATAAAATTGCGAACTGATCCCCCATGACTTGGTAACTGCGGTGAACGAACCCTCCTGGGGGGGCCACCCCTGGCCTTGCTCCCCCCCATCCGGGACGACGCCCTTGGGACCTGGCAACCCGGGACCACCCCTGGCAGCAGCGCCACCCGCGGGGAAGCACTGCCGGGGCCTTCTGCGCCGAGACGGGCTTGGGCAGGAAGCGCTTGATGGCTGCGATGCGATGCTTGGCCTCGGAGGGTGAAGCAATGTTGACAGATGGGATTTTCTAAAGCTAAGTATATGTTTAGTTGGTGAATAATTTCTGGTGAATGGTTAATAATAGGGTATGATAAGTAACAATAGTAGGGGATATACCAACTATATATGGCTATGGGTCAAGCAGTTAACCAACCAACTAGTGGATTGTCTATGGCTAAGTATATGGTTAGTTGGTGAATTTCTGTGGGATTGTCTATGGCTAACTATTTTCTATGAATAATTTCTATGGAAAATGGAAAATCAATCATATACCAAAAAGCCTAAAAAGCTCAATTCATAGCTGTAATCCACCTAGATATGCGATTTTCTATGGCTAAGTATATGGTTGATTGGTGGTTGATCGTGGTTAGTTGATAATGGTTAGGTGACATATGCCGGTTGGTGGTTGAACCACCCCTATGAACAATATGAGTCAACCAAGCATTTGTGAATCATTCCTAGGGAAAAAAATGTTTGAAACCTATGGCCAACTATATGGTTAATTGGTGAATTTCTCTGGGATTGTCTATGGCTAACTATTTCCTATGGCTAAGTATATGGTTAATTGGTGGTTGATCGTGGTTAGTTGATAATGGTTAGTTGACATATGCCGGTTGGTGGTTGAACCACCCCTATGAACAACATTAGTCAAACAAGCATTTGTGAATCATTACTAGGGAAAATAATCAAAATGTTTGAAACCTATGGCTAACTATATGGTGAATTGGTGGATACTTTCTATGGGATTTTTTCTATGTTCAACTATTTTCTATGGCTAATTATGGTGAGTTGGTGGTTCATAATGATCAATACTAGGGGATAATCACCAACAACAATGCTTGACGCTGGAGGATGAAGCAATGTTGACTTGACTATGGGTCAATATTTACCAGCCAATACTGGTAGATAATAACCAACAATAATAGGGAAAACATGGTTAATGATGGGGGAACCAAAGGTACAGGTTTTGACACACTGCTACTTATTTTGGTGGCCAAGAAGTGGATAAGAAGCCATGATGGTGGCCAATCATTGGTTAATATGTCTGTACCTGGTCATTAACAATCTTCATGATCATTATTGGCTAATGAGGGGGGGGTATTACGATTGGCTGATAAGTTAATTACAGCATTTTACACAGTATACCATCATATCGCTGTGGGTCAACAGCCCAGAACTCTTGGGATGTTCATTCGACCCAGGTTTTGGGCGGTTGATTATGACCCGGCTCGCCGTATAGTGGGTATATCCCCTCTTCTTGTCGGCTTGCGATCCCCTCTTCTTAACCATCAGGAAGCTGTTTAACCACCATTCACCATGATTCAACCAGTCAAAACCATGACTCAACCATTGCTTCACCCAAAAAACTCACCAGCATGGTTAATCACCATGATTCACCAGCATGAAAACCAATATGATTCAACCATAGCTTACTAACCATTCTACGGCTGTTAATAACCATGGCCTACTAACCATTCTACGGCCTGGTGGTGAAGGCACCTGGTGGTGAAGCTGGCTTACTAACCCATGGCTGTCCGTCATATCCCCAGCTTCACCACCAGGTGCCTTCAGCTCCCCCGGTGGTTGCGTCCCAGGAACGCTCTGAGAGGACAGCTGGTTGTCCACGGAGCCGGGCGTCTTGGGCGTCTTGGGCGTCTTGGGCGTTTTGGGCTTCGCCTGGCCGTGGCATCACGGTGACCCCTGGAGTGCCTCCTGGCACTTGGGACCCAGGATTGTGTGCAGCATCCAAATGCGATATCTGTTAATAGGATATAGGGAACATATTGAAATTCGAAAGTTTAAAGGAGTATTTTGTAATATCTGCCAGTTTTTAGTATGGGTTATAAGTTGAAACCGACGTTTGTTTGAGCTGAAATTGGCTCAACAATGGTCATACTGGCTGCACCGTTCCCAAAGAATCGTCATGATTAAAACTTGCGAGCAAATGATCACAAGCATGGCGATACCGGAAAGGCGGAGAACCTCCTAATTAATCACCAACAGAAGTGTTTGTGATTGGTTAACCATCTACTGGTTGATCAAGATTCGATTGATTACCCTCTGGCAATCTAACATAGCTGGCAGGATAACCCACTATTTATACATGGTTTAGCTCTTGAGAATTGTAATCTTCCAGCCAGCTAATTTTACTTATCAAAGCGCAATTATGCTTGATCAACCATTGGTTGATCAGAAGTCCGGATCTTTGCTTCAGATTGGTCACCCTCCTACACCCATCAATCAAAATTGCTGGTTGATGATGTTACCCCACATTTGCCGTTAGGCAATCATCACTCTTCGGGATGTACCTGCTATCCAACCAGGAATTTTGCTTCCTCGCAAAATATCCACATGACTCGCCACTGCATCTCCCGTTGCACACCACCGGGTGCTGCCTTCAAACCGGGCAGCGGAGCCTCATTGGGAGGAACTTCGCCGAAATGCGAAGGAGTCTTGAACACCCGACTTTTCCTAAGCCAACGCGCGGAAAGCAGCTGCCACTCATCACCCGTGGGAAAGCTGCCGCCTGCTGGTGATGGCTATGGTTAACACCATGCATTGTCAGTGTGGTATCCTACCAGATTGCGGGTCATTGTTGGATGAGAACATTGGCTGAAGCATCAACCAGTATGTGTGATCCCCATATTCGTTATGTTGAGTGTAAGGGTATGTTATTCTTACTATTGGCTTTGATCAAATGATGATGATTAAAGGTTGTTAGGGCTGTCTACATCCTTGATCAACTGTTGGACAACTTGTTCCAAATCGCTTTCGAATTAACCAACCATACTTGTCGTGCTGATCAACAGAGCCAGGGTGTTGACATGAATGAATGCAAATGATCATGGCTAATCTACCATTCAACAAGTAATTATTGTTGCTGAACCCTTCGACCATGACAACCCAACACAAATGGCTATCTAATCATTCAACAGGAAGTATCAACAACTTGCCTAATCATGGTGAATCATTACTAGGTATTGTTCAACAATTCAACCGAGCCACCATCTATGATCATCCATGGTTTCCATCAACCAACCAACCTTCACCAACCTTCACCAACCTTCACCAACCTTAAACCGACCTTCACCAACCTTCACCAACCTTAAACCAACCTTAACCTACGCACCAACCAAAGCACCCACCAACCAACTGATTCGTGTCCCTGGCGCGCCTCGGCGGTGGAGCTTTGCCCTGCTCCTCAGTTGCGACCGCACTCCCCAGTTGTGGATCAGGAGAACAGAAGTGGTAAATCCTGATAAATGAATAAAGGTGATGATGAATAAGTGGTAAATTATGAATAAATCATTTATAATCATTTATAAGTGGTAAATCAGGATAATGACAGAATAAATGACTAAATAAGGGCAATGAAGGTGATGATCATAAATGAAGGTGGTAAATCTTCAGGATAATGAAGGTGATCTCCATAAGATGACTCAATCGAGGCTTGACCATCTTGGGGAGATCATAATTTTATGTTATGGACTGGATGAAGGAGATGATCATCGGATTTATGCGTACCTGGAAGCCAAATGACCCAACTGTTTTGGATGGTTTGGCCTATAAAATTGGGACTTAACCACCCAAAACAGTCGGGTCATTTGGGTTCCAGGTATGTAAAGCTATACATTCATGCAGAAGGGTGATTTAATAGGGGATTATAATGGTTAATCAGAGGGGATTATCAGCAACAACAATGGTTACACAACTTTGATATGTTGGTTTCTGAAAACATCGGTACCCCAAAACATGGTTGATGTATAGTTTATAAACTGGACGATGTGGGGGTCCCCTACGGCTTGAGAAACCACCATGTAGTGAATTGGTGTCAAGTGTGGTTGAAGAATGGCTATCTAGTGCTTATTAGTGATGGTTGGTTCCACGGTTCCTACTGCAGTGATGGTTGATTGTTGTTGATTGTTGTTGATTGTTGTTGATTGTTGTTGATTGTTGTTGTTATTGTTGTTGTTGTTGCTGTTGTTGCTGCTGTTGTTGTTGTTGAAGCTCCGGTGCCGCACTGGAAACCAAACGTCGGAGCCAACTGATCTCTTTGAACGGTACGAAGATAGGAACTCTGCATGAACATCTGGGTGCTTCTCAAAGTGGGGACTCCGAAACCCACCCATTGGTCATGTAGAATAGACTGCATGGGGATGATTTTAGGGTGCTCTATCTTGAGAAACACCCATCTGAGCAAATCCTGGAAAGCTGGATACTTCGCGAATTTTGAGCTGCTAAATGACAATAGTTTATGCAAGCATCAGGAAACACTTCAAGCTTCTATCACTTAGCCTGACCCTGAAGGACTTTCTGCTCTCAATTCTCAATCACTGATTTTTCTCAGGGCTCAAACATGTTCGAACATGTTTAAATCAAACATAAATCAAATACTCAACTAAGTGATCTAAATTAAAACTGGGTTTTCAGAGTAATTACTCATCAGTGATTAATTTACTTCTAGTTTAGATAGTTAAGCCCAAGGTCGGAAATGTTTTTGATAAAACTTCTTCAAGCTCAAGATTTAAAACTCAAACGACCTTCATCACCTGACGGCTCCCGACAACTTGCAGCGTGTCCTCCTGAATGCTTTGCATCGTCACCTGCGGATTGCGATTGCTGGACGCATCCACGTGGCGACGGCACGTTTGGCACCGCGGCCAATGGTAGGTTTCTGGTTGGTGGTTGAACCACCCCTATGATAGATATTAGTCAACCAGCCATTTGTTAATAATTACATTTGGGAAAATGAAACATGTTTAAAACCACCAGCCAGGTTTTGTTTTTTTGATTGGGCAACACCGTTGAGAACCATTCAGATACAACAAGCGATAGCACTGATATCGCTGATAAGTAACGTAGCAAGGCACGCAACGATCATTGAGCCACTGCTCTGGGATGCCTTCGTTTGTTCCTGGTTGGTTCGGAATCGGCACAGGCTTGGCCGTGGCTCAACAAAAAACCAGGACTCACATGGGGTTTGTGCACCACCTCAGGCTACGGGGGGATGTCCCTCGCCACGATTTTCTGAATGTTGGCAGTTGGTTGTGATGGGTTGTGATGCGCAGAACGCTACCGTGGAACCTTCACACAGCCCTTGGCGCTCATGTAAACCTTTTTATATCCTTACACCCTTCGTAGAATCTTCCATGATCTTCGTATCATCCTCGTGTCAGCCGCATCCCTCATGTGACCCCCAGCTGAATAAGTTGCTAAAAAGGGGCTGCTCCATTTAGCCAAGTATCGACAATCAGGCTGTCCCAACTGAGGTTCTCTTCACATGAAACTCTTCCCTTTAGTCAGCGCTACTGCCAGCATCGCACGAGGTCGCCAGCCTTGCTGCTCCCACCGCAAGATCACGGGTTGCCACCTTGATAAGCTGATGGTGGCACTGGGTGGGGTTCATGTCCGAGACTACTTGGTGATCCATAGTGGTTGATGCTTGATGGTTAATGGTTGGTGGTGGTGATGGATAACGGTTCGAAATCGACCATAAACAACAAGAAAGGGTTGTACCTGAAGGGACTCATGTACTGAAAATGTTCCGTGACTGGCTTATATAGTTCACCCTAGCTAGCACGGTGGGATTGCTTGTCTGTTGCCTGATTTAAAGGGAAAATTGGAGTAGGTATCATCATGTAGAACAACCATGATCATCAACCCCACCAGGGTAAGTCATACCCACTATAACCATGGTGAGTGTCACCAGTACTGGGACATCCAAGTAGGATGAAGCAAACATCCACATTTTATCAAGTTTTCTTCCGACCCATCTTTGCACCCTAGCCACTTGAATGAACTCTTGCTATCCCAGTGTCACCTTTTTGGACCTGCAGCCACTGAATTCGCAGAGCCGGTCCACTCAAAAGCACTTGAAACGACACTCCCTGCAGCTTAGCTATCAGCTCTTAGCTCGAACTAGTTGAGTACCTATCAAAATCGGCTTACCTATCAAAATCGGCTCTTTATTAAAGGTCATTACTAACCATAATGATTGCCAATGATTTATCTTTATGGTTGCCAACAGGTACTGATTTGGCAGAATTTCCAGTAGCAGACTCAGATCTGAGCTCGTTGGACTCCATTTTTCGTGGTCAAAATTTCATTGCGGTTCCTACGGAACATCGGTCACGGCTGCCTTGTGCCTAACTCTTGGGTCAGCTGCTACAGGCCCTGCTATCAAAAGGGGCTGACCATTCTCTAGAGGAATCCCCGAGGAAACAAATTTTTGGGTCCCAAAAAAGCATCTAGAATTGGTCCCAATAATGAGTTCCCATTAGATGAATAAACTGGTGATCTTCTAATGGGTCTTTCTCAAAATTTGGGTTCCCCCCAAGCATCCACTAGAAACCATTTATAGTCATGAACCAGCCATTTTTTTAAACCACTGAATTATTGGAGAAACCACCTAATCTGTTGTAGCCAAATCAATACAAATCGTTCAGGCATTCATCGTCGGTTTGAGTTGGCTACTTCACCGACCTGCTATTCATTTCTAGTCAGCAACAATCACAACGACAACAACAACAACAACAACAACCATCACAACAACCACAACAACAACAACAACAACAACGAAATCATACAATTCATTGATTCAATGATGTTATTCTCAGCAAATCACATTTTTTGCTCCCAATTAAATGACTACATCCCCTGGTGTTTCAATCCATCACTGTCAAAGGCTTCACCTTATCCATTGTTGGTTGCCCAAGCTCCTGCTGTGAGGGTATACGCCCACTTGTTTGTTACAAAACAATTATTGTACAGGGGCTAACTGGTGGTAATCCCCGGTAACGATGATACATTGAATCAACGGATACACACATGGTGCTTATATCAACCATTAAATCAACTGTTGACTGCCTTTTGGTTCTACAATGATCAATCACGGTCACGGTTGAAAGTCGTTGAAAATGGCTACGTCGGGGCCAATGATGCTTACAATCCATTTTCAACCATTGCTGTCACTGGCTGCTTAAAACCAATCACATGTTTCTATATAGTTGTATCATGATACAAGCCATCTAGAACCCATTCGTGACTGTTAGTGTTTTATAGCCACATGGTGGTTTCTCAAGACAGGGATACCCAAAAATGCTCGGTTTATTACTATCAACTGAATGATAACTGGGGGTAGCGCTATGACATGAGAAACCACCATATACCCCTTGGTTCTACCACGCTTGATTATCCCACGGTTACAGCAACTACCAGCAACCCTGGGACACTGCGCGATTTGAGCAACGGACGTGGCCCCAGCTCCACTCTTCCTGAGGATTGATGGAGGCCAGGGATTGTGATCATTAACCATCAACCATTTTGTTAATGATTATCATCAATCATGAATAATGATCATTGTTTATGATTGTTCTGATCACTAACCATCAACATTGTTAATGTTACCATCAACCATCTTCCAATCATCAACCATGGTTGACTACCAGCAACCCTGGGACACTGCTTAACAATGGTTAATCGGTCAGTAGCCACCAGCCATTAACATTGTTAATCATTGTGAATCATTGTCGATCCTTATCATTTCTTACTATTGTTAAGCATTATTCCTCATCACTCTCATATATCTTATGTGAGCATGGTCAACCGGTGATGTTGATCAATTATCAGCAATCGTAAACGATTTTACATAATCATTAACTGCCAGTGATGTGAAGCATTCATCATTGTTAAGCTTCAAGAGCTATTTTCAAGCATTGTCAACCATTGTCAGGCTTTGATAAACAATCTTGCCCGCTATGATTTGAGCACCATAGATCATGATTGACCAGTACTAATCGTTGTTGATCATTACACTCTTACCTTTAACCATTGTTGATTTTTGACAATTAAAAGTATATAAGCAGCATGAACCATATTTGAAACTATTATGTTATTCTTTATTAAAACTAGCAAGTGAATGTCAATGTGTATATCAAAGGTCACAGCCTAAAGCAAATCTGAACTGACAGATCATTGATGCTTGATGAAAGTGGAAAAGGGGTTCATCTCTAATACTACCCTTTGGTAGTCTGACATGGCAATGGAAAATCACCATTTTACAGAAAACTCTAGGAAATCATCGGTAAGTCTCAATAATCAATGGATTTCCATCGCTCTGATAGACTACCACAGGGAAAACATGATATTGATAGCCTTTGATAATACTGATTGCAAGGGCTTCGTTCAGTTGGTTTGCTTCCCAGCTTGTTGGTAACAACTTTGTTGGGTTGATGAATGGTGGTCGTCAATGAGGATTAGTACTGGTGAAGATTATCTTAGCAATGGCCAATGAATAGTGGTTGAATCATGGTTCAGCAATGGCCACTTAGGCTTGATGATTGGAGGATTACTACCAGTATCATTAGCAATGGCGGAAAGTCTGATTTGACTGCCATCATTGGCCATCATCATCAAGCATCTTTGACAGCCATCTTCATGAACCCTCAATAATCTTTGACCATTCACGACTGACTATCACAATGATAAAACGATCATTGCCATTCAAACCTTACCACTATCACTCACTACGGTTGAGAGTTTGTTTTGACCATCAAGCATCATACTTGGATGTGCACCTCCACTTAGGAAGTGGTCACAACTCCTATGGTTTCTAGGGGTTCTAAGCTACCTTATGGGGCTCATAACGCTGGTTATCACCCCCAGCTGCACATCCAAGTCACTCACCTATAAAAATAGTGATCCGTGATCCGTAGCTTTCCAGCCTTGCCAGAGGGAACCACCCTTCCCCACGAGAATCTTCCATCAACCCACAGCTAAAGCAACCACTGCTCACCCCGAGGACCGGACCAACAAGCGTCTCCCCGCCATGGAGCACATGGAGATGAGCGTTTTTGAGGTTGTGGAGATGGCCGTGTAGTGGTACAGTGACGTTGGTGGTCGACAGCCATAGTGTCGAGTGATGCGAAGTCTGAAGATAGGGTGGTTTCTACCATGTTAAGAAGGCCTTTTCCAGAGTGGGGGGCAACACTCACAGGTTCTTGTTCCGAGACGGGGCTCTAGTTACCTCAAAACGTGCTTGGAATACTTCGAGGGGTCCTGACTCTGCCCTTGAGTCCAATACACGACGGCCAGAAACAGGTCACAACATCCCAGCTGACCAAGTCTGATGGGATGTTGATGGTCGCCAGCCATGACCAAGTCTGTCTTAGCGCTAGAATTCTATGGCTTGTTCTCCGGTAAACTAAAACTGCAATGAAGAATCCACCATCTTTAGCTGTTTCCCAGGGGTTCCTATTAAACAAATCCACCATTTTTAGCTGTTCTCCAGGGGTTCCCATTAAACAAATGCGATCTTCCATTCCCATGTTAGTCTACTGAGGGTAATCTCAGGATTCCTGGCCATGCGCCTCTCGACCATCAACAAAAACCAAACAATGATCAACAAATCTTCAGGTCGTCTCGTTGACCAGCCGATGGTGGGATCTACGTGAGCCCAAATGGGGGGTTCTTAACATGGTGGTCTCCCTCAATCATCCACTATCAGTCACTTTTAGGCATAAACCAACCATTTTGGGGGCTTCCCTATTTTGAGAAAGCACCAAATATAAATTTATGTTCCAGATGGAACCCATGAGGGTTGGGATACCACTATGGCTGTGCATATATTCCTGGTTTCTCTGGGGGATAACCCTCACTTCTCCGGGATACACATCGAGCACAAGACTTCTGGTAATTCCGCAAGGATAGAACAACAAATGGGCATGTGCCAAAATAGTGGTACCCCCAAAACTTATGGTTTCCCGGTGAAATTATCATTTTTTGGTGGGTTCTTGGTTACCCTATGGCTTGGTACATACCCACATGATCACCCATCTCGTGCGTCACCCGGGTAAAATCAATGGAGATCCCAGCCAGGGCCCCAAGCTATGTTCAAATCCAGGACCACCGATTTGAGACGGCACACAAACTACTTAGGACATCCCCAGGTGTCCATGTTTGAAAACCATCATGGATTTCCAAGATTTTCTCAATGCGGGCCGCCCGCAAATCCGGCTTGCGAATTCTTGGGGTACATAACGATGGTGACTACGAAAAACGGCGAATTATTCAAACTTGTAGAGGTTCGTCAAACTGTGCACCCAACTATTGAACGAGTGTCTACCATGATTGGGTATACAACTAACTTGTTGAAATGGCAAAGATCTTCACCAACTCATGAAGTCATCCTGCTGCCCATTTTTCACCTCGAAGGCAGGTCTGGGTTTCGCATCGCGAATCTTTCCATGCAGTGTCCAGTCTACTCAGCTGGACTTTGCTGAAAGGCGCACTGTGGGCACTGTGCCTGTATAGATGTACCTCCAAACATAGATGAAATACCTGACTATGGGGGTTGATCTTAGTTTGGCTAGGCTATGAATACAGGTTGTTCAGTTGTACACACATCATAATTGCAGATGCATGAAATGATGTAAAAACAGTGGCAATTGACAACATGACCATATAGAATACGCGATGATATACATAAACATACATGAAATATATACATCTTGGGTATGATCATCCTCCAGGAAGCCCAGAGCCCACGTGAACCAGCTGAATTCAGGCACCAGTGTGTTGTTCTTTGGGCGCTGGGCCTTGGAAGATGTAACTTCAGCTAGCCATGGAGAGGGAGTACCTCCAAATGGTCCGGTTTTGGCCACAAGGAAAGTGGTGGTTTTTACAAGCTGGGCCCCCTTAGCTAGCTAAGTTGGCTTGTAACTAGGGTAACTGCCAGTTTGGAAGATACAACTATAGACTATAGTTTGATGGCTTAGTAATCAACTTGTAACCAGGGGGGCCCACCTTGTACCACCAGTGGCTACCGTTTCCTTAGTGACGACTCCTAGTAATTCCAACTCGCTCCTACTTTTGGAGGGATGCTATGAATGCCACCGGCTTTGTAGCTCCTCAAGCACCAGTGGAGAACTAAAAGTAGGAGTTTTTAACCATGGATTTCCAATCCCTAACCAGCAGTTGGATGCCGTAGATAAGGTCCAAATCACTGGCTACATCGCGGTGTTTTTTCTTCACGGGCATAGCTACCTGGCTGGTGGATAATGTTGGGTCGATTTTGGGGGTTCCCCCGTGGCTAGCGTGATGTGTCCTGTTCACAACCCTGTTTCCTTGGGAAACGGGTTGATTTATTCTGATGTCCAAACGTGTCCGAAACGCCGTGCCGCAGACATCGGCATGGTCGGAGATCGTGATGCTCATCATTCGCGTCATCATGGATGTCATCTTCGCTGAAAAGTGGCCGCAAGTAGAGCCAGGCCTTATAGCCCAACCGCAGCAGCGCACCAGAAACCTTCGTGCTACTCCGTTGCTTGGGCGCAACGGCTGCGCGGCTGATCTTTCACAGATCATGGTTGATGCTTCATGGAGATCTTCATCAGCTGGTTGCTGATGATGTGCATCTACTCATTGGCGGAGCGCCACTGCCACCGCTGGTTGCCTGCTGCCACCGATCCTCCGTGATCACGATCCTCCTTGACGACCATGGGGTGATCCTCCGTTGCTGCTTCATCCTGGGTGCCCAATCTCCTGGGGCAAGCGCAGCAACCCCAGGGCTGGCGAGACATGAAGGTGGGTCTGGGTAGGTGGGACCTGAACCATACAAGGCATTGGTAGTTGGTGGCCGACACTGTCCATAGTGGATCAAATGTGGATCCGTGGTTGGTCCCTATGCTTACCACGAAATAGGGGCTGGTAACCCACCCCACTTTAAACAGGCTGGTAAAAACCAGCCGGAAGCACCTACTATATATTTATTGTCGTGGAGGATTCTTGAGATAAAAGCATGTCTGTCCATGCCCATCCTGACTCGCAGTTCGGTGACCGCAGATTCTTGAACAACCACGGAAGTGGGAAAAGACTCAAAGGTGATGTTGCTTGGGGTCTTTCACTGCTGATCCAGTGCCATGAAACCTTCCCAGAACGCTGAATCCAACCCAACTCCAACCAGCTCCACCATCCAGGCTCCCAAGCTCCCAACCTTCACCCCAGCCCCACCCCCCACCAGCCCCA
>VSDK01018732.1:214005-266566 GCA_009767595.1 Symbiodinium kawagutii
AACCCCACCCCCACCACCACCACCCCCCGGCGCGCCTCATCCCCTGCCATACTCCGGGAACTGCCTCAGGAACTCCGCTTCGTGAACCGCCACCAGCAGCGCGTGGAAGAACGTCTCGGGGATCTCCACCAGACCCCGCTCCGTGGAGTCCTAGGAACCACCGCAGCCACCCACCCACCCCCGTGGGGAACCGGGCGTCCAAGGGGTGGGCACCAACCAACCAAGGAAGGGTCCAAGGCTGGGAAAAAAGGGTCAAGGTGATGCTTGAACTTGATCATTGGTAGGCTTCAACTGGATGGTTTGGGTGAAACTATGGATGTATTGGATGGTTAAATGGATTGTTATAAGATGTTATAAGAACCATTGAAAAGGTGAATTGATGGTCAGTGTGAATATGCCAACTGAAATGGGTAATTGCTGGTTGAAGTGTTCAGAACAGATAACAAAACCAGTTACACTGGCTGATGGTGGTTTAACAGGCTTTCAATCCAGGGTTCACCATTAAACCCTAGCTTCGTTTGCTTGAGGTAGGTCCAGCTCCCTGTGGAGGTAATCCCCGAAATGGGCCAACTGATGAGTCCCGGGGAGGGTCCCATCCCCTACCAGGCAACTCAGAGAAGCCAATGGACGCACCGACCACACCGAGGATCCTTCTTGGTTGACTGGGTCAGGGTGATGCTATGTTGAAGTCCATCCCAGTTGGCTCTCACCAAATCCATCAAGTCGAAAGATCCACGTGGTGTTGTTGCCCCGGAAGCCGCGCTGTGATCCTTGAAATATTTCAAGAACCCAGTGGAGCTGGTGCCATAGCCCACGAAGAAGTAGCGCTTCACACTAGACCTCCGGCCAGCCTTCTTTTTGAAGTAGGCGCCGGTGCTCAAAATGTTGCAGGCCAAGCCAAAAGTCATCGCATCATTCGTGGTGTCGATGAGATTCCTGGCTCACCGTGTTCTTTGAAGAAGTGGGCGAGTCTGAAAGCCACAGGGGAAACTCATACTGAGCCTGTTTACAAATGATCCCAAGTACCTTACAATTCATATGACGCAATGGAAGCCCTATTGGCTGATACCCTGTACAAAACAACCCCTTCCCGACTGCTCATCCTTTACTGAAAAGCTTTCCCTTTGGAGGAAACGTCAGGCGGCAGAAGGGCTAGCATGCGCCACTCAACCCAAGCCCAGCCCCACAAGAAGCTGATCCAAACCGCCCCAAACTGCCCTAGCGCCTTCCCCGGGGTCTCCAGGCATCTCTGTATCTTCGTTCTCGCTCTCCATCCTCCAGCGGCGGCATCGAGGTCTGCGTGGAAATCCCAGGCCCCAGCGGTGCCACCGGCGCCACTGTGGCCACCGTGGTCACTGGCGATGTCCCGACCGCGGCCGAAGAGGCCGCGGCGGGGGACCAGGGCTGCTCAGGTGCCACCGAGGCCGCTGGATGCGGGGACATCATCGATGTCCTGAGCCCAGGAACGATGTTGGCCGGTGCCCTCCCCTTGGGTGGGCTTATGAGGAAGCAAAGACTGATGATGATGATGATGATGATGATGATGATGATGATGATGATGATGATGATGATGATGATGATGACGAGGATGATGATGATGATGATGATGATGATGATGACGACGACGACGACGATGATGATGATGATGATGCTGGTGATGCTGGTGGTGGTGGTGGTGATGATCATCATGATTCCATTTCGCCCAGTTCAAATACCATGTTGGAATAAACAAAAATGACATAGTTCTTCCATGCTCGTGGGATTCATGGTTTACATCCCCAAATTTCTCGGTTGGAAAGCAAAGCGAAGCCGAGACAGTGGCTGTTTGTCTCAAAGATGTGATAGTCAAATTTAAAAGTACGTATTTGTATAGATGTATGTAAAATAGCGCAAATAATTCATAATCGGTATCATCAAACATTACCATCCATGGGAAACCTGTTCTTAACCTTTATTAATATAAACCATATCCTCAACCATCATTTCACCATGTTGTTACATGATCATAATTCAACCGCATAAAGCGTCATCAATCATTCATGAAGAGTATTGACTCGATAATTAGCCATCCATAAAGCCATCAACGAACCCTGACAAACCGTTACTTAACCCTTATGTTCCTGATGATTAACAGTCATTTGTCGGAATGAACCAGCCAAGAAACCATCAGGTCACCCTTTTAACCCATCCATTTAGCCAAGTTACCATCAGGTCCTCCTTATAAACCATCCATTTCACTATCAAACTGAGCACTAGCCCTCCATGCACCACAACCCTGTCGTCCCAGCATCTGCAAACGCAACCGCTCCATGGCTGCTTCGGCTGTGAGTTCTTCGATCTTCGCAAGCTCTTCCGCTTCCAAAGCCGCCTGGGGGACCCGTGAAGCTGAGCGTGGGCATGTGACAAGTTGCTTCGTGGCGAATGACTACCATTGGGCGAGCTGGGTCAAGCAGTGAACCAACCAATTTCATGGGAGATGAATTCACCAAGCATTTTCTAGGGAAAACTGGGTGGTCAATGATAGGGAACCAGGGGCACTAGCCGGGTGAACTGACCCACTGCCATTGGGTCAGGGACTCTATCCCTGGCTCCTGGGTTCCCTCCCAACCAACAACCAGATGAAATGTCAATTAATGGTTGTTTAATGGCACCTAGATTGATGGTTAGTCGCTGGTCATTTAATGGTTCATCATCGATGAATGGTTGATGAATGGTTAATTTTATATGGTTGACTAGTGGTCAAATGATTGGTTATCTCCTGGCTATTGATGTGCTTTATCATTGGTTGATGAACGGGTAATGAGCTGGTTAATTGATTGTTGATCAATGGCGAATCATGTTCAAAAGTGGTCAATCATGGTTAATCAACGGTTGATTAGTGGCTAAGACCATGGGAGAACCACAATTAAGATATGACCATCTGGTTTGCCATCAAACAATTGATGAATGGCTCAAAAAATATGATTAATTAACCATTGATTAACCATGTCTAATTTGCGAGAACCATTGATTGATAAGACCCCAAGTTATGCTTCGCGTTCCCCTACTTGCAATGATCCTGACAGAAGCAGCCAACCAGCCAACCAATCAACCAACTGTCCTCTTAGACCCCTACCATTTTTGCTTTTTTCCTCCTGTTTCTGTCAATGGCTGCGAAGCACCAGCATCACTCAAGTCGACCATCCTTCACCACCCTTCACCAACCAACCTCAACCAGCCAACCTCAACCAACCTCAACCAACCTCAACTCACCAACCCCAACCAACCAACCACCCACCCACCCACCCACCCACCTCCACCCACTCCGCCCCGGCGCATCCCACTCGCACCTCCTGGGCCAGCCTTAGCGCCTCCCCAGCCGCGCGACAGGCGTTGGCCTCGCTGTGCTCCAAGGATTCAGCGGACTTCAACTGCTCCGCCTGTCGGTGATGGATGGATTGGTCGTGGCAACCAGGGGAGGGGCTGGTGGTGGTGGTGGCAACCAGGGGCTCAAGCAACGCCTGGGGAGAACATGGGATCAACCAATATTAATGATGGTTAGTAGTTCATCATGATGGTTGATTCATGGTACTGAATGATGATGAATATGGGATGTTATAGGTGAACAATGGCTGTTAACCAAGGCTGGGTGGATTAATGAACATGGATTAATGCTGATTAAGATGGATTAGTCGCGATTGATGGTGACGACATGGGATTAACCCGTATGGTTATTGGTGATGAATGGTCGTCAACAGGGTTGTTGAATGGTGGTTGACGGGGTGAATGGTGGTTGAAATGTGGTTGAACGGATGGTGAAGAATGGCGAATGATGGCTGATAATGGTGAATGATGGTGATTACACTTCAGTGATCGTTCACAGTTCGATGGCTGAAAAATCACCCATGCTTTTAGAGAGAAAACCACTTGGAAACCAACCAGAGGGCAATGGTGGTTGAAATAATGTTCAACCAACAGGGGATGATAGACAAAAATCATAAAGAATAGAATGGTTGACTGTTGATGATGGTTGATGATTTGGTTGAATTGATGCTTAAACTATCATGAAAAATTGGGAATGTAAGGGTCAACTAATGGTTCGTAAGCTGTTTAGCGGGTTTGATAAAATTCGCAATCATAAGCGAGCGCGCCTTGGATCGTGAGCAATAACTAGCGATTGGAATTCGAACCTTGAGCGATCGTGGCTAGTCATAACTAGCGATTTATTCTAACTCCCAACACTGACTACCTTCTAAGCGGTGCCTTGAGCTCAGTGGCGGCCGCTGGTAGCTCCTTGGCTTCCCCTTGGCGGCACCCCCCGCCGCGCCTGGCTGCGCTGCAGTGTGCGCAGCTGCTCGGCATCCGCCAGGGCAGAGGCCAGCTGCTGACGCAACGCGACCACAACGGAGCTTCGGTCGTCCTGGAGGGAAGGGGGGAGGTGGGATTTTGATGGTGGATAGTGGTTATAATGATAATGATAGTCAATAATAGTGGTAATAATGGTTAAGAATGGTTAATAATGGTTAACAGATATAGTGATTCATGGTTATCCATGATGATATTGATATAATGTATTATTAATAGTTGATATTAATTTATTATTAGTAGTTAGTATTGGTTTTATGGTGGATATTAATAGTAGTTGATATGATTTTTAATGATATAATATATTATTAATGGTAATTAACTCATGGTTATCCTGTTTCATGTTGGTTTTACAGTCACTACACTATGGTGGTTAATAATGATGGTGAGTAAGTGATACCAATGGTGATTTCAATAAGGGTGAATAATATGATAGTATTATGGTTCATAGTAGTTAATAAGGCTATTATAGTAGCACAGGTGATACCAATGGTGATGATTATTCATGATGAATAATTGATATAGAAATTCGATCATGATGCTTTATGATTAATGATGATTTATGATGAGAGTTTATAGTGATGCTCATGGTATTGAGTAGTAAAGGTGATAGTAGTGGTTTATCATCATGATAGGTGAGATCAGTTGATGATTGATGATCATGATTTTGATGCTTCGCAATTAACAATGGTTCACAATCATTAAATATGGTCTTAATATTTCAGAATATCAACTATGAACCAAGCTGGTTGGTATTGGCAATGATTATGAACCAAGATCATGAGTGGTGCTTGGTTGATGGTCACTAGTGATGATTGATCATATGGTTTATGGTGATGGTGAATGGTTCATGGTTCATTCTGGTTGATAAACCAACAGTATTTTCGAAGCAATATAGCTAGTAGTAGCTCATTCATCGTATCAGCCCCACTAGATCATGGTGATCTCAGGGAAAAAGCCATAGTCAGTGATGGTTGAACTATTATGCCCATGAAATCATGGCTCGCTTCAAATCTAAGAAGGAAAAACCGCTGCACGTCGTCTTCCGCCATTTTTTCAAGATCGCTAATCATTTGCCATCAATGCCCAACAGTTGCCGTTGATAAATTGTTCATGATTTGATAAATATATAGATCATTGATTCATCAATCCCATCAGAACTCATTAGATCATTCATCGACCATTTGGTCAGGTAGCTCCTGGTAGCTCCTTAGCTCCCCCCTTTAACAGCCCTTTAAAAAGCCTATATGGCTATGGGTCAGTTCACCCCCTACCCCTGGTTCCCCCATCATTAACCATTGTTTTCCCTATGAAATTGTTGGTTAAGAACCACCATTGGTTGATTAATATTGACCCGTAGCCATGTATAGTTGGTATATCCCTTACTATTGTTACTTATCATACCCTATTATTAACCATTCACCAGCTAGCATTGGTTGATTAATACATACAAGGTGGACCCCCTTAGTTAGCTAACTTGGGTTATAACTAGGGTAACTACCAGTTATGGTATATATAACTGTAATCAAATGGCTTATTAATCAACTCAGAACCAGGGGGCCCCACCTTGTATCATTGGTTGATTAATACATAGCTATCATGGCTCCAAATCGCTCGCTACCCTAAAAAGTCCTGCGCGTCACCTGATTGCGTGTCATGCCAGACCCTCTGCAAGCGCGCCTGAGCACAAGGTGAGGCACCTCGATATATGATGAGTTGATCAAATACCAGAGGTGGTTCATAGGTAGAGGTGGTAATTTGATCATTTGATCTAATGGTAATACATAGAGGTGGTGTCACGATATATGGTAGTCATATGGTGATTTGATCTAATGGTAATAGATAGAGGTGGTTCATGATATGATTTGCACCTCTGACCATCATATGATGACACTCTGATGGTTGGTGGTGCTTCATCATATGGTTCATGACGGTCAAGGATTGTTGATGAAGGCTAATGATGGCTAAATCGATTTTTGGGGTTCCCTATTTGAGAAACACCCATAGGGTTAAGGACGGTTAATCTATATCAATGATACTGTACCAACCTCCAAGTAGAGTGAGGTACCAACAAGATTCACAGCATGATGGCGGTTTCTCAATGGCTGGGGGTACCCCCGTATTTTGAGAAACCATTCCTGATGTTGATTCAGACCGCCATAAGATAGTGCTTTACGAGGGTTGCAGTCACACAATGTCAAGAACGAAACGATGGCGCGACGTGTTGATCGATGTTGCGACGTGTTGATCGATGTTGGGTTTTAATGGAGGATGCAACTCAGAGGATTTTACAAAGCCAGCACCATCAACAGCTTTTTTGCCATCTCCAAAACAGGTATCAGCGAATCTGGCTGGAAGTATGATCAGCTCCCAATTCACCTAATTGCACGTGAACCCCCAATTGCAGCTCTGGTTCTGCAGAGTGGATCATGATCTTCAAACATGCCAGCTAGCTTCAAACTGCACTGCTTGGTGGTGAAAAACCAGCCGTCACCATACATATGCGATTGCTTTTAATTAAGAACAATCATCCCGGTTGCATCCCGGCGCAATCTGAGAACACACTGGTTGATGACTCAATATGATGGGGTACCCCGAGTAATTCTGCTAATAAGCTTTCTTAGTATCATCTGCAGTAGTGTTGTTGAGTGCAAGATGGAGCGACACAAGTATCTTGATTCATTCAGCACTGCTTGACATCGATAATGATCAACAATCATCCCTAGCAATCATTAGAAAGCCTACTTTTCATCATTAACCAGCATATTTGACCATCAGTTGCGTCCGTAATCCCTTTATTGACCATCAAGAATCGAATCGTTAACCAGAATCGACCACCAATGGTAATCTCGCAACATGTGAGTGTCATAATCTACTCATATATCCTGAACTATCATTCATCATTTACTCATTAAGCATTACATTCCCCATAAAATGGTTGGTTTACAAATCATATAAATGGTTTATAAGCGATGATTTGAGGGTACTTCCATTCACCAATACTAAGCACTACATTCCTCCAAACTGTTACTTGTCATCCCATCAGCCATTCATCAACCCATCATTGAATATGATTCACCATCATTGAGCATCACTGAACCATTCGTTAATGATAATTCCCACCATATTCCTACCATATTCTCACCATATTCCCACCATCTTCTCAACAATGTCCCACCAAATGCCAACCATATTCCATATTCCCACCATATTCCCACCATTCTTCGCCATCATTCGGAGGCCACATCAACTTGGCTTCACCACCGGAACAGGCCCAACCCCTCACCCCCTCACCTCCATCTCTCGACTTGCCTGCGTAACAAGTGGTGGCTACTGGTTGATGATGAGCAGAAGAGTGGTGAATCTTCATGAATTTGCTGTATATGCCAGCAATGGGAGAGGGAATACATTTATGATCATGTATGTATATGCCTAATATGATTGGCTAATATGGGCTTATAGAGGTTAATGATGGTTTAGAATGGATATCAATCAAGCCATCATCTAACTGGTTGCGGCTAAGACTGGATGATGTTGATTTCCTATGGCCTTGATTAAGGCTTCTAGCAATTGAACCACCAAGAATATCTGGATGGGCATCAACTGCGCAGCCGGTTACATTCACCATGGCTACAGGGGGCAGCTCCACATCAAAGTTTGGGGTTGCTATACCAGCTACATCCCCTGTTGGTTTAATGAGTAGCTGGGTTACAGCTGGAAGCTGATGTCATTGGTGGCTTACTGCTTTATCATCAGTTGGGCACAGCTCATGGGTTCAACTTTAAATCATAACGATTTACCAGCCACATCACCTAAAAATCAACCGTTGTTGAAGCCGTCTCCATTCTCCACTTGATCAATTCTCAACCGTTGTCAGCCACCACCACCTCTCCCCAGCCCTTCTCCACCACCTGAGCTTGACCCTGACATCGCCCAGCAGTGCCGCCCTCCCGGCCTGGAGCTCGGCCTTCACCTTCTCAGTGCCTTCAGCCAGGGCCTCCATTTCTTCACCACCTCAGCTGGCCACGGCCCACACCTTCGCTGCTGGGTGGGTGTCCAGCCAGGGGACCTGCCTGGCGACCTCCCAAGTCCACACAGCTTCTCGGGTGGCGCACGAGGGGATTACTGAAGGGCGAGCACCAGGGGATTGTCACACTTCAGTGGACGACAAGGTGATTCTCATGGAATAGCTGGTCACAAATTTGCTCAACCAGGTGATTCTCTCAAGTTCACCTGGATCGTTTCACTTCGACAACAAGGACGAAGACAAAAACAACCATCAGTCCATCAGCATACAACGACACATTGCGCTGAATGCAACTTCGATCTACCATGCTGAACGATTCCAAACTCGGGTAGATAAAAAACGGCTTCTTTCGGCTCAATCAACCGAAACAAGATGGCGGTGATTTTTTGAGCAGCTATAGGAATCTCAAAGATTACTGTAGTAGCATTTTTCCATTATAAGCCATGACTAACGATTGTAGATCATTTTCAACCATTATTCACTCATCACTACAATTATTCCGCCATTATCCAACCAATATTTATCGTTATCAACCATCATTCAAACACTACTCCTGGCAGTTGCTAGACCATCATGGCATCATCATTTGCCATATAATCAAGCATTATCCAACAATTCAAGCATATAAATCATCTAATCAATCATTCTCCAACTATTCAACTATGTTATCATACCCAAACATAGTTACAAGAGATCACTATGAACCGTTTACCATATAATCAACCATTACCCAACTGTTCAACCGTATAATCATCTCTTCAACCCATGTAATCAACCATTTTTCAACTATTCAACCATATCATCAACCATTATCCAAGCATCAGTAATCATCCTTAGCCATCACCACTAAATATTCAGTCCATCTGGTGAAATCATTAACATCTATTCTTTCTGGCTTTTACAGCGCTAAAAGTCTATCTTTTAGTGGCTATATGGTAAATCAATCATATCCAAAAAAAAACTAAAAGGCTAAGTTCATAGCTGGAATCCACTCAGTGGTGAAAACATTCACATCCATTGAACCATGATCTGCTTAACATCATTAATGTTGGTTTCTGATTAGTGTAACCCCCCCCTAAAGTAATGAAAATAGATGAAACCAACAGGTAGATACTAATCAGAAACCAACATTAACATCATTAATCATCTATTAAACCATGATCTGCCACCCGAAATCTTCACCACCGCCGCTGCTGCTGCGTTGCATCTCCGCTCCAGGTCTTCTCTCAGTTGCTCTCCTCGTGTCCCAGCGTCTTCGGCTTGGTGCTTCCTGAGGATGCCAGGGGTCACCAAGCAACAACCAATGGGTTTATATAACGTTTTTAGTAGGTTCATAGTGGGTTTATAATGGGTTGATTAGTGGGTTGATTGGTGGGTTGATTGGTTGATTGGTTGATTGGTGGGTTGATTAGTGGGTTGACTACTGGTTTCTAAGGTCTAGAATGGGTGCATCATCGGTTTGTAGTGGTTCATATTAAGTTTGTAATAGTTTGTAGTGGTTTCCTCAGGATGTGGCCCTAGATCCGCGGAGGGGCCCGCCCCATGGGCCTCGCGATTGGGTGAACAGAACTGTTAACAACTGGGCAACTGCCAGGCGAATGGTATACCGATCGCTTGTGAAATGGCGACTGCGAAGCAAGTTGTGACGTTTGGGCGGACCTAGTATTGACCAACCAGCAACCACATGGGTTCTGGATCACTACCTAACCAGCCGAAAAAAAAAGGATGGATGATGGATGGTTCTGGGATGTGAACAGCTGGGGTCGCCCAGCTGACCGCCACGTTCTTTCAGGGTCAAGGACGATGGGCACCTCCCCGGCAAGTCACCTTGGCTGAAGTTCCAGTACTACAACCAAACAAAACATCGTTAGCCATTGATGAACCAATGATTTGGCTAACCAATGTTTAGCAGTAACCATTGAATCACCAATGATGGTTTAACATTAGTACAAATAAATGTTTGGTGATTCGTTAATGTTAAACATTGGAGCCGTAACCACTGAATCACCAATTAGCCAAACATTTAGCACCATTCACCAGCTTATCAACTGACTATCAGGCAACCACCGACAATCTCTCAAAAAATGATCTATAAAAAATCAACTCACCATTAGAGAACCATCACTGAACCATCAGTTAAGCATCAATTCACCACCAGTTCACCATTACCAATCATCACTGACGGGTTGCTCTGAACCATCGATATTAACCATCAATATCAACCATCAATATCAACCATTAATATCAACCAACCATTCACCACCCACCAGCGAACCATCAACAATGTATCGAAAACCACAATTTCAAAGAAAGTAACTTCACCATAACTCAACCTCAATCGACCATTAACTTCACCATCCAAAAACATCATTATGCATCAACTTCAACCAATCAACTCACCAACCATCAGCATCAATTCACCAACCAGAAAGTCACCAACCAGAAAGTCACCAGCCATAAAGTCACCAACCAGAAAGTCACCAACCACCAACTGGTTGGTGGTTGAACCACCCCTATGAAAAATATGCTTGTCAACCAACCATTTGTGAACAACTACTAGGGAAAATAAAAATGTTTGAAATCACCAACCAGTAGTTGTTCAACCACTATTGTTGCTTATTATCCCCTATCATTAACAACCATTAATAAGCACCTATTATTATCATCAACCATTTTTAATGGTCAACTACTAACCACCAACCAGGTAGTTCTTAAACCACTATGGTTGCTTATTATCCCCTATCATTAACCATTATCAATGGCTAGGCTATCACTCCTATAAAACCACCAACCAGTAGTTGTTCAACCATTGTTGCTGGTCATTATCCCCTATTCATCATTACTACAGTGCTTAAAAATCCCTACAAGGTGGGATAACCCTATGGCTGTGGGTCAAAACCCCGTACCCTTGGTTCCCCTATCATTAGCCATTGTATTCCCTATGAAATTGTTGGTGGAAATCCCCCATTAGTTGGTTGGTTAACTGCTTGACCCATGGCCCTATCATTAACAACCATTAATAACCACCTATTATTAACCATTATTAACCATTATTAATGGCTATCCACCCTTCCGAACCCCGTCACCGTTGCTTCCCGGCGGCAGAGCGTGTTGCAACTTCCGCACTTCGACTTCCAGAGAATCGCCTCGCGCCGCACCGATCCTGAGAGCCGTGGCGCCACGGTGTCCAACGGTCCCACAGGTCCCAAGGGCTGGTGACCCCCAACATCAACCAATCAGTCATTAGTTGGTTGAGATCATTAGTTGGCTAAGATCATTAGTTGGTGAAGATCATTAGGTAATTGACATCATCGGTCAGTGAAAATCATTAGTTGGTTAAGTTCATTGGTTGTTAAGATCATTTAGTTGGTGAAGATCATTAGTTGAAGATTAATTGGTTAAGATTCGCCATTCGTTGGTGCCCCGCAGCAATTAGTTGGTTCAGATTCGCCGTTTCACAAGCAAGTTAGAAGCTGGTTAGAACCGGGCAAGCCATTTGACTACAGCTATATCTACCACCACTGGTACTTAAGCTGTTCACCCAACAGTCATGTTCATCAACTTCAATCGCCAACACCTGGAAGCCCCTCCTTCTGTGAGGCATGTTGGTGGAACCATCCGTGACTGTGAGCCCAACCACAAGCCGAAGCAGACCAACTCATGGCCCCATTCCAGCGACATGTAGCCCCAGTTGACAGGTATGAAGAAGCTGAAGGTGTCATTCACTGTTGATCTGGTAGTTCACTAGCATCTAGTTGTCTGAGAGTTGTCTGATAGTTCATGGTCAATCTTGCCACCTGAAACAGACTGGTGGACGAAAAAACTTTGATGATCATGGCAAGATTGACCATGTGAGGAACCATGTGAGGAATCATGAGCAAAGATGATCTGCAGTGAGGCCTTCTGTGTGTTTTTCTTCCCCTATGCCATGGCTTTAGCAGTTCCAATCGCCTCACCATGGAGGTCGTCACACCAGTCAGTTGTCTGTTTCAAACATGGACGGCGGCTCTGAAACCATGATTGGCTCGTGTAAAAGTGGTGGTTCCGTAAGCCATAGGGAACCCTCAAGTTATGACTGTGTTTTTTCTAGAATTGACTATTAAATTGTTAATGGATGATACTTTGGGAATTAATGGATGATACCTGGGGTACCCCTACTTTGAGAAAACCACCGAGTGAGTCTTCTTCTAATTGTCATCTGGTTGGTGGGACAGTTGAGCAGTCCTAAATATATGCTGTCAAACATCATCTCAAAATGATATCATTGAAGATAAATAACTATGCTTAGAAACCAGCAACCAGAGAATCATGATGGTTATGCCCCATTATTGATGCATATACCCTTAGAACCACCCACCAGTGATGTCTACTTGGATGAGCTGTTGTGGTTATTGATTGGGATGTAAACATGGATATAAAATTAAATCCCATAGGGTAGCTGAACTTCTCCCAAACTAACCATCCTCAGTTAGCAGCTATTAACCATGGTTATGAACCCCATAGGGTAGCTGCACTGCCCCCTGTAAACATAGTGAATGCTACCTCTTGCGATGCCTGGACATCGTCCAAGAGTCTGAAGCGCTCGATCGGCTGCTTGAAGCGCGGCCTCCATGTTCTTCAGACGCTCGACATTCTCCTGGAACGCTTGGGGTGGCTTAATCATTTAAGATGATTATGTAGTGATGGTTAATGATCATGAATGATAGTTTATAACCATGGTTATAACCCCAGCTTGATAGGTAAGGATGCTTCGGCTTAGTGATGGTTAATGATCATTTATGATAGTTCATGATGATTAGTGATGGCTAATGATGGTTGATCTATGGTGAATCAATGGTTTATATTGATCATCAATGATGGTTAGTAATGGTTAATGATAGTTATATAGCAGTGGTTAATAATGGTTGGTAGTGATTCATGCGTGTTCACAAGCAGCTTAGTGATGGCTAATGATGATTGATGATGCGTCAGGTTTTGATGAAGAGGGTTGGTTCACAAGCATCACTAAAACCATCACGTCCATCACAAGCATCATGACCATAGCCACCATGGCCAGAGCCATCATTGATAGCAAAACTCATCAGAACCATCAGTATCGTGAATCATTTTTCCAGCTGCTTGTGGGGTGTCGCTGCTGCACCAGGCGGCCCTATGCGGTCACAACAGGGGGTAGATGGCAGGGCACCACTGATCAACCTGAACCACGAACCACGCATACACCAATCAACCTCATGGCTCGACCTTCCCATGGCTTGAAAATTGCCAAAGATACGTTTCCATGCATGGGCGTTCCCCCCAGTGGATGACCGACCGGAGTGGATGAAGCCGGCAGTTTCTTGGGTTTACGCCAAGTATGGGCAGACCCCGATGGTCGAAACCATGAAGAAACAGGCAGCTGTCATTACCCATTCAATCAACCCCTCAAACCAACCATTCACCAACCCATGAACCACCAAGCATTCAACTGCTCCACCGAACTGCAGGCACGAAACAACACCGTTGCCCCAAAATGGTGCCAGGTAGTTGTGAGTGCGAAGCTTCATCAAGGCACAATTCGCTCATGAAACCACTCCTGAAGCTGAAGCATCAAACCAAATTGAAACCAACCTGACCAAAACCAACCATTTATTTTCACCATGCTCCTGCTGTGTTGTTGGTAAGCTAACGTAGGTCCCCATGCTTAGCAGGCCCGGCTCCTGTGAGAGGCTAAAGAAGCCTTGGGAGATCTCTTGCAATTCGTTGAACTCCCGGTCGCGACGATTGAGCTGGGCCTGAGGCAGCGCAAAGGGGGCATCGGCAACAGCATTGCCGTGGACCGTTGATCGTTTGCAGTTGGGGAGCACGGTGAAAATGCAGCAGGGAGATATGCACAGCAGCACTTGCCAAGCTACTCCAAGCTCTGCAGTCAATCTTGCGCATGCTTCAACCAATCATCGCAGAAAGTCAATAGTTCAATAGACCGTCAGATGTAATCGCTTCCTCCTACCTGAAACACTACCTGGAACCTTGGTTTAGTTGGTGACCTGGGTTGCTTGCTTGGTTGGTTGTATAGGTCAATAGTCAATAGGTCAATAGACCTTCAGATGTAATCGCTTCCTCCTACCTGAAACACTACCTGGAACATCCTGGAACGGTGGTTAAGCTGGTGACGTGGGTTGATTGCTTGGTTGGTTGCTTCTTGGGTGGTTGCTTGGTGTGGTTGCTTGGTGTGGTTGGTTGCTTGGTTGCTTGGGTGACCTGCAGGGTCTGGAACTCACTCATCTTCATCATCTTCCAGGCGTTGAAGACCAACGACAGCGACCCCCCCAGCAGCGCCGAGATGGTGCTTTCGGCCGCGCGCTTCAAGCGCTTGCCGTGCTTCACCCGGGCAGCCTTGGAGGACCCGCGCCATGGACATCTATGGAGGCCATGGGCAGATGCACAGTTACAATCAACAGCATAAACTCGACCCCTGCAACTACTTCCATCCGACTCTCGAAGCATCCAAAAAAACAAGCGAACCAACCAAACCAACCCAACCAACCAACAACCAAGCCAAACCAACTCCAAAAACATCTAAGAAAACAAGCGAACCAACCCAACCAACCCAATCAACCGAGCCAAGCCAAGCCAAGCCAACTCCAACCAATCCAGGACCAAGTCCTTGCCAAGACACCCATGCCTGAAACTGTGGCATCACATCTCTGACGGATCTTTTTCCCATGGCTTCCGACAGCTGCAGGGCCGACAGCGCCAGGGCCTTGCGCGCCTCCCGCGACTGCTCCTCGTGGGCCTTGCGGTAGGTGCAGCTCATGCGCCACGACTGGAGGACCAGCTGCAGGAAGAAGTCTAAGCGCCTCAGCCATGGAGCTGGGCAGCTGGTGGGGTAGCTGGTGCTGGTGGTAGCTGGTGCTGGGGTAGCTGCTGGTGATCCACTGTAGCGCATAGGGTCAGGCAGCTGGGCTTGGTGCTACCCTAGCTCCTGTGAAGGTCATGGCAGTAGGGGTGAAGAACTAAGCTGCGAGGATCAAGAAGCACTGCTTGGGCTCAGCCATGAACAAGTCACCAACGATGAACAAGAACCAGCTGGTGAGGTTCCCTTCGCAACAAATAAATGAGCCTTGTGGGTTGAGTATTTGGCAACTCAAGATTTTTGGGGGTTCGTCACGCTCAGCAAATCCAATGATAAACAAGATCACTGCTGGTAGATCAGCCGTGGGAAGCTCAAACTGTAGAGTTGATGGGTAAGAATCGGCAACCACAAGCAAAAATGATGGATGATAGTCACCATCCTTGGTGGCTGAGCCATTTCATCAAGCATTTGATTTCCCAGCTATCCACGCAAACCGCACCAGAAGGAGGGCATCCTTCACAAGTGGCCAAAATTTCCCAGCTACAAATCGCATCATCCGTGAATCGCTGCCACAGCTGGCGAACGGGCGCTCCTGGGGACCACCAAACAGCTAACATTACCCACAACCCACCATGGCATCCATGAATCTCTACTTGGATATGCACCTCCACTTATTAAGCGGTCACAATTCCCATGGTTCCTAGGGGTTACTTCAGCTATCTTATAGGGCGTAACTAGCCCTGGCTTCACGAACCCTGGGTCGCTGCACATCCATAAATCTCTCCAGCTGAGCCACCAGAGATGCACCTTCTCCACCTTGACCTTGACCCTTTCGCATTGCTCGATGCGTCTCTGCAGTGCCGCGGACGCTCCGCGGAGTTCCAGGTCTCGGGCGTCCAGGAGCTCCAGTGCCCGGTCGTGTTTGTCCATCAGCAGGATCTCCAGCCAGGCACGGAAGATCTCCCGTTGCTTCTTCAACCTACGGGACCCAGGGACACCCCAAGGGGACACCCCAGCCGTCAGCCATTGAACTTGGGAGATCTGGGGTTGATGAAGTTAAGAGTAGGAGATCTAGGGTTGATAATGAGCTTGATACTGATTCATGGTTAATAATGAGGTTAATAGTACTGAACCAGTACCTCAGTATCATGGTATCAAGCAACTTGAACAATTGTGATGCTGGATGAGTCTTATCTTGCCAGGGCCTGGTATCATCATTGTTATCCCTTTCGTTTGCACTTTTAGAAAAAAGTACGACTCTTTGTTACTATCGAAATGATTGATTATCAAATTTACCAGTTGAACGCATTGATTCTTATGCAACCTTCACATCGCGCTTCTGCAAAGAGCCAAGTCTGTTTATACGTGTAGTATCTCTGTAATCTATTTGTATGATATTTTTGGAAAAATATACACTGGCTTCTCTGGGCCTCTTCAGGATTGGTTCCATCTGGATTCATGGTTCCATGGCTGCTTTGGGATGTAGGTTCTCTATCAATAGTAGCCCTGACTATGCACGAGCTACCAGAGCGCAATCGCACTTTGAGTCACATGATTTCCCACACAGTTTCATCCCCTGTGAACGGGCGCTGGTGTGAATTCTGCGACCCCTCTAAATCCCTCACGATCGACCCAGGTCAACTGGGAGCTACCTGAACTTCTTCAAGGACTTGCTCTTCATGGCCTTCTTCCAAGCGTTGAAGCAGAACTTCAATCCTGGCCGATGATCAGCATAGTGCCGTGCTGGTGGCCACCCCTTGTGGCCATGGCTAAAGTTAGCTTGCTGACTGAGGCCGGTTCCCAGCACCATGGTCTTCATCATGTCTAGTTCAACCTCACCAGTCATCGACCATCCACCAGTGTTCTTCAACCTACCAACCAACCCTGGACATCACCACAGTGAACCCACCATATCAACCCTTGACACCACGGTGATCCCCACCTTTGGACTCCTCCTCCTGCATCACTGCCAGCATCGTCAACTTCCCCGAGGATTTGCCCATGATCTGATTAAACATCAAGGCCGTGCGTAAGCCTCACGGGTGCTGGTACCACCCCTGGTTGGTCTACCGAAGTAGGGGGGACTGATGGACCCACCGTAGCAACCATTGACATCATTAAGCAATAAACCGGAAAGTAATTGGCCCATCATTAAGCAGTAAATCATGGGTCAATCATAAGCCAACTGGATGATAAGCCATTAATAACCCATCATTAAGCAGAAAATTGTTTCTATAACTGGATTGGTTGATGAGGAAATCAACCTTGCAAACCGGTGAACCACCAAGGTCTGTCTGGGCTTTCCTGTTTGATTTTCCCAGGAAAAAAGAGAACACTTCTACAAGGTGGGCGCCCCTAGTTATAAGTTGATTAATAAGCCATTAACTACAGTTATATCTACCATAACTGGTAGTTACCCTAGTTGTAACCCAAGTTAGCTAACTAAAGGGGCCCACCTTGTAGGATTAGGGACATTCCTGACATTGTCAGATATGCAGAAACCTATCATTCTTGGAGGTAAAATCATTGATGGATAACCCCATACGGCTAGCTGTCGGGACGTTCACCTATTCATTGTCAATTTCAGTCTATGGTTACAAGGTGGGCCCCCTTCAGTATTAAATTGGTTAGTAAGCCGTTTGAATATTCTTGTATCTAAGTTGGTGAAGATTCACCATTCAACAAGCTATGGTTGAATCTATCATAACTCCTCACAACTAGCAGGTTCCCCACAAAAAATGTCAATCAACCAGCCAGGTTCACCAACCCATCGCTATCCCGCCTGGTTTTTCCACCTTGATCCCACCAACCACTGCCCCGCCCTGTCCCCCACCACGGCGCCCCCGAGACACCGTCGATCTTCAGATCTTCGTGCTGCGCATGCGACAGCGTCCAGGCCAGAAACGCCAAGCGCGCCAGGAACGGGTGGGGCAGCGCAGCGATCTCCTGCAGCTCGTCGCAGTGGCGGAAGCAAACCTGTTGACCTCGGGAACGACGACAACGCCACGGGGCCCCGTGGAAGGGATTCGTTGGTGACCCACCAGCTGGGTATGGTGTGGTATGGTATGGTATGGTATGGTATATGGTAGTAATAAGTTGGTTTACCCAGCTGGGTATACTTAATCGTACAGTTATATCTCCCCCCAAAGTGGTAGTTACACGACTTGTTATATAACCTAAGTTAAGAAAAGCAACTCGGGGGTGCCACTCCGCAGGGGTATGCAACCTGGGAGGCAGCCGATCAACCTGCAGATGCGCACAGGATCAACCAGCGAAAATTCGCTCAACTCTTGAGGTCATGGGAATGGGCACAGATTTCCAATGCTGAACTTGATGAACGAGGCAGAATTGAAACAAGAGAACCAACCACAACTGGGATTGCAGGTCTCTCCAGTTGGGGAACTAGCCAAGTTTTGGAGGGATACATCTTGGGATTGCTCCAGAATATCATGGGTAATCACTACTCATTACTCAGATTGCTGTTTTAGACAGCTATTAATCGAACGAAATCACCAGCTTTAGTTTTCATCGAAATGGGTCCACTAGAAGTTCGAATCCCTGGCCATCGGGGGAGGTCACCAGCAGGGGAAACCACCAACTAAACCGCGCAGCTGACCGTTGCAGCAGGGCCCCAGTGACTAAGACGTTGCCTCCGAGGCGCCTTCGCCATCGAGTAAAACTTTGCACACGCCCTTGTCACTGGAAGAGAAAAAAGTGCCTCAACGAAGCAGTTGCGCAGCCGAGGATCCTACCTACAAGGTGGGCCCCCTTAGTTAGCTAACTTGGGTTATAACTAGGGTAACTACCAGTTGTGGTAGATATAACTATAGTTAAATGGCTCATTAATCAACTTATAACCAGGGGGGCCCACCTTGTACATCTTCATACTACAGCCGTGAATACGTAGGTCATATATGGCAATCCTGGGTATAGATGGGTACACCAAGCTTGGTTCTATCCAGATCAGACAGCCACAGATTAACAGGCAAATGATTGGCAGCAACTCGTCTGATTCATGTGGGGGCCAAAAGTATTTGCCCAACCAGATTGATCAGATTGCCTTCGAATCAACCCTTCTCGCACGATTTGCCCCCAGTTTGTAGTGACCGCCGATCCAAGCAATTCCACCGCTTGAGGCAAGGGGAGGTCTTCTCGACTGCTTCTACAGCAGCCAATTCTGAAAATCCCCACCCCTTTCGCCAAAATGATTGCACCCAACCAATCAGCCCAATTCCAGTGATATCTCCCTACTTCACCTATACCAACCACCATAAGATAACCATGGACCCCCACATCACTTGCCACACCCATCAACTCCCCCAGGACTCCCACCTGGAATCTGCGTCGTCTTCTCCCGCACTCGCATGCCCCGCTGGGGTTTCTGCGGCAGGGGCTGATCCAGGTAGCGCTTCAGCGAAGCGAAGAAGGACCACAACGCGACGGCGCTGGAGCGGTTGCCCAGCCACTTCCGGCGGGTTGCTCGCATCTCCTATGGCAGGTTTCAACCAACAATGGTAGGGCCCTCCTAGGTGGGAGTTGGTTAAATGTACAAGGGGGTCGAAAATTGAAAAAACTAGTACCTCCGAGCGTTGGCAGCAAGAATGGCAAACTGTTTCTTGATGCTTCTTGTCAGCGAACCTTCATCAGCCAACTGGGTGGCTCTCCCCCTGAGAACAACAACGCCACGCCCCAGCAATGGCGGCTGCAACACCCCAAGGGCACAGCGGAAATGTCTCCTTGCAGATGTCTGCCCAGGCAATAAAGAATCGCTTCAGATCCAAATCGAATACAAAGCCGCTGCTTGGGTGGCTTCGCAAAAAACTGCCTGCCATCGATGCTCGAATGGTTGAAGTGTGCAAAAGTCGGAACCAAAATCACCATGAGGTCTTCTTGCTAGGTGATCTTCTTGCCAGGTGTAAGTTGGCATGTGTCTGTTTGCGGCTATCTATGCATACATATACATATCATTGCAGCGCTAGACAATCCTTGCATTATCAATCGACAAACAATCGGGATGGGATACCCGAGCAATCGCTGGAAAGTAGGGACCACTACAACCAACATAGCTTAGTAATACGGTAAGAGTATGCACATACATTATCATAACCACGTGTATAGATAATCATACATAATCAGTCATCTAGTACGATGACAGTAGTTATCTAATAGGGTCACAGTAGTCACAATGCCCGGTCCACAGTTCTAATACTAAACCTGTTTCACAAGTGGAAAAAAACTCCCAGAACAACATCAGGTAGGCGAACCAGCTACAAACAAATCCAGCAAGAGCTGATTGTTCAGGGGGTTCTCCCCCATCCTCCTGCTAGGTGATACCTCAAACCCGCAGTTGCACGACAAGAAAAACTTTGTCCATGTCATCACGCCCGGATGATAATCCAGCAGGATCAGCCCATCCAACAGGATTTCTTAATAACTCCTGGGACCCTGGCTGAGAGAACCTTACTATCATTATTTGAAGTCCTGATTGATAACTCTGGGACCCTAGCTGCTAGCTCATCATTATTGAAGTCCTCAATAGTTCAAAACCACAAACCAGCAGTTGTTTAATTCACCATCATGGTTGGTTATCATCCCGTAGTATTGACCATCATTAATTAACCACTATTGAAGTCCTCAATCACCTTCCAGGTTCAGGTGATAGGAACAGTCAACCGCCGTCATTGTCTTGGCTCAACTGACCCCAAGCACCAGTTGAGTGCATGAAATCGTGGGTTTCAATGAGTTTCCAACAGAAAGCCCGCCAATAGTCGTGAACATGATCATTTAATTAACAGTAATCTTTGGTTGGATTTGACCCGGATATCTCAGATATCTCTTGAAATGTGATTCTAGTGATGCCTACATATCTCTTTAACTAAATAATTGTCTTCATATCTGAATAAGCTATCTGTGAATATCTGTGATATGACTGATCAATAAGGTTGCTATCCAGAATTATTCAGGCTTTGGTTAAAGATGATTATGCTTATTTGACAGGTGATACTTAACAGAATCACCTCAAAAATTTCATATAGCTATTCATGTAGCTATGCAAGGTGATATCTATGATAAGCTATTCAGATATCACCTAAATATAGCTATCTGAATAGCCTATCATCTTTGACCAAAGCCTGGCCTCGCCTTGGATCTCTTGGCGCGGCGCCATCTGTGGAACAGGTCGAGGAGGGCCCCGGCGACCTGCAACGACGACCTGCAACGCAGCCAGGACATCGCCGCGGCGTTCGGAAACGGTTGGCCGTGGTAGATCATGATGATCAATAGATGGTGGTTTCTCAAAATTGGGGGCCCAAAAAATGGATGGTTTATTACTATAAATGACTATTGATGGATGATTTGGGGGAACCCCTATTTTGAGAAACACCCACATGGTGGTGAATCCTGATGACCATCAAATTATATCAAATTCATCAATACTCTCTCAAATCGGCGAGTTTTGTGTAGATTTGTATTTTCGCGCTGATGAATGCTGATGAATATGAGTAGGAATCATCGATATATGGGGAATGATAAAGGTTTATGAATTATGATTGTTTGGTCAGGTCCGTCTAACAATGGTTTGCAATTTTTAATATGGTGAGTAACGGTTGGGCAATCATTGTTGACAATGGTTTATTCTGGTGAATCATGGTAGAAAATGGCTTCTGGTGGTGAATCATGGTTCATCACGATTGTATAACAATGTTTAACGATGTTTGATATTGTTTTATTTAGGTTCTATATTGCATGAGCTATCTATGATGTGATTTCCCATGGTAGGAGTCAGAGTACGTTCACCAGCAACAAGCCTGATAGGCGCTTAGTTGCCCATCCTCAGAGCATGTTCCTTGTCAAGCAGAAGCCATCAAGTCCAAATATGGTTGAAACAACAAAATCATCTTGAAAACCACCAACCAAACTTCACTTAGATCATCAGATTCCCCAGAAAAATACTTCAAAATCAACCAAAATCATCCACAGTTCATCCACGCTTCAACCCCTAGTTGATGGCTATCACCCCTATAAAACCACCCAGTTAGTGGGATCAACCCGGTTAAACCAACCACACTTCAACCCACACTTGGCTCGCGCTCATCCATCCCCTGGTCACGGCATGTCATGGTCCACCTGTCCTGGCCTCTTCCGGCCGCAGCGCCGCATCCAACCGCAGCTCCGCCCGTCGCAACGTCTGCAGCTCGGCCCTCAACGCGGGCGCGGCAGCTGGCACCGCTGGCGCCACTGGCACCGAGGCGGTGCCGGGCACCCGCCGCTTCAGCGGCGGCATGGAGACCACCAGCTGCCCCGCCATCGTACTAAGATGTAGCCATGGCAGTGGGAAAGATGGGTTGAAGATGATGGAAATGATGGAAAATAGCTGGAAAAACGCTGGAAATCTGTGGCAGCACTAGTCACCAACGAACAGTTGATCATTGAGTCTGACGAAAATTTTAATCTTCGACCACCATCAAGAATTGTTCAATAGTGATTGCAGAGGTGCTGAAGTCTGGTCTGCGAATTGCGACCATGTTCGGCTCTGTGGTGCACTGTCCCAAGTTGTCCTGTTGAGTCACCCTCTTGATGACAGGTCTGGCAGCAATGATGGGTTGACGTGGGATGTGCGCATGGGCCCGCCACCATTCACCATCCGAAAAACGACATTTTCAAGGGAAACCAAAACCGTGTAGCGGAAACCCATGGGGATATCATGGATATCCATGGATCTAAATTGGAATGCTGTGTTGACTCACAATCTTACACCGTCGATGTGGCTTCACGGTATCAATTTGTTGCCTTGGGGATTACGTCATGACACAAAGCATCATCAAACGATATGGTTATAGGTCAAAACCCGGTACCCCTGGTTCCCCGCATTCAAGACGCCAATGGTCCTCGTGATGGTCCCTCGCTCATTAGCAGAGACCAGCAGAAGTGAGACTAGCTATCGTGAAGGGATGAGGCGTCACAAAATACCCTGTACCCCTGGTGTACCATCAATCATTAACCGTTGTTTTCCCAAAAGTTGTGTTGGCGATTATCCACACTAAGACAAATGATTGATATTGACCCATATCCCATCGCCGTATCACGATATGAAGAGATCCAAGATTGGTAGCATTTTCCTGATTCAAACATGCTGAAAATCTTGGGCCTTCAAGATCACATGTACAGCACTCCAAGCACGGAGAGTCTTTCCAGTCACCAGCATGCCCTCCATCTCAACATGAAGAAGTCCCAGGTTTCAGGGTATGACTTGACCTCAAGATCCCCCAAACGGAGTGCTGGTTTCTTCTCAACATGCTCATCACCAACAGCCATGACTTCAGGATTGGCCCCTTGGCCCAAGCGTGACAGCCGTTTCTCCGAAGGTTCTTCGCCAACAGAAATCAGAGTGAAACCCAGCCGAGTTACGAATCCTGGAACATCTTGGCAGCATCCCTTCCACTATCATGCAATTCCAGCGGGAACCACGGCCTGGTGGTGCACTTAGTCATTTGGCATCCTGAGGATGTTAGAAGAAAGGGACTACCCGATGGTCGAAACCGCTACCGATTGGGCATTGACAAGCATGGTCTCGCTGTACGTCCAGGTGTTGACTAACAGCCACTGTCATCTTTCCAACCCTAGAGGTATAGCCAAACCATGGTTGGTATGACCCAACATGGAGGTATACCGCCACTAAGGCTCCTTCTGAACCACAAAAAGAGCTACAAACCAACATCTGAACGCCAAAAAACCAGTCGATCCGTAACTCTGTGACCGGTTTGGGTCACGAATCTCTGCAGTTCAGTCACTTCAGTCCCACAGTTCCAGTACCTCTTTGGGTACGCAGCCGGTGCTCAGGTTCCAGATATGCGACTCGCAGTGGTAGGCGTTGTACAACTTGGCCGACGTCCAGGCCACACCCAACAAGGCAATCATCTGCCCCATCAGGATGGCCAGTCCCTGAGCCCAGCCTATGCTGCCCGTCACCAGGGCGCGGCATAGACCTACGCCCAGTGGCAGGATCTTGGCCAGGCAACTGATCAAGCCGAGAGCCATGCTGATCAAAAGCTTGGCCTAGGGAGGAGTTGCAGCCGGGAGGTGCATAGCGAGGAGTTGGTGAACATCACTAGGCTTAACGATAGTAGGGTACCTGTTATGCTGGGATGTACCTGATAGGCTACCTGATAATCCTAGCATCAGTTGGTGAAGATTACTGAGCAGGGTACCTGGTACGCTAGACTCTAGTCCGTTAGCATCACCGACTTAGAACGTTTGGGGGCTCCACCTTGTGAATCCTCTGGATTCTATCAAGCTAACATAGCTATGCTACCTTTCGCTTGGGTCTGCCGACATTCAGCTGTTCTACTGTAGACCGGCAGCTCAAATATCACAATCCTCAGGTGTTACCCCGGGAAAAAAAAAACATGGAATGGCTATCCCAAGGATCTCATAGTCGGTGATCAACCTCAAAAAAGAGAAAAGATCATCCCCCAAGATCACCCCGGGGATCATTTTGCCCGTGGTTGAATGATTCTCAACATGGGCTTTTGGGATTTGGCTGTGGGTCAAAACCCTTAGTTTTGCTGGTTCCCCTATCATTAACCATTGTTTCCCTATTATTGCTGGTGATTATCCACCATTGGTTGGGCGATTAATATTGACCCATAGCCATTTACAAAATGCAGCCAGGCAATGCCACCCAACTCCAACACCGGTGCCTTCCCAATGTGGTGCAGCCGGGAGAAGATCAAAGCGAAAAAGGAGGCCTGGGATAGCGCCCCGTGCCCATGTGCCGAGCAGATTTCACGGAGAATCCCTGTATTGGATCGTAAATCATAGCCTGTGAAGGGTGAACAACTAATGGTGGTTCGTTAACGGCTGGATCTCAAAGCCGAACACCGCAAGAGCACACCTCGCTGTGGAGCATTTCCTTGGAAAACAGTCACTGCTGATCTCACCCTGCCTGGAGCCAGAGTTGCACCACGTTCTCCAAGAAAACTTTGGAGATGGAGGTCAGTAACGCTCGCTCCGAGAGGCAGCCTCCGTCCTGTGAGTTGTGCCGGTGCAGCTGCAACCCTGGTAAGCGCGGGAGTCCTCTGCGAATTCATTTCTCAAGTGTCCCAACCATGGAACCAACCCCACCCAACCCCCAAGCCCCACCTCCATCATCCCCAACCAACCATCCACCTAACCCCAACCATCTCAACCACCCCAACCACCCCCAACCCCCCCCAACCCCCGCCCCCCATCCCCGTCCTCCGCCGCCTGGGCCCAGTGGTGATCCTGCTCCTCGTAGTGCCGCGCCACGGCGCCGAAGCCCGGGACCTCGGCCGGGGAGGGGGAGGTGGTGGGTGGTGGTGGATGGATGGTGGTGATGTTGGTGATGATGGGCAAGTGGAGGGTGAAGGATGTGGGTAAAGGTGGTTAGATGCTTGATGATGATGGTTTAGTGATGATGGATGGTGAATGATGGTTTGGTGATGATTGTTGGGTGTCAACAGTAGGGTTTGATGATGGGTAATGATGGGTGGTGCCATGGTGGGATGGGATGAGCAAGGGTGGTGGATTGAATGGCTATGGTTGCTGGGTTTTTGCAGGTGAGGTGATGATCAGTGGTGAATGATGGTGGTGAATGATGGCTGGTAAGCTACTTAAAGGTAGATGGGGATTTTGACTTGCCTGCCATTGTGGGATGGTCTCACACGATCAAGCTCCAATAATCCCTATGTTTGGTGATGAAGTATCGATGATTAATGATGGGGATGGTGCAATGGATTGCGAAACTCATGGTTCATTATGGCTAATGGTTGGTTACTGTCAGCTGCTAGCTGCGGATCCATGGCTCATGGTTAATTGAGGAAAAATACCATATGCGGTGCTCTCTCAAAATTTGGGTACCCCCCAAATCATCGAAGATGAACCAGATATAGTAATATGTACACCAACCATTTTTGGGGGGTTCCAACTATGACTTGAGAAACCACCTGCTGCGTGGCTCATCCAACGTTGACACGCACTGTGCTGTGATGATGGCTGCGGCTCGTATTTGCTCGTATTTGCCGGTTCAAAGTTGTGGATGAAGGGCGCTCTGATGGTGAAGATTCGCTGATGATGAACCATTTTCAGTAGTATCAAGATAGGCTAAAATCAGTATCGATAACCATTATGAGTTAATGAATCATACTGATAGGATCACTTGATAACCATCAGCAGTATTAAGTTCATCAGTTGTTTGATCACTTTACTTAACCATTCTCAACCAACATTCATCATCAACCGCTAGTCAGCCATGGATTGGCAAACAACCAAGCCTTTATCAACCATGATTAGCCAGTAACCATTGAAGAACCATTTCATCAACCCACCATTCACCATCATCAATGGCAACTAACTGAACAATCATGGATCACCAACCAACCACCAGGCCATGCTTCATCCTGCAACGCCATGCGCCCAGCCGTGGTGGTTACCTCCATCGACAGCCACCGAGGTACCCCAGAAGTGCAGCGTCCGCACGATCGGCGCCAACGGCCACGACCATGACATCTCGAAGGCTTCGGCGAAGTGCTCGGTGACCGAGGGTTCGCACACATACGCCTGAACCTGCCGAGGTGAGACTGGGGGGCATGGGTGGTGGGTTGGTTGGTGAAGGTTGGTGAAGGTTGGTTAGGGTTGGTGAAGGTTCGTTAAGGTTGGTTAAGGTTGGTTAAGGTTGGTTGGGACAAGCCAACCACTTCTCTTGAACTGCTGGTTGGTCAATCGGTTGGGATGTTCAGCGAAACTGTTGGACTGGTGATTGGACTTCGTTCGAGTTATTTTTTCGAGTGATTGGTTTGTCATGAGAAGAAGCAACAGTTCAAGAACAACTGTTGCTTATGATCAAGCAGCAAGTTGAACAATTGTAACAACCGATATGTTCAAGAGCAATTGTCAAAAACAATCACTTGTCTTCTTGCCAACTGCTAGTTCATCATCCTGGGAGATGCAGATGGAAAAAAAACACCGGTTCTCTCTACCAGTTGTATTGACCGTTGGATCTCCTAGTGCAAAATGTCCAAGCATGATGAAATCCAATCAAAGAGGCATTCTATAGGTGATGATATTTCCCATTCTTCTAATCATATCAGAGATGTTGATGATAATTCCCATTATTTACATCCAATAGCCAGGAAATCATGTCATTTCCAGTCATATCGGATTGAGAACTTCCACTGGCCTGAAATGACCATCACCGCCCCCCCCCCTGTGTTCAACCGCTGCATCCCGCGCCAAGGTACCGGCAAGGCGCCGTCCGTGAACCAATCGGCGTGTTCCAAGCAGCCCAACCAAAAGCCCGGCGTCAGAAGGATCGATCTCAGATCCTGCAGCCGGCGATCCATGGCCATGGATGGAGTGCCACCGGGGCTGTCGCGTGGCATGGCATGGTGGTGCCATGACTTTCCCATGGTGCCGGTGATTTCTGAGATCAGAGTTGTGATTGTTGGATTGAAATGCGATTCGGCTCAAGGATATTCCAAACGTTAACCACCACCATCAAGCACCACCATCAACCATCAGCATTAATTAAACATCACCATTGACCACCACCATCGACCATCACCATTACATGCATTAACCATTCATGAACCATTCACTTAATCATTTAATCAACATATATGAACCATTGTTAACCAATCACTGACCATGGTTTTGAATTCACCATTATTGACCATTATCAATCATGCATCAACAACTATTCACCATGACCGTTTAACCATTCATTCATCCTTAGTCAGTAGCGACTAGATAATAACCCTGAAGAAGCTATTAACAAGCCTATTAACCAGCTTAAGCAGCCAATTAACCAGCTTCACAAGTCTATAAACCAGCTTGACAACCCTCTTAACCACGATTAACCATCCTTTGTCAACCATCATTGATCCCATGGCAAGCCACCCAACCCATGACTCGTACCATCGCGACCACCACCAGCCCCGGCCTCGTTGAGGGCGAAGAGAATCTGCACCTGACAACATTTGCGGACGGGGTGGCACCAGTTGGGGATGCCTGCGCTGTTGGGTGATGGTGAATTGACAGGGATGAGGAGTAAGAATCATAGGGAGTATAGTGGATAATTATGGTTAATAATGGTCAATGATGGTTGATTGTGGTTGATGATGAACCAAGAATCCGTAATGATGGCTAATGTTGGTTGATGATTGGTTATGGTGATGTTAAGGACGGTTAATGATGGTCAATGATGGTCATGATGGTCATGATGGTTGATAAGCTTGTCGGGAATCACGGTAAAGAAGCAGTCTCAAAAGCTGGTTAACCATCATTATCAGCTAGTCACCATCGTGATGACTCACCGTGGATATTTGTTGGTTAATTAGCTGGTCAATCCTAGTGTAATGACGGGTCAATGATGGTTCATAGTGGTTTGAGAATGGCGTAATGATGGCGTATTGATAGGCAATGATTCTGAATCCATGTTAAACTATGACAATGACCAATGATGATGAACCAATCTATCTTACAGACCGGCTTGTGATGGTTGGTCTATGTCAATGATTACCAATCGCCAATGACGTTCGAAAATGATCATAGTAGTAATTGACAACAGTTGATCAAGTGTCAAGTATATGAGTAATACTCATGATCAATGCTAGTGCCAACCCTCACCCTAACCCATAAAAATCACCATTGTTCCTCCGAAAACCTGTGTATTCCTGGCATGTCTACTGGCAGGTTGTCCAAGCCAAGCGCAATGAGTCACCTCACAACGGAATCACAACTTACGGCACGGCTCGATCCGCCGGTGCTTCGCCCAAGCCTCGATCCACTTGGCCCGGATCAACAGGGGAAGGTACAGCAGATAGCATTCCCACGGCATCCCCTTCTCGCAGCTCGTCCAATGAATCGCAAGCAAAGGGATCAGAGGGAACAGCAACCTGACACTGCAACGCCAGGGATCCGTAGGAAACCATGATTAACCATCATTGACCATCATTGACCATCATTGGCAATAGCAAACCACTACTAACCACGTAATCAAACCGTGATTGACCACCTAGATAACCACTGTTATGGTTCATTAAACCATGATTAACCACCTAATTAACCACTATGAACCATAGTAAAACATTAGTGACGGTACTAATCATTCAATCACAATATTCAGCCACAGCACTTCGGCATTATTAACCATCATTGACCATCGTTTGACATTCGTAGCTGTTATCAATCATCATCAACCATTCTCAACCCCTATGCTTAATACAGCCACTGAACCTGTTGATTCGGTGAACGGACTCCACTTAGACCTGCGCTCCTTTCAAGGTGGGGACGTTGGCGATTCCATGCTTTGTAGGTAGGGTTGACGGGCCATCTTTCCAATGGTAATCTACAAGGCGGGGCCCCAAAAGTTAGCTCACCTTGTGTGACAACTAGGGTTAGCAGCTGGGTACCAGGCATGGTAGACCCATCTAGAGTGGCAAATCTTGCTGGTGAAGTGATGATGATCACTGGTGATGGTGGTGAATGATGGTGGGTAGCCTCTGGGAAAGGATCCCCCAGAAGTTGAACTGGCTATCAAACAACAAAGCATGAAGCACCCGGCATGTTTGATAGCCAGTTCAAATGAGTTGATAATAGTTTATGACAAACTGAGTTCAACCAATTCCAGGTTTGAAAATTGGTATCGTTTCTTTGAGAGTCCCCGATCGTTTTGCAAGGTTTTCAGCAGTTTCTTAAATCCAATGCAGGTTCGCATACTACATGAATGGACGCAAATTCTGACGGAGCTTCATATACAAATAAAGCACGAATACAAAAATGCAAAAGTAATCATCCAAAAAAAACAAAATGGTGCCTTTTCTCCAACTGCTTGCAGCGGCACATGAATCGCATCTCTCGTCTCAGCACGTGACCGATCTTCTCGTGGTCTGGTTTGAAGCCCTGATGCAGCGCTAACTCCTCCTGTTTCAGTGGACTATAGACGCCACCAGCCGAGGTTTGGAAATCTCCGCGTTGAAAGCCGGCACGGATGCAATGGAAACCTGCAGCGGTGTCCATAAGCCATGGTTGATTAGGGGTTAGTAATGGTTCATGATCATTTCTGGTTGATGATTAGAGAAAGTTGCGCCATCCCAAAAATGCGAAAGCAAATCAACCAACCAAGCCCAAAGTCCTGGGGGAAAAATGAAGAATGTCAATGAAACCACCGAGAAACAACAGCAGAGTTGACCAAAACCACACACCAGCAAGACCAGGATAGCGACCAGCCATGTTTGCCACGGCCACGTTTCCACATCCCCATTCTGATGGAATTCCGCCCCCAGACGTCGTAGGTCCGGTGCTGCGGCTGGCAGAGACAGCAGAGTGAAGCTGGCGGATAGAAACGTCAACAGCAGCGCTCCAAAACGACATGAGGCCATTGGGAAAAGCTGAGATTTTTTGGCCCCTGCGATTGGAGAGTGAAGCATCAACAAAGGTCAGATTCTGACAACCCAGGAAGAAATTGTGACTTCGTGATGCTGGTTGATTAATATCATCAGATGGTTGATACTGCTTGATCAATGGTCAATCAATGGTTAATCAATACTCAATGGTTAATCAACAGTTAATCAATAGTCAGTGGTTAATCAACTGTTAATCAATAGTCAATGGTTAATCAACAGTTAACCAATAGTCAATGGTTAATCAACAGGTAATCAATAGTCAATGGTTAATCAACAGTTCATCAATAGTCAATGGTTAATCAATTTTTAACAAATAGTTTATCAATGTTCAATCAACGCTTAATGATGGTTGGCAAATGATTGCTGTTGAAGCACCTGCTCATCAACGGTAAAGATTGCCGAGCCGGTGGTCAGCAAGGTACTGGCGCGGTAGCATCGAGCCAAGAACTACAGCACCATGCGCCGTTGAATCGCTGATCCTTTTCCAACCCCACCCAGGATGGTCCCCCTGCGAATTGATCGCCAGTTCCAACTGTGGGAATGGTGGCTCAAAACCAAGCAGTCAATCTGCTTCTTGGATGTGCAGTTGGGTTCATGACTGGGATAGAACCATGGTGAATAGCTCTGTAAGGTCGGTAATAACCCCTTTAACCATGGCTAGTAGCCATTTACTGTGTGGGGGATGCTTATAGAACCCTGGTTAGTGAGTCATAGCTTTACTAAGGTTGCTTATAACCCCTTTAACCATGGTTCGTAGCCATATGGTGATAACCAACCTTACCATGGATGCTCAGCCAAGTGGTGCCAACATGGAGAACTCCCAAGGATCGTGTTTGTGATTTCCAGTGATTTCCAGTTACCAGAGTGTACATCATTTTTCCTACCTCCATGAATCTGCTTCCGCCCATCTTTTTTCACAACTTGGCGCGTTCCTTGGGTACCATCTTCGGTACCCTGTAGATGCGGTCGCAGACCCGTGCAGTTTGAGACATCTCCTTCACCTCGTGTACTCGCACCTTGGGTTTGTCGAAAGTGGCCAGTGGGGCGGGGGGAATCTTCGAGTGTACCGTTGTCTCAAGGCTGGGATTCGTGGTTTGTTGAAGGAATACACCTGGTTTGCGCTTTGTCAGTTGATTCTGGCCGTGATTGACAAAGCCTAAGTTGCTGGATGGTTGAGACACCCGCGAATCACAGACGAAACCTGCAAAATGGAAGCTTTCGAAAGAGGATGTGCCCGTTGGATAGGGCGGTTCTGTATTTTCTTTTACTGGATAAGAATCTAAACAAGAGATGCATTCATGACAACAATGATTATAGACTTCATACCGATTGGTCAAACATAGCTGGGTCAAAAATGGTTGGCGCATGATATTCCGTTACATTTCCATGGCTGCACAATTGTACCCCAAGAAGAGCCTTCATTGCCAGAACAGCTTTTTGGCCCCGCAAGACTGACCAATAGCAACCAGCTTCAGGGCGGCTCTTGTGCTGGTCAAGATTGCAATCGACCATCAAACATTCAGTGAATCACTGTGAAGCAAGGAGGATGAAGGCAAAGCACCACAACTAACCACAGACTCAAGCAATTGAAGTGGTACTTGGATGTGCATCCGCAGGTGGTAGCTGAAGACCAACAGTGGTTACAAGGGTTATAAGCTCCCTTGTAAGGTCACTTACCATAGTTTTCTCCCAGTTACGACCCCTGATGCACATCCAAGTAGAAATGGTCATAAGCAACTGCAAAACGACTAAGGTTGGGTTGGTTACCAACCGACCACGGTTGATAAGTAGGGACAATGGTTGCAACGGTGGGTGTCAAAACCATCAGGCGTTATGGTTAAGGTTGTAGATCTGTATGAACAAAGTCCCTTCTTTGATGATAAATCACGAGCCAGTGAAAAACTTGTGGTACAACTTAAGTCAGTATCTACCATTTGCTTGGAACACCCCGCTCGTAGCTCCTGGCCTCGCTCCCCTTGATAGCTGGGATAGCACTGGATCCCCCCGGGGCTCCTGACCTCGATTCCTCCCAACCAACCAGAACCTATGAGTGATGGCACGGCTAAACCATTTAACCAGCTAGTTCTACATAGCACCCCAGAGTGAACACCATCAAACCATTCTACATAGTAACCCGGAGTTCTGCATTGTACCCCAGCTAGATTCTCCAGTGGTTGAATGGTTCATCAATCAAATTCATGAATGAACCATTAAACCACGGATATGTTGAGCAATGGCAGCAAAACCAATGTAGCAAGCTAGCTATACACTTATACATGGGTATTTAGACCTGTTGGATCACAACCACTGACTCGTATCACCAAGGTTTGGCTAGTTGTAGGTTGGAGCATAGCTACTAGGCAATTATATCTACCCCAAACTCAACACCAGCAAACCCATACTCAATGCCAGAGAAAATCTCAATTAGCACCACATTGATCAACCATTCACTCTACTTATGAGCTGGTTACTAAGCCATTCAATCTACTTTAGACTCTGGTTTATAAGCCATTTCACTACTCAGAGGCTGGTTACTAAGCCATTCACTCGACTTAGAGAAGCTGATTAAGCCATTTAACTACTCAGAGGCTGGTCACTAAGCCATTCCCAACCAATCCGCTGGCTCACCCAAGTTCCCCCGGTGCCGCCATGGCGCCAGATCCGCTCCCGCCGCAATGGCCACGGCCGTGGCCGCGGCGTTGCCGAAGCTGCGCTTTTTGAAGTCGGGCCTCAACGACAAGCAGGACACTGAGGTCCTGGTATCCGGAGTCGATTAGTTTGGAATCATCAATGATTGGTACTTATAAATCATTACGGTAATATTTGTTTATTATTAATTATTACTAATTGGTAATTAATCAACTAATATTGATCAATATAATCATCATTTTTTGATAATCAAGCAATCAACTAATGATTAATAAGTATAACTAATAAGTAACTAATATGGAAAGTGATCAACTAATATGATCAACTAATGATTATCCTTAGCCAATCAAGCAATCAACCAATATGATGGATATTGGTTAAGTTTAATCAACTAATCATCAACAACTAAAAATCATGGCTAATAATTGGCTGTAATAAAGGGTTGACTGATAATTATCAATATGATTATTGGCTAAGTTTGATTATATTGGTTGTCCTTGATTATCAATACGGTTATTGGTTAAGTTTAAATGATAATTACAAAGCAAAAACTAATGATCAACTCTATAATTCTTGATAGTAGGTTTTTAAATACTTGATAGTCAACTGATATTGGTCGATTAGTTTGGAATCATCAAGTATTGATAATCAATAGTCAACTGATGATCAATGAGTAACCAACTAAACAACTAATTAATATGGTTACTGGTTGCAATCAATGGCTGGACCAACAATGCTTGGCTAAATAATCAACCAATCATCAACAACTAATAATGGTTGAATTAGCTGGTTAGTAGCATCAACTAATATGGTTAGTTTTAATGATGGTTATAACATAACAACAAACTAATAATCAACCAATGGTCGAAAAATAGGTTTATTAATCCGGGATTAAGATTATCAAGAGCTTTCTTATCCACCTACTATAGATCGGTCTATCCTGGATCCATCTCTGGATTAGTCACCATTCTTCGTATCCAACTTGCTTTAGTATCCATCTGACGAATCAGTACCCAGCAGTTCAGCCTACAAGGTGGGCCCCCAAAACCTTAGCTAACTTGGGTTAGTTCATTAGGGTAACTACCAGGCAAATGGTAGATATAACTAGCTTGTTAAATGGCTTATTAATCAACTTACAGTATAACTACGGGGGCCCACCTTGTAGTTCTGTTCACCAACGAATCGCGAGGCAACCATTGGGCGCCCCATTCGTCAGCTCTGGCCCCCGACTCCTCCAGTATCGTTCCCAGGAAGCGTTTGCGCGAGGCACCGATCAGCATGGGAGAGGGCCTGGTGCCGGGATCTACAGCAGCCATGGTGGTGGCCATGGTGGTAGCCATGGTGGTAGCCATGGTGGTAGCCATGGTGGTAGCCATGGTGGCTTCCAACTTGCTTGAGTTGGAGCTTCCAATGACCAACCGCCACCAAGACACCCCTTGGTCAACTTCCAGTTCGGTGAGAAATCTGAGGCTGCGACTGCGTTTTCGCAATGAGTTCCTGGTGGAGTGGCCGCAGATCACCCATCAACAGGGTACCTTTTTGCTATGGGAAGCTTTGTGTCACAGCTATGTTGCAAGCAACAACCTGTCCCAGCTACGTATCATCCGTGTTCATTCTAGGCTTTTTCATCCATGCTCTTCGTAGATCTTCATTTGGCTGGTCAATATGAAACAAGTAACAGGGGATAAGTTCACCAACAAAACTAGAGGGAAAACAACGGCTAATGATAGGGGAACCAGGAGTGCCGGGTGAACTGACCCAAGGTCATTTCCAAGTACTAACAAAGTTCGCTTTTGACGATAACCAGTTCAGTGAGACAACCCAGTTGTTCCCTGCTGCGACCGACGAAACCGACCATCTGAGATAAACCATAAAGAATCAATTGGATCTGCACCATGATCAGAGTTGGCTTTCTTATCAGGTCCAAGTTGGCTTTAGGCCTTTGATGAGCTATGAAAATGCTTTCAATCTGCATGTCAGCGCCTTGACCCAGCTATCAGCAGCATACCTATGCCACTGCTTCGTTCCAAAGGCTCGTTCCCAGGGGCCCCCGGCATCGCAGTGCCGCAGCAGCGCCAGGTTGTGTTCCAGGTCTTTGGCGAAGCCAATGCCTGGGTCCAACCTCGGGGAAGGGCCCAGGTGCGGGGCTTTATGGGAGCTGGGTCAGCAATCTCACAACTTGGTGATGGTTGGTTGCATCAACTTGGTGAAGGCGGATGGTTCTCAAGGATGAGAGGTTGGTTAGTTGATGCGGTTGATTTTGTTGATGGTGCATTAATGGTTAACCGGTAGTGATGGTTACTTAATGGGGCTGATGATTGCTTAGTGATGGTTGAGAGGTTGGTTCGAGCTGCTAAGGTTTTTCAAGCGGGTGGTTCCTGAAGGGCTGGTGGTTCCCAAACGGTAAAAGCTTCCTGGATAGTGGGGCCAATGGTATGGAAACCAAATGAATGGGCTGCTGTTGGACACCCAATCACTTTCACGGTAGAGAATCGCCAGGGATTTTCTGCTGCCCCATTCAGCAGTTGGATTGGGCCCTGATTCATCCTTACTAATCTGAAAAAGACCCGAACATGTGGAGTACAGTATGCCGACCAAAGAATGATAGGGAACACGGCTGCTAAACAACCAAGACAACGAAGTCATCAAACCAAGATCCTAAACCATGGTGCTAAACCATGGTGCTAAACCATGGTGCTAAACCATGGTGCTAAACCATGGTGCTAAACCATGGGTTAACCCCCCCCCAAAACCTTCCAAATTGAAGGAGTTGCGGCTGGATGTGCTTTGGGCCCTGGATGAAACCATGGTGCCTTCAATCCTATTTCCGGTGGGTGAGCACACCAATCTGTGAACAACCACCAGGTTGATTCCAAAAATTCCAAAAACATATAAAAATAAAAAAAACGAAAAAATCTCCAAAAATTGGGTTCCCAACGCAGTACTAGCACCTCAGTTTCCAACTCACCACATCTTCACCTCCAGCCATGGCTGCGCCGGGCTCCCACGCACCACGTTCCAGCCGGGCACGCCCGCGGCTTCCGCCGCAGCGCGGCGGCGCAGGAGGTGATCGCCCACCTGGGGCAACAGCTGCAGCTGGGTGGTGGTTGAACCAGCCCTGCAAGGTGGGCCCCCCTAGTTATAACTTGATTCATAAGCCATTTAATGATGGTTAATGATGTTTAATGATGGTTAATGATGGTTAATGATGGTTAATGATGGTTAATGATATTTAATGATGGTTAATGGTGGTTAATGATGTTTAATGATGTTTAATGATGGTTAATGATGGTTAACGATGTTTAATGATGGTTAATGATGGTTAACGATGTTTAATGATGGTTAATGATGGTTAACGATGTTTAATGATGGTTAATGATGGTTAACGATGTTTAATGATGGTTAATGATGGTTAACGATGTTTAATGATGGTTAATGATGGTTAACGATGTTTAATGATGGTTAATGATGGTTAACGATGTTTAATGATGGTTAATGATGGTTAACGATGTTTAATGATGGTTAATGATGGTTAACGATGTTTAATGATGGTTAATGATGGTTAACGATGTTTAATGATGGTTAATGATGGTTAACGATGTTTAATGATGGTTAATGATGGTTAACGATGTTTAATGATGGTTAATGATGGTTAACGATGTTTAATGATGGTTAATGATGGTTAACGATGTTTAATGATGGTTAATGATGGTTAACGATGTTTAATGATGGTTAATGATGGTTAACGATGTTTAATGATGGTTAATGATGGTTAACGATGTTTAATGATGGTTAATGATGGTTAACGATGTTTAATGATGGTTAATGATGGTTAACGATGTTTAATGATGGTTAATGATGGTTAACGATGTTTAATGATGGTTAATGATGGTTAACGATGTTTAATGATGGTTAATGATGGTTAACGATGTTTAATGATGGTTAATGATGGTTAACGATGTTTAATGATGGTTAATGATGGTTAACGATGTTTAATGATGGTTAATGATGGTTAACGATGTTTAATGATGGTTAATGATGGTTAACGATGTTTAATGATGGTTAATGATGGTTAACGATGTTTAATGATGGTTAATGATGGTTAACGATGTTTAATGATGGTTAATGATGGTTAACGATGTTTAATGATGGTTAATGATGGTTAACGATGTTTAATGATGGTTAATGATGGTTAACGATGTTTAATGATGGTTAATGATGGTTAACGATGTTTAATGATGGTTAATGATGGTTAACGATGTTTAATGATGGTTAATGATGGTTAACGATGTTTAATGATGGTTAATGATGGTTAACGATGTTTAATGATGGTTAATGATGGTTAACGATGTTTAATGATGGTTAATGATGGTTAACGATGTTTAATGATGGTTAATGATGGTTAACGATGTTTAATGATGGTTAATGATGGTTAACGATGTTTAATGATGGTTAATGATGGTTAACGATGTTTAATGATGGTTAATGATGGTTAACGATGTTTAATGATGGTTAATGATGGTTAACGATGTTTAATGATGGTTAATGATGGTTAACGATGTTTAATGATGGTTAATGATGGTTAACGATGTTTAATGATGGTTAATGATGGTTAACGATGTTTAATGATGGTTAATGATGGTTAACGATGTTTAATGATGGTTAATGATGGTTAACGATGTTTAATGATGGTTAATGATGGTTAACGATGTTTAATGATGGTTAATGATGGTTAACGATGTTTAATGATGGTTAATGATGGTTAACGATGTTTAATGATGGTTAATGATGGTTAACGATGTTTAATGATGGTTAATGATGGTTAACGATGTTTAATGATGGTTAATGATGGTTAACGATGTTTAATGATGGTTAATGATGGTTAACGATGTTTAATGATGGTTAATGATGGTTAACGATGTTTAATGATGGTTAATGATGGTTAACGATGTTTAATGATGGTTAATGATGGTTAACGATGTTTAATGATGGTTAATGATGGTTAACGATGTTTAATGATGGTTAATGATGGTTAACGATGTTTAATGATGGTTAATGATGGTTAACGATGTTTAATGATGGTTAATGATGGTTAACGATGTTTAATGATGGTTAATGATGGTTAACGATGTTTAATGATGGTTAATGATGGTTAACGATGTTTAATGATGGTTAATGATGGTTAACGATGTTTAATGATGGTTAATGATGGTTAACGATGTTTAATGATGGTTAATGATGGTTAACGATGTTTAATGATGGTTAATGATGGTTAACGATGTTTAATGATGGTTAATGATGGTTAACGATGTTTAATGATGGTTAATGATGGTTAACGATGTTTAATGATGGTTAATGATGGTTAACGATGTTTAATGATGGTTAATGATGGTTAACGATGTTTAATGATGGTTAATGATGGTTAACGATGTTTAATGATGGTTAATGATGGTTAACGATGTTTAATGATGGTTAATGATGGTTAACGATGTTTAATGATGGTTAATGATGGTTAACGATGTTTAATGATGGTTAATGATGGTTAACGATGTTTAATGATGGTTAATGATGGTTAACGATGTTTAATGATGGTTAATGATGGTTAACGATGTTTAATGATGGTTAATGATGGTTAACGATGTTTAATGATGGTTAATGATGGTTAACGATGTTTAATGATGGTTAATGATGGTTAACGATGTTTAATGATGGTTAATGATGGTTAACGATGTTTAATGATGGTTAATGATGGTTAACGATGTTTAATGATGGTTAATGATGGTTAACGATGTTTAATGATGGTTAATGATGGTTAACGATGTTTAATGATGGTTAATGATGGTTAACGATGTTTAATGATGGTTAATGATGGTTAACGATGTTTAATGATGGTTAATGATGGTTAACGATGTTTAATGATGGTTAATGATGGTTAACGATGTTTAATGATGGTTAATGATGGTTAACGATGTTTAATGATGGTTAATGATGGTTAACGATGTTTAATGATGGTTAATGATGGTTAATGACGGTTAATGATGGTTAATGATGGTTAATGATGGTGACAAGGTGGCCCCCCAGCAGTTATAAGTTGATTAAGATTCGCCATTTAACAAGCTAGTTATATCTACCAGAACTGGTAGTTACCCTAGTGAACTCACCCAATTTAGCTAACTAAAGGGGCCCACCTTGTACTATCAGTGGTTAGTACAAGGTGGGCCCCCAACCACTGAACTAAGTTGGCTTAGTTCACCCCTATAACTGGTAGTTAACTATAGTTAGATGAGTTATAAACCAACTTGTAAGTGGTTGGGGGCCCAGCTTGTAATAGTGGTAAATAGTGGTTAATGGTGGGTAATAAAGGTGGATAGAAGGGTTAATAGTGGTTCATAATGGTAATTACAATGGTTGATTAGGGTTAACAATGATCATAAACGATTTGATAATAGTTATAATGGCTTTTATAATACTTATAATGATTATGGCTAATAATGATCGTAAAATGGTTGGTGGTGCTCACCACCCCCTCATGAAAAACATGCACGTTTGTCAACCAACCATAGCTGTTAACAATTACATGTGGGAAGATAAAAAGTAGTCGGGAAAACAAACCAACCAACCAACCATGCTTGTCAACCAACCAACTCTCCATATACGTGGGTGAATAAAGAAATGCCAATCAAACTATTAACCATCCTGGTTGGTGGTTTCAACCCATTTTTGGCCATTCGAGAGCGACGGGCAGTAAGCCGTACGCATAGCAAAGCTGAATTCGACCAAATTAAAAGCTCATGACGGCACATAGTCGGGTCCCATGCACCCGCCAGAGCCCAAAAATCCTGGAGAACTTGTCATCTTTCGGGATGGGTCCACCTCTGGTTACCATAATTAGCCATCATGAACCGGGCTCTGTGCCATACTACTAACCAAACAGCATCTTAACCAAGCTGGACCATAGTTTCTCAAAATATGGGTACCCCTAAATCATCCAGCTTGATAACCATTTATAGTAATAAACCAGCCATTTTGGAGGGTCCTCCCCTATATGGCAGTGGGTCAGTTCACCCTGTACCCCTGGTTCCCCATCATCAACCATTGTTTTCCCTATAAAATTGCTGGTAAATCCTCCACGAGTTGGTTAGTTAAAGCCTTGACCCAACTCGCCATATAGTTGGTATATATCCCCTATAATTGCTAGTCATCATCCCCAATGATTAACCATTAGCCAGCAGGTTAACCATTCTTGGTTGGTTAACTGCTTGATCCATAGCCATATATAGCTGGTATATCCCATTATATCCCCTATAGTTGCTAGTTGTTATCCCCTATTATTAACCATTAACCAGCTAGTTAACCACTGGTTGGTTGGTTAACTGCTTGACCCATAGTCATCTATCCGAACCATTGGTTGGCCTCATGCCTCAGCCGCCACCGGCACCTCATCCACCACAGATTCGTACTTCGCCAGGGAGTTCATGGTTTGAGGCGTCCCCTTCCTTGGCACACGAAAAAGCCAGGCCTGCGGATGGGAAACATGGGGAAGCTAACCATGCTTAGTAGCTGGGGTTCAGCTTCCTTATGGGATGTATAATCATGGTATATCATGGTTATATCCCAGTTGTACCAATGATACATCTATATATGAATGACCCCTTGTCTTTGACGGTAAATCAAAAGCAATTCATGGTAAACTGGGGTCGGGTTATTGATAAAGATCTACGATTGCCCGACCTAAGATCCTCAATCAAAGTTCGCAGCAGCTTCTGATTGTGACGTGGCTTTAGAACTGATCGACTGAATTTCACATTGAACCATGGCCAATAGATGTAGATCAAAATCATTGAGACCGGTGAATAGTCTATCCCCTACATCCAAAACTGCCTGGTTTCACAGCTGCTCCACACTTTGTTGCAAATTCAGTTTCCTATTGAAAGTGAGGATTTTCGTCACCCCAGCTATGTTGAGAGTCGTCCTCCTCATCATCACCACCATCACCCGCCGGACTAACACTTCAATCAAAAACCATCATCAAAGTCATCATCAGGAACAATCCAACTGCCCAAACCATTTCAATCAACAAACGAATCATCATCCAAACTCCTCCACATCTCCTGAAACTTGCCCCACCTCCCCTGTCGCACCAGCTCCCGTGGTGGCTCCTCACTCCCTGCTGGGGTCCCCTGACATGTGCATCAGGATGATGGGAGCCATGTACTTCGCTGCCACATCCAAAATGCCGGCGTCGAATTCGCCTCCCGACCTGGGCGAGCCCCTAGGCCAAGCCCTGGGGATGGGCGGGAGGCCGTCGTAGGGGAAAGCTGGAGGCGCTGAAGAGCAGTTGAGCACCGGTAAGGATGGCTGATGGTGGTGGATGATGGTGGTTGATGGTGGTTAATGATGGTGGTTGATGGTGGTTGATGATGACGATTGATGATGGTGGTTGATGGTGGTGGATGATTGATGACGATTGATGCGCACCAGACAATATCCCAACCCACCAAACAAACCAGCGAAGTTGTTTGATTCCTTATTGTATGTTGGAAAGTTCCAAAGCAATTGTATCCCAAATCGCTCACAAAATGACAAATGTCGAAAGATGAATTTCCGCAGTTGAACTGGCATCATCTCAGTAGTTGTGCCTCCCGCTTTTGGCTTGTTGGTTCTGACCAACAGTCAGTGTTGGTTTTGGCTTGTTGGTTTATCTCCCCCTATTTTTCTAGCCCGGCTATCTATCTCAAGTGGTTTCTGGTGATCAACAACTGATAGATTGCCATAACTGGTGGTTACCTGTTTAACCCTAGTTGCAAACCAACTTACAACCAATTGACAAGATTTCAGCTGATGATTGCCAATTCTCGACTGTTTGTTGGATCTTCTCAGTTGCCAAATCACGGGCAACGCCTCTGAGTCTGACACACATCGTTGATCCAATCCTCAGTCCAATCACCGTTTGTGGAACTACAACTGGGATATAACGATCAAACCCATCGTTATATCCCAGTTAGCCTTATAAATAGCCTTATAAGGATATAAGGTTCACCCATACATGGGATATTAGGCTTATAAATAGCCCTATGAGCTGGGTGAACCCACCCCGATAGCTATGGTTAGAAACCACCCACTAAGTGGGGATGCAAATGCAAGCAGGGAAACCAACGGAAGCCAGGAGCGGCAACCGCTGAAGGCACTGACAAAAGAGATGTCTTCAACCAACGTGTTAATTGCAGGGACGGCACGCAGGTGTTTCATATTTACACTCGCATTAATGCAAGTATGTTTCAATGTAGGTCTAGGTAGCTGCTTATAGGTAGAAATGTAGTGGTGGTGGTCTTTGCTGGTAGTACGATTGCTGGTTCAGGAGACCGGTACTACAATACAAGTCTCAATACAAATAATGTATTGTCCGACAAGTACTGTTTCTGCTGGTGGTCGGACAAAACAACAGCACAGTCAAGCATCGTCATCAAAAACGCATCATCATTCAGCAATATAAAGGCCGACATTCATCCCCAATTTCAAAAATCACTAATTACGCATTGAAAACCAACAACTCTTCTTATCAACCAACATTGACAAGCCACTACTGATGGTTTGCTGTCCACACATTTACTGGTTCGGTTTTAGGGAAATTAACAAACGTCAATCAAACCACCAACCAGTTTGTCACTATGTCATTATCCCCTATGAAATTGGTTGGTTAAAGCCTTGACCCAGCTCGCCATTAGGCATTGATCTTAGCTCCCTTGCAATGCACCGCAATGTGCCTTACGTTTTCCAGCTTCTAAGCTCCATTAACTTCACTGGCCCCGCCTTCGGGAAGACTTTCTTGAAAACCGTACATCGTTGTAAAGCTTCGCCATGGGATTTACCAGCAAAAATCGATATAGAATATCAGGCATCAATATAATTCATCAATATAATCCATCAATTCAATCATTCAATCATTCAATTCGATATGCAGCATGAAGGCATCAATATAATCTATCAGACTATCATTTGATCCATCGTGAAGGCATCAGTCATCGTCATCAAGCATCATTGAGCCCATTGCTATCAACAAGAATTATATCCATCATCAACCATCATTCACCATTGTTAAACCTCATTAACCATCCGTTGATAAGCCTCATCGACCATTTTCAGCAACCATTGCTGTCAATCGTCAAACTCTTGCCGTATAATATTCATCATCATTAATTAACAATCACTGCTTGGTGGTTTCAACCCCTTAAAAGTATCAGTCAATGAATCATCCATGCCAAATACTGGAGAAAAACAAAGAACGAATCTAAAACCACCAATCAAATATGACCACCACAAATCCATGGCTTTGGAACACTAGATCGAATGATTGGTTGATCATTCAGCCATGATTGCGCAGCATCAACCAGCACTTGGTTGCGCTTGGCGCGCAACGGCCTCAACTTCTGGGTGCCCCCCACGGCACCAGCCTCGATGGCTGCTTGGGCCACTGCAGCCTGGTAGCTGCTGGAGCAGCTGGGTTCAGCGGTTGATGAATGGATGGGGTTCTTCATGGTTGATTTAATCCTTGACTATCCATCAATGGTTGACTATCCATCAATGCATTAAAATGATGGTTGACTGTCATGGTTGACTATCATGGTTGACTATTCATTCTGATCAAATAATGTTTAATCATCTTCATGGTTGACTATCAATCAATGGCTGTGATAGTAACATTGTGATTTAATGGTTGCCATGGTTGACTAAATGGTTGATGTCATTGATTGTCAATCATTCATCAATCATGCTTAACATTGTGATCTATTGATGGTTGACTAATGATTTGTTGTTAGTGATGGTTGATCTCACCTTTGACTGGTTGATCAAGCTGGGTATTTGATCAACCTTGAAGAACCATGATTTCTGATTTACCCATTTACAATGATTGTAATGATCGGAACGAGCGTTAAAGCCATTATAGCAAAACCAGTTTGGCACTGGATGGGGTGCACAATAAATACCATTTGGTTGGAACACCCCTAGTGGCTCCTTGGCTCTCCTTTTAAGAGTGCTGGACGCTGTCGGTCCCCCTTTGTTTCACTGTTTTTAGCTGTTTTTCATTAAAATTACAATGTTTATGTTCTTCATTTTTATTATTGTATATGTTTGATTTACTAAAAATACGTAATTACATTATGTAAATAAAATCAGATATATTAAAATTGAAAAAAAATTATGGTGGTTTCCCAAGCAGTGCCAATCCTATTCTTATGTATTTTTGCAAAATCTGTTCTTTGCCTTGCTTCCATGGCACCCCATACTGTCGGTTTGCTTTCCTCATATGATATGCATTTCCTATGGAGTTGTTATATGTTTCCCCTTGCCGCATTCCCATAATACTCCTATGCTTCCCACCCCAGATGTGTACATGTTTTTCCCTTTGTTGCATTCCCAAAATATTCCTTTGCTTTTCACCTAGTATATGTGCATGCTTTCCATGTCGTTCGTGTAACTACATTATATCAGGTTCCATTGTTTTGGCATACTATGTCTATGCCCTTCCTAAGTGGTCTGTATGCATTACCCCTTGTTGTTTCAAGATATACTGGGTGAAGTTATTATGACAGAAGGTTGTTTGGAAGAGGTGTGTGTAGATTGCATTTTTAGAAGGTAACTTTTCATGCACAAGGATGGGATGGAGAGAATGTACATAGACTTTCTTGAGGTTGGGGGGGGCTCAAAAAAAAGAATTGTTTTTTGGTAAAAACCCAGACCAGAAATTCTTTTATCTGAATTGTATTTTAATTTTAGCCAGTACCTTAGTTCTGAGTCCTGGTCCTGTGCAGCTGGAGGGAAAGCAGTGGGCGCTGACTACTGGGTTAGTGACAAGTATGGGGATAAGCGCTATTGGAATATTCCAGACTAAAAATATCAATGGCACCATGCATCATGTATAACAGGAGGTGTCGACATGGGGGGACCGAGAGCGTCCCTTTCTGCCTTTTAAAGGGATATATGGATACCCACGACTCCTTAGCTCCCTTTCAACCACCAGCCACCAGCCAGTCATCATCAATACCCATTTTTGCTGGGCAATCTCCTGGAAACTGACAGCTTGAGCCTACCAAAAAAGTATCTCTTCTGTGCAGAAACTGGTCAACCCCAAGCTGGAAGGGTCTACTTCATCAGCCCCCTTCCCGACCCCCGGCAGTGCCTTCCTCGTGTCCACGCTGATGGAAACATCCAGTCCCGCCTGTCAGCATGGTGAGTCTAGAAACATGAGCCCAATTACAAGGTGAAGCCCACAAACCTTAAAAGTTAGTAGGCCATTGATAACTAATGGTAGGCCATTCAACCATAACTATCAACCTACCATCAGCCTATGGCCTAGAATACCACGACATCCTAGTATATAATAATGGTTATCAATCTACCATTATTATTACTAACAATCAGTCATGGTTACCACGACTTCATCCAACAGTTCACCAACGGATCGCGAGCCAACGATCGTAGAATTGTAGCTGCAATACGTCACCTGCCTCGCGGATACCTTTGATGACCCGGACCACACGCTCCACCTGTGGATGACGGGCAAGTGCCGCGCGACTACACCGCTGACGACGTGAAGAATGGCCGAGAAAACCATGGTATTTGTAAAGGTTTATACCCTCTGGTAAACTAACATAGCTGGCTGGAAAATCCACCAACTATCAATGGTTTCCCAGGGTTTCTCTATAAAACATGGTGATTTTCCATTGCTATGTTAGTTTACCAGCGTGTAGATTGAAACTATGGGTTTATTACTGAGAATGAAACAATAGTCATAGTTTATTATTGTCTATCAAGGTATCATAAGGGCTCATATTGGTTCATAATGGGTTTTAATGAAAATCAATGGCAGACAATGGTTGATAATAATCTTTGATAGCAAAGGTTTATACTGGTTCAGAACCTTCGTTAGTAACGGTTGATTGTGTTACATGATGCATCAATAACCGCGGCTACTAGTGGCTGATAGCGCTTTGTGATGGCTAATCAATCATGCTTGAATAATGGCTAATTGCTCATGATTAGCTGATTCATGTTCAACCAGGTACTAGCAACTAATCAGGGTTCTGTTGAGGTTGAGAATAATTCCTGACTGCTAAGAATGGTAAGCCAGGATTGATACTCGAATAATTCTTTGAATCATCGGTGGTCAGATCGATGAGGGTCCCTATTCGCACTGCTTGGTGGCACGACCCCTGGTGGGAATAGTGATTCGTAGCCCACCATGAAAAATATGCTTGTCAACCAATCAACCATTTGCTAATACAATTGGTAAAACAAAAAATGTCAATCAAACCACCAGCCAAACTAGTTGTTCAACTATTGTTGCTTATTATCCCCTTATCATTAACCATTATTGATGGCTATCACCCCTGTAAAACATCAAATGGCAAACCACTATTGGCAAACTCCGTCAGCTTTCGGGGCTCCCAGTCTCAGCTCCTTGTCAAAGGCTGGTTGCGCCATCCAACAGCGAGCTGCCAGTTGTTGATTACAACTGGACATGCGATGTCCACTGCCAAGGTGACTGGCAACATGAAGCCATGGTTTTGTTGAGGCCAGTTCAGCTACCTTATAGGTTTCACCAGCAACTGTTGTGGAGAATTGATCTCATTCTGTTAATCCATTCAGTTGATATCCATAATGAAGTACCCCCAAGTTGTTGAAGTGGCGGAATTTCCAGGGAAATCTATACTAGACTTGAATGTGCACCGGCGAAGGTAAGTGGTCACTAGGGGTTACTTGAGCTACCTTATAGGGCGATCCAGCCGTAGTGAACCAGCTCCAGTAGTCAGCAGCCCAAGCTACATCAAGCAGCATCGCTCCACAGCCACCTCTTCCTCCACAGGTACTTCGGCGGCACCTGAACAAACAGCTGTCAGGTTGCAGTGATGATTTCCATGGGATCTGCTGTGTTTTTACATGTGTATATTTGCTAGACATTTGTGGGTAGTTAGATGTGTAGATAGTCAGAGGCATATGTACCTGCGCACATATTTGAATATTTGTGTATATTAGATGTATATGCTTGCAAACGGTTGATCGACGGCTCAAGCCATTGATGAACACGTACAATACCTATATACATTGATGTTACAAGTAGAATCTATCTGATACTACAGCTGACTAGATTAGTCCAGCTGTTGAGATGTGAGCGTTTCGCCATCTTTTGCCAAATAGCTGAGTGTTTCTCAAACTACGTAGGGGTATCCCGAAATCATCCAGTTCATTAACCAGCTATAGTAATCAACAATCCAGCTGTTGGGGGTCCCTTATTTTTTGAGACACATTATTTTATTGATATGTCTGGTTTCTCAAAATAAGGGACCCCAAAATGGTTGGTTTACTAATATGAATGACTTGTAAATGACTATCAATAGATGATTTGGGGGTACCCCTATTTTGAGAAACCACCATATGTCTGGCTTTTATGGAAATCATGATATAGCCCCATTACATGCCCCATTAGTAACCAACCAATTATACCTATAATGTAAGTCTATCGGCCAGATCACCCACCGCTCCTGGTCGAGTGGACTCGCCACCAATGTCCAAGATATGAGCACCCGCCTTGGTCGCGCAAGGAAGGCAGCAAATCAGTATTGTCATCATCCCCAAATGCTTGGTATCTTTGGAACCAGTGGGGTGGCACAGGGGGAGATCTTGGCCCATTGGCTTTGTAGGTCACTTCAGGGAACCCACCCCGTGACCCCCCCCACCTGCGATTTCGGGACATGAAGGGCTACACCACTGATGAAATCATGGAATTTCCACCAGGGGATGGCTTAGAATGAACCAGTTCTCAAAAGCCACTAGATTGGCTCTGATCATTTTTATGTCCATTGTTATGATCAACCAATATTGTATATGATTTAATGATATGACTAGGCCTTGATCGTGACCATAACGATTGCTATTCTGTTCACCCATCATTCAACTTTGTTCAAATCCCCTCCCCATCAACCGAATAATCACCACTAACTACCATTAACATACTATAACATTGACCAACCATCAGCACTCAACCCTTGATACCCCCAGTCACCACCCTGCACCGCCAATGCCGCTATCATCAATCGAGGCACCGCCATCATCTCCTTCGCCTTGTCGACCTTGCTGTAGCAGCTGGATGCGAACGCTTGGGGGGTTTGGTTGGTGACCAGTTGAGACTGGTAACTGGGTTGGTTCACGTTTGGGTAACTGCCAGGCTGTACATATAACTACTGGCAAGATATGGGTTCCTGTTCAAAGTGAAAGTTGATATGTTAGCCTCAAATTTCTGGAAAAACTGCAGGAATCGTGGGGAATCATTGGGCAGAATCCCAGGAAGACCTATGAAAACATAGGCTTCATAGTGATGAATCATGGCCGAGAGTGGAGCCGCACCGACCTGCAAGAGCATCACCTGGGGAGTTTCAGCTGATCACTTTCAGTGGCGTAAGTCCCGCCATCATCCCCTGGGGCTGGAAACCATCGGAATCAGCCACACCTGACCACTGTGAAGCATCATCTAAGCATCACTTAACCAGTGGAAATGATGCTTCTTATCTTGACGATCGCTAATCAGTGGAAATCGTGGATGAATATGGCATCAGCATCATCCACAAGGAGCTCATTGAGCTGCTCAGTCTATCCCACGCACCAAGCTAGAGGTCGCTAGAAGTAATCGCCACCACACTTCAAATCTCTGGTAGATGACCTTGTTGGTGTGTAAGATCCACCATTTGCAGCTGGTCCACTTCGAAGAATTCTTGTGTTTTTGTTTGCTTTCAGGGGATCGTTGATATGAGGCGATTGATGATCATAAGCATGGAGCAGGTTATTTCATGCAGCCATGGTCATCATCCGGTAACAATCACGAGGTCTTTTCAACATATTTCGGCATGAAAGATCTGTTGGTAGCCATGACTTGAAGCCATATTTATGCCAAGAGGTTGATTCTTACTAGCAAGACTAGTAATTCATGGCTGGGGATTGAACCAGATCATCAGTGTGTGTGTGTGTGAACCAACTAGTTGCTGGTGATTGTCATCATAGAATCACCGTCAATTCGAAGCAGAATCAATCAGAATCGGTTTCATCTTTACCTAACACCGAACCATGATTTTCTTTGAGAATGGCTCAGTAACCAGCTATTCCTAGTTGTCAACCATCTACTGAAACCATAGAAATTCTTGGAGCTACTCGGCACTGTATTCATGGCTGGTAGGTTTTGCTCCGCTTCATCAGATGCTCAAAAGCAGCGATCCAACTCACTGCACCAACTGCTGAAAATGGTTCAAGGATAATGATCAAAACGGAACTAAATCAAGTGTTTCTCATCATCTTATCCTAGCTTTCATGGTGGTGATGGATGATGATGTGTTCACCAACGGTTAATGATTGATTCATGTTTAAATACTGGTTAGTCAATGCCTAACTAATATGCTTAATGAATAGTTGACTAATGGTCCATGAAGGTTAACTACCAGAGAACCAATGGTTTGCTCATTGGTTGCGGCTCTTGGTTGCTGGGGGCCTCCGCTGAACTCCAGCCCTACAGGTACACCCAGGCACCGCTAGAGCGGTCTGAAAATGATCTCCGCCATCACTGAAGGAGTCCTTGACGTGGCCGTGGTGCGCGAAACTTCGGAAGATGGTGGATGGCAGAGCTGGACAGTTGGACGTCTGAGCTAGGGAACCTGCAGCCTCAATGATGGCTGATAGGGATCAGTCGTGGTTGAAGCTACTCAAGACAAACTGGCTGTAGGTAGTAGCTACCTCATCCCCCTTGGAGGTTAAATAACGGATTTACAAACTAGGAAAAGCTACGAGTGTTTGTTGGATTGGTTCAACCCGGGATGATTGCAGATTATCCTCTGGTAATCACGCGTTGAAGATTACGGAGTTGCTGATTGGGTGCTTCTCAAAATAGGGGACCCCCAAATCATCCTCAACTAGTGACCAACGCGTGATTTGAGGGGTACGCGTTTTGAGAAGCCAGCATTGTTGATTATTTTCCCTCATGATCAACCATTCATGAACCTGGTTGACAATGCTTCAACCCAATTGGCAACCAGGGGGGTACACATCCTGCACCTGCAACCACAAGCAGAAACCATTTTTGGGACAACCGGGTCAAGTACACCAACCTAAAGAGATGGTTGGATTTGTAGCTGAGGATTGGAACATATAAAGCCTAAAGGGGCGAAGTTTGTTGGCCGAAGCATCAACCGATGAAACCAATGATCAAGGAGAAACATCACACCCTGATCCAACTACAGAGTGGTACCCCCCTGCTGAAATTCGATGCTTTATGACCAACCTAAGTATAATCATGTTTACCCCGACTGGTAGTTACACTAGTAAACACTAACTCGGGAGTACCACTCTGTTCGGCAGCTACCACTGGAGGTCCCACTTCCGCGGCCCGACTTTCCAGCCCCCCCCCCCAGTGTCCGGGGTGATGTTCAGAATCCCCATGATCAGCGTCTCCGCTCCGCGCCTAGCGCGGTGACTTGTGGGAAAACCCATGAGTTGTCAGGCTTGGGAGGCGAATCGGCTGAGGGCTACCATGGCTGGAGGTAAGGTGAGGGCATAGGTAAGGCTTGGACCTTAACCCATCAAGCTCCTGATGGTTTGATCGGCTGGTGAATGGTTCATCAGCCATTGATCAGCCATAAGCTGGATTTCATGCTTGATCCACTGTCGCCATGGGAGCTGATGATTCATAAGCTGATGCTGATGCTGGGTTGGTTGGTTGGTCAGCTGATTCATGCTATCGCTTGCGAAGTTCTGGCGCCGGCCCCGAACGGGGACGGCATGAACGCTGCGTCCCCGTTGCCAGCGATGTTTGTTCGTCTCTCATGGGGCCAGGGAGGAACCCCATGGCGCATGTGTTCAGTTCGGATGGTCATCCAACTGCGTAGGCTACAAGCGTTGATTCCCACGGCTTGTTGGCAAATGAGTAGTTGAACAAATAAAAACCTAAGACCTACAGTATCATCCATATCTGCATAAGGGATTCTAAGGGCTGCTGATGATGATGAGGCGGAGGAGGAGGAACCAACCCAACTGATTATAATCATCTAACAAACTACCTTATCCCAGATTTGTAAGGAGTTCTACCACTGGGCTCCACTGATGCACGCAGGAGCCGCCCTGGTGGTGACGCTTTGTTTGATTCGCCCAGCGCCAAAAAGTTCCAATGGTGCAAAAAGTGTCTGATGCATTGTTAGAACAGTCATGAGTAGGTATAGGAGTTGTGAAAATATGGTTGATTGACCAACTAATAGTTGGTTGACAAAATATAGGAATCTTCTATCAGTCAAATAGTATAGTTGATTGACAAAATATAGGAATCTTCACATAGTTGATTGATCAACTAATAGTTGATTACCTTCATATCCTCAAATAGTTGACCACCTTGCACCTGGAGCGTCACTGTGGTCAAACGGCGCCGAAGCGATTCTCATCGCCATGATCAATGTCTGCCATACTGTGTGCCATCATATACTGATTCTTCATATTCGGCTGGGAGGCTGTGGGTCAATATCCTGTACCCCTGATGAAACATCTTGAAGCCATAAAACTAGCCCAACTGTTGAGATGTGAACTACTACCTATGGCTTCTGGATGTTTTGTAATGACCCATACCCTTGCGAACAAAGTCACTGTCACTGCTCTCGACCCACAGGTGTAGTCGCAGATGCTGTAATGACCCATACACATGTACAATCATGGCATTGGTTGCACAATGACGTTGTAAGACCATCAGCTGGCTTGCTGGTCACCATCTTCAATCATTAACCACTAAGGCTGCCTGTTACAGCTACAGTTGCTGGCATCAGTGGCTATGCCTAGAACTGATGGCCAGAACCAGTGTTTACTGTGCCAGAACCAGTGTTTACTGTGGCAATCAAATATCCACTATCCATTGACGTTTCTACCTAACCACTTATATCAATTAATCACCTACTAGTACTCTTCATTAACCATTGGTTAACTATTCTTTCCCATGAACGAGCCATCCAAAACCATTCATTAAGAATAGTTGTACCAACCATCAAGAATGGTTGTGAACTACCAGCTAGTAATAAAACCACTATAAGGCTTGGATATTAATTCCTTAATGCTGGCTAATGCTTGGTGGCGTTTCCCGCTACTTCTAACCAGCCTTACCAATCGAGCTGCCAACCGCTGACCAGCACGACCCACCGTTGGCCGCCTCCAAAGAGCCCCCTCCTTTCGGCCAGAGAGGCCGCCCGCGGCTGGGAGGAGCTGGCCATGACA